>BMAW01040781.1:0-250300 GCA_019974015.1 Nephila pilipes
TATATATATATATATATGTGTGTGTGTGTGTGTGTGCGTGCGTGTTTGCAATCACTGGTATAAAATAAATATTTTTAAATAAATTTAATAAAATATATTACACTCATTAGGAACAGAAATCTCCATAGGAAGTTGAAATTACATTCAAATTTTGTCCTATCTTTATTTATTAATCTTCTCAAACACTGGAAACTAATGTTTTTATTTCACAAACGCGTTAGACCGCAAGGAATTAAGTCATTATTTTTTATACATCATATTTATCGTTATGGGATTCAAAGTAAAACCTAGTACAAAACATCCATTTTCGTTTCTTGCATAAATTTTTTCTTTTGTTAATTTGATTGTGTTTTTCTTCTTTCTCTCTATGTTTGAATTTGAATTCTTTACGCTTGGTTTGATTAATGGTATTAGATAGATACAAGCACCATCTATCAGACTGAAATAAATCTGTTGCATGCATCCATGAGTATATATCATCCCTTTTTTTCCAAAACCAAAAATCTGATGAATGAATAGTTTTGGGTAAACGCAAAGTTGGAGGGAAATTATCAAAATAAAAATAGTGTCTTCTGCTGATGGCCGCAAAAAGTAAACAGCAATTTTATCCATCGCTGAAATTTAATTGAGTTTTTTGCAAAATTAATTTTTAAATCTGTCAAAGACTTTTTTTATTTATTATTTTTGTAATACACACATTCACTTACGTTTATCAAAAAAAGAAAAAAAAAAAAAAAAAAACACGAAGAAAATTTTTTTCGCAGAAGTTAAAATTATTTCCTTGAATTAATGACATCCTTGAAGATATAGTAGAGCCTTTTTCACTATGGAAAATGAAAACTTTGTAAAAACTAGAAATATTACATATTTTATGTTAATAATGGACTTAGTAACTCACATTCTTAGAAATGAATCATTTTTGACAAGAAATTAAGGAAACTTTTGTCTGCGTTAAATATAAGCAACATAAATTACATATTTTGTTTCCTCCGCTTTAAAACTTCAGGGATGTTGTAATGAATGAATTTCTAAGCAATACAATAATATGTTGGCTATATATCATTACATATTTTAAATATCTTTTCAAAATGAAAGGCAATAATATTTCATATATTAGTTGCTGGAAACAAATTTTATGTAATTTTCCTCAGAAAAAAAAAACCTTTTATTTTAAATTTTTCATTTTTTTATAAACTTTTATAGTTTAGCGTTTATAATTATTGTGAAATTAATTCAGTTATAAATTATACAAACTGCTATATCCACATATTTTTGAATGAATATTTCATTACAATTTTGAAATGTCGGTGGTATTATGTATATTATTTTTTCTCAATATATATTTCTTTGAATTCACGAATTTTTTTAAATCATGTCATAAAGTTTTAATTCAAGTCATAATGCATGTAATAAATTAAAAATTTTAATACATGATATATATGTATATCAGTTTGATTATATTGTAAATAAATAATAATAATAAACTCTAAGTAGGTTACGTTTTAATCCTCTTATGAAAACCATAGTTGTTTAAATATTCAATCAAAGCATTCATTATTGTTTCATTAATCGAAAAAAAAGTAATAAGAAAAATAGTTGTGAATAACTACTATTTTTCTTATTATTCGATGAGTTAACAAGATATTAATACCATCATCGTTTAATTATATTTAAATATTATCACCCGACTCGTTATGGGTAATTTGATGATTTACTTAAAATTGAGAATTTATCAGAACAAAAATATTAAGTTCAGTAATAGAAGGAACAGATATAATACGAATAAAATAAATGCCTTTTATTACACTCACACACACACACACATATGTATATATATATATATATATATATATCACATCTGAAGCACTGCACAGAAGAAATATTTTGTAGTGTATTTCTCATTCTGAAGCGTTTTATAAGGTCGGAGTATGCTCAGAATATTGTATTATGCCTCAAATAAAAAGAAGGATTTCTAACTAGCAAGTATTGGAATTCGATTGAGGCAAGATTGTTGTCTTTCAAGGGTATGGATTATTTTTCCGTTGAATCGTCTGTAGCACTGGTTGAAATCTAACAACTGTCGTGTGAATATGGAGTCAATGGAATCATAAAGGTACAGTGAACGCCATGCAAGATCTCTACGCTCTCCAATGACTAACACCCTGGATGGCAGGCGCAAGTCGGCCCTGCAGAACCGTACAACCACATCACGGACCATTTGTCAGGAAACTGGCATTTTTTCAGTACTCCCAGTACCCTTCGTACGGTTTTTTTCGACGTTGGCAGAAGTATGTACTGTCTGTAAGAAGACAATTGCAATGGTTTTGCTTGAAAATGCAGCATAAAGAAATACAGTGACTCTGGAGCGCTGAACGACAAAGCTTGATACAGGAGAGGCATTATGCTGTCTTTTCAGGCTATTGCCGGTTCTGCATGCAGTTTTATGATTGTTGTATACGTATCTGGAGACTAAGAGAAGACTGCACGTCGACTGTTTGCATTCGATATTGGCAGTGTCCCTGCAACTGGTATGGTGGATTGGGCACACAACACGCACATCTCTAGTTTTGATAGACGTCAATTTGAAAGGTGATCTGTATAATTCTGCCATCTTACGTCCATTAGTTATACCCAATTTTCAAGGCCTGTATATATATATGTATATATATATATATATATATATATATATAACACCTTGAATGAAGATAAATAATCTATATTATTATTTTTCATTGGTGAATTTGCATGAGCTCGTATTTGAATAGTAGATTTTGTAAGTTGTTTCTGTGCTCTAATTATCCATAAAATATACTGCTTTTGAGATTAGCATAACTATTATTTAATCCAGCAATATATAAAGCAGCGATATTGAACTATGCAGGTGATGTAAAACATTTTTATTACTGTCTTTAGTGAATGCACAATAATATAAATAAATTATAAATACAATTCGGTTACGTAAAGATGAACGAAAATACTCATTATTCTGTTTCTTTTTTCTCAAAATGCTGGTATATTAAAAACACATCTCTCTGAATCATGTTACATATTTGCTGATAAATAATTTCCTTTTAGAAGTTACTTTTAATACACACTTTAACTGTTGCTACCTATTTCAATTTTGTACCTCATATTTCTCCGAAGGAGTCCAATATAATAAATACAATTATATATGTCATAGAAAAATTCTAGGTGTGTTTATTGAACATAAGAAAAAATCATGATAGCCTAATTTATGGTGATCGTGATTCAATGACATTAAATCCCGTAATTTTTGAACTGAGCGAATTAAATTTCAGGCATTGTATATGAGCATATACATTCATCAAAAGTGAAATTGCAACACCAAGAAATAATGCACGTAGCGTCAATACAATATCAGAAGCGATAGTGGTGAGATGGATATACAAATGATACCATTTGCTTACTTATCTGAACACATGATACTAATATTTGGGCTATAAAGGCCAGTAACTTTCCTTCTCATAAACAGCATCTGAGGTTTTACGTAGCATTTGCGACTTTCGAAGAAGCGTAGAAAATGTCTCTGAGATGTCTCTAAGCTCTATACCTTCAGTTAACGAAAGGAGAACGTTACCGTATTATCGATTTCTATGAACTGGGTTTGTCACTGCGCACAATAGCAACTCGTGTTGGGCACACCGTGAGTACCAATCATCTTTATGTCATACGAGGGACTAAGGGCACACCGAAGAGGCAGTGGTGCGCACAGGTGCATGTCAAAGGCACAGATCAGCGCATTCCCCAGGTGACTATTCGAGACCCTTTCTCCATGGCACGTGACGTTCAATGCTGGTTGCCTCCAGGAGCAGGTAGATCTATGTCCATCCAAGCAATACTCAAAAAATTGCATTAAGTGCAGTTACGTGCACAGATACCAGTAACAGGGGTACCGTTGATTGCTCACTACATAGCTAACTAGATGCCTGGCATGGTATCATCTTCATCGTATCTGGACCATCGAAGGACATCAGGTATTCTTCACGGATGAATCTAGTTTCTGTGTTTGGAGGAATAACGGCCGTCGATGGGTATGGCTGTGATCCTGAGGTCACTTCGAACCAACCCATTTGGCCGAGCTTAAAACCGATCCTACAACGGGTATACTGGTTTGGAGAGGCATAATGTTAGATTCTGGGACGCCTCTGGTACACATTGACGGCCGTTTGACAGCGGACAGCTAAGTCACTCAAGTTATGGAGCCTGTTGTTTTGCCCTTGTTGCAGGGTGAAACCAACATGGTACATCAGCAAGACATTGCTATGCCATTTGTCGCACGATGAACTTTTAACCTTTAGAATTCGTCTATTATAAAGTCATAATATCCCTTATACTCGACGCTTTTAGTATTGAGGAGGAAATGTTCTTTCTCCAACTGGAAACACTGAGAAGTTCAATTTAGTCGCATGTGGTATTGTTAGTTTTTCTATTTATGAAGGGCAGATTGTAAGCATTGCTGTTTTCAGTCAGTGATCCTTCACGAGTAGGAAAGATCCCAATATTTGGTACCATATCATATCACAATAATATTTTTTCTAAAATGGTTCCCATTTTTAATTGAATAATCTACAAACATTCAAATGCATATTTTGATTTTGTGAGTAGTGAATATTTTTAATACGAGGACTTGTCTATTTTCAAGTAAACTCTAAAGTTAAAAAATATTTTTTCTAGAGTTTCATGTACAACATTTCATAAGTACTAAGAGAGTAGAGTTTATATTATTGATATGTTGACTAGAAATATATTAGTAAAAATTATTAGATATATAGCTTTTTATTGCTCCATTTATAATATTTTAGTCTACGCAAATTACTAAAAAAACTTATTCTGACACAAAATTGTATTGTATCTATTGTTTAAGTATGAGACAGATTGATGAACGATGTGGAGCAATATAAGCTAATATCCCTTATTTACGAGAAAAATATTATGAAAATATTAATAAGGGAGTATAGAATAATTATTTGTCTGTTAAAATAATTTTAGAATTTTTAAGAATTTATTCTTATTTTTGTGAAATGTTTTCACGTTTTCCATAAAATAATAATAAATAATCTCTTAGTTTTAAATACTATATATTTTATCATAACTTAGACTCGTGTATTTTCATACTAAACAAATAACTAAAGCTATACCATATTACTGAAATATTTTCTAGAAGCAAGCACGTTAAAACAATATTAAATAACCAGACTGTAATCTCATGAGTAAACTCTCTGAGATTACGATAGTGAATCATGAAATCATAAACTAGTAATAATTATATATATATATACATATATATATACACATAGGTGTGTTGTTGAATGAGTTTAGTGTACAGAATTCATCTGTGGTCTCATTAATGCAACTTACATATTAAACTTCAACATTGAAATCATGTAATAAAAATGCTACCACATTTTTTCAAAATGTTTCAACGGAATAAGTAAAAGAAGGAAAAGTTTTAAGAACAAAATGTAGAACATTATTACTAAAGAATTTTCTTTTTAAATTAACGCCCTTGTAATGCACAAAAAAAGTCAATGTCCTCAAAATATATTGTGATCAATTTGATTTGATTTTTTAATAACATCGCATTCTAAAGCAATAGGAAGGTTCTGATGACGGACATCATAAATTTGAATCTCAGTCAAGCAATGAAGATAACAACCACTCACTAAACAACTTACCAACATGACGACTTGGAACCTTGTTAGATTGAATAGCATGTTTTTCATTGAACAGGACTTGAACTCACGACTCAACCTTGGCTACGAGTTTGCTACATCACTACTCGGACACCGTGGTCCTTTTGTGATTAAATATTATAACACATAAATATTGTACCCGTTTCAAAGCTGCTGAGTAAATATTAAGTACAGCAAATTAAGGCAAAACTTTCAATTAATTCATGCATTCCAATGAAAATAATATGTAACACTTTTTAATAACAAATTTTTCTATGAATCTTTTATCTTAAAGAAAACAAATATATGAATTCGGGTTTTTTTTTTCAATTTTTTAATATTTTTGAAACTAATATCTCAAAAGTTCTTTTAAGCAATGCTTTTGAAATGTCCGTTTTAAAAATTTAAAAGAAGTGAGTTCTATTTTTAACAGTTTTGGCTCTTAAAAGAGCCTTCATTTCACTTTTTCTCCTTCTTCTTTTATTAAAAATGTATCAGTTTTAACTTTTTTTTCAACCTAATCTTTTTTTCATCCTTGTCTTAGAGATTTTAAATAAATTGTGTGATATTCTTCAAAACATTTCTGGTCAATACAAAGATCCACATTGCATGCCTTACAGATAACAGATCTTCCTTTTTGTACATTATTTATCGCACACTATGACCACGTTCTTCTTTTCTTTTCGCCAATTCGCAATAGAGAAAATTTAATATCATTGGTCTTCATTTTTAATACTGAAAAGTCTGTATCTTTATGAATTATTTTTCCTATCAGAGATGTTATTAAATTCAATTTAAAATATTTATTCTGTATTTTGACGAAGTTTGGCACGACTTAAATATCTGAAACGCTTTCAAAACAGCAATATCGATGATGCTAAAGAATATTTTTTTTTGTGAATTTCCTAATTCATCTAGTAAAAGTATAGGTGGATGTCATGCGTTCTCCTAAATCAACATATAATGTGTTTGTTGTGTTCTGCCTGAATTTTTATCTTGACAGTGGATAATTCTTTTAAAAGCTACAAAATTACCTCTTTCTTACAATATTTTATTCAAAATTTGATATAATACTTTAAATGACAACTTTCCCCCTAGTATTTTAATTTTCGTTATATATATATAATGTAAAAATGTATTACATTTTAATGCACATAATGTTAAATTTAAAACGAAATATAAATAAAAGATGCAGCAATGCTCACAAGAAATTATTCATCAATATATCTCACTAAATCAGAAATTCAGTACAAAATTTCTTAATAATACATATTGGCCATTAAAATTGCAACATCACGAAAGAAACTAAATACAAAAAAGATATTTATTGAGCATAAAAATTATAGTACGAAGACAAAATGATTAAATTTGTAAACAGTTTAGTGGTTTACAGGGGTGCGAAATTAGTCGAAACAATTATCTATCCTGGCAGCAAAAAAGGTCTTTACCCGGATTAGGTATGGACTTTAACTGGGAATGGAAGACAGAAATGACCTACTCATTCCATGCTGTCTCAATTCTATGTCACTCTACTTTATCCGTATCAGCTGGAGAGGGGTGGTAGGCAAGTAACTCAGCAACCCTGGTTAGATGTTTTCAATTTGTGCTGGCCTGGGCATCAATCAAAAACCCTGTGTATCGAGGAAAGTGAGAACACAACATGCAATATATGGTTTCGCACTGTCTTGTTAGGAAAAGGCGTTTGGTAGGCCTAGAAGGTAGGACACAACCACTGGACGTAAAGTGTCAGAAATATACCTATCTGCGTTCAAATTACCGTCGATCCGGACAATAGATGTGCATGTCGTATACCCTAAGTATACCATCGTACTAGGTGTAGGACTCTATATTAATATCGATTTCAAGCCGGCAATGAGCGGTCTCCTCGAAGCCTCCAGACACGTTTTTGGCCATCAAAATACTGCACGCAGAACCGGGATTCATCTGAGAAGAAGATATTGTGCCACTCATGTATCCAACATTGTCTTTCGGCGCACTGGAGTTCCTGTTCTCTCTATGCTGCATTTACAAGGGAAGTCGAAGTAATTATAGTCGTGCTGACAGGGCAAGCTGCTGCAAATGCCCTCACACCGTACGAACAGATACTGGGCGGGCTGTAAACCATGCCCATTTCCTAATGGTCTGTGATATGATTGTACGGTTTTGCAGGGCTGACCTCACAATATGTCTGTCCTTTCGGTCCTTATTCATGAGAGAGTGGAGAGATCCTGCATGTCGTTCAGTATTGACCTTAGAAACCCATTGGCTCCATTTTCGCTTGGCAGTGGTTGGATTTCAACTAGTGCGACGGTAGATATCATGGAACGATGATCCACACACTGGACAGGCAACGATCATGTCTCTATTTGATCCTGACACTTGCTGGTAAGCATTTCTTCTTTTTCGAGTCATAATGTGATATTTTGAGCAAACTCCAACTTTACATTACCAAGCACTTTCCGAAGGAGATATCCACCACACAACTTTCCGTTTATGCAGTGCTTCAGATGTCGTTTCTCTCTCCTGCCTCTTCTAAACACTCTAAAACAAACATTGGCATATCCTAACATCTTCTTCCTTTCATGGGACTTTTGACATTTGTCAAATAATTCCTTCTTGGTGTTGTTATTTTAATGGCCAGGAGTATTTTATTTTTAGGCAGAAAAAGTTTCTAATCCGATAGGCTACATTATTGTGGTTATTTCTCGGTTTATTGAAAATTCATGTGTATTAGTTTCTTCTGAATTATAGAATAAAACATTTAGCAACACTCTGTAAAAAAGCTTATGAGTCACTTATGATTGCGTAAGGGAATTTATTTACAGAATTAAAGAAACAGGGAAAGAAGAAAGTGGCATGTTCCGCGTGTTAAATAAAGTTTGTAAATTGTATTACTATTTCTAAAAGGTATGCATATTATTTGGAAATAATTTCGTTTACTAAATACAGTAACTATATGTAATTAAATTTCATTTTTTTTATCTCGTTATTTATTTATGTTTATTTTTTCGACATCATACATTTTGTCAGTAAGTGTCTTCTAGCATTCCTAAATTTAATTTCCAATAGACTATTCTGAGTAATTAAAGTCTTGATGTTAATGCACACCAAATATTTATACCATTTTTAGAGACTATGTCAAAGTTTAATTCCATCAGGTAAACAGTCAGTAATCACTAAATACAATCCTTATAATTTGTAAGAAAGAGTTCTTATTTGAAAACAACTATATTCATCATTTTTTATCACATTATACTTTTATAACATTATAATTTTAACACATATTATTCTTTCCATTCTATAAAACAAATAATACATTCTCTCAAATGGAGTTATTGTAACAAATATGGTTCAATATATACAGATATTCTTTTCTTGATGTATTTTTGATGAAGAAATTGGGAAGCAAAGAAGATCTGTTTTAACAAATCAAGTAAAAGCAAGTTTTGAAGATGGGTATGGTAGCCAGGAATATTAAAATTCTGAGAATACTTTTCACTGATCGGTGCCTTAAATCGGTTGGTAGATTAGAATCCAAACAAAAATATATTAACCTTCTACTTCCAATAGATGAATAAATTTGTGACAAAAGGATACAATAAATAAATGGTAAATATTTCTCTTCATCTTAGGATCATGAATGCAAGGAAAATATTTTACTCTTTACTTCCAATGTCTACGATAGTATCTTTTAACTTTTCTTTCCTTAGTAGTACCATGAATAAACAAGGAACCTTTGCAAAATATATAGAAGAATACCAATGTTTCCAGATAACTTCGAGTGTACAAGGATTCAATAATGGAGCTACGAGGTTGAAGGTGATTCATTGTAATGTATTAGCTTTTACTGCCTCCCTGAATATTTATGAAAAGTATTGCCAAGGATGAGTATTAAATTGGTATTTCATCATAGCAACACTTTCAGTAATGGGATATTTTGTACTGTAAGTAGTGATTTTTAGAGGAGTCTGATTTTTATAAGTGCATGAGAACTCTTTGAAGTCATGCACTTTGATTTTATCAATTTCGCAATTACTCATGGTTAACAATTAAAAATATTTCATTAAATTAAAGGTTAAGAGAGAGATTTAACAATAAAATTCTAAGCGTAATACAAAAGGGGCTGACTATGTAAGTTTTCATGCCTTCTTTATCTTTAATATGCCTTAAATAATATGAAACGTAAAAAAGAGAAATAAAGAAATGGGGAAAATTTTTAACTGTTTTTTTTTTTTTTTTTTTTTTTTTCACTTTTTCAAATTTGCTGAAAATTAACGTAGCTTCAAGAACTCTGAGCCATTTGTCATATCACTTATCTTTAACATTAAAACTGTGATTGAAACATAATTAAATCTAATAAAAATTAAATAAACCGTAAGCTTCTTAAGAATAAAATGCAAATTTCACTTAATAAGTATTTTACTGAGTTGACTAACGTTATCTGAAATTCACCTCATTCTACAACTCATATTCATTATTGCAAAAAAATGTTATAGTTTTCATATACATATCCTAAGTGATTTATATGTAAAACACACACATTTCTTTTTGTCAAATAAACAATTCTTTAAAATTTTTGAATCTTGATCGAATCTGTTTCTTCCTCAAATTCTCCTTTTTTAATGAACATAATTCCATTAATAACATAATAATTCTTAACACTTAAATAACACGTTTTTTTGTGACTTGTAATGCCAATAAAATCTTAAAAAGTTTTACTACTGAGAACGAAAAGTTATCGCTACAAAGTAAACATTCTTAGTACAATTGATTTAGATTCACAATATAAGAAAATTAGCCTCTCTGAACCACTATGTTTTATTTATTTCTATATGTCTAAATTTCTCACGGAAATTCTTTTATATTGAATATGTTACAGATAACTATGAATTGCGTATTTTAACAAGAAATTTAACTGATTTCCGATTCTTAAACAATATAGAGTAATATTAGCGGAGCTCTTTATATATATTTCTAAGCAAAAATCAGAGAATATTGCTTAATTAGACACATATACCTCGACAGGCGTCCTAAATGCTTTCCAAAATCTTCAGAAATAACGAATAATAAACGTTGTCAATGCTCGTTCAGCCAACATTAAATCAAAATGTTTGCTCTTTAAGCTTTAAATCCATTTACGGAAAATGCCACGAGCGGAAAATTTTAATTTCTTATGGCAAATAACGTGATTATAACTACAATGATAAATTAATGTTTAATAAGAGTACAATGTTCATTTTATACAAAAACAAGGGTATCTTATATATGCTACACAGTTTCATTATCAGACCTGTGGCATAAAAATTAAACAACTTAAATTTAAAAATTGTGTAACACTATTGTAAATTTTTAAATTGATATTTGAATTGCAAATGAAACATTCACTCATGAATTCATACTGGAGTCAAAATACCCTTCAGTGGAGGTTCTAAGTAGTTAAAAATATCTACTAATGTAGTGTTAATAAACAAAAAACACATGATCAGGAATGAAAATATTTTATTAATATCCAAATCATGCAAATACTAATACCCGAAAAAATATGATATCTAACTATATTTTCAACTCATATATATATATATATATATATATATGTGTGTGTGTGTGTGTGTGTGTGTGTAAAGAATCTACTAATAATTAAATTATATAACAGAAACTTTTGAATCAAATATTCCAATTGTTTCGAGATCTAGATATTATGATGAAAAAACATAAATTTTTAAAAATATTTCAAAAGTTTGGCTTCTTTTGATTTTATGATTTATGAGTTACAATAATATCGTTTAAAACTTAATAAAATTTCAAAGGAACTTTTTCTTCTTGTAAGATAAAAATAAAGAGAAGTATACATCCATGAAAATTTTGGAAGTCTGAATGTCATTTTTGCATAATATGAATTCATGGTAATTTTTAATCCATTTACAATAACTTCTTTACATGACAGAAGAAAATTCTTCGTGAATTTCTGAGTATTCATTTAGAAAATATCAAGATAAAATATCAAAGATTAACTTCATAAAGTGAAGTATTTACAAAAAAAAAAACATTACGAATACAAAAATATCGATATCATAAATTCTTTTAAAATGAAACATGACATGTTCATATTTAATATATATTACTCAAAATTTCTAAGATTCCATTGTTATTTTGGACTTGGATAAACAAAATTCGAAGATAATTTAAATATTCATGAACTCACTATATACACCTCGTCAATGAAATGATTGTGATAAATTCTTAATATAATTAATGGTCACTTCATCTAATCTCGAGTGAATACGTATATGCATTATACATATTGAAGAAACATGCTAACTGACATTTTTAATGCCTACTGAATAAAGGTTTAGATATTTTCAAAGCATGGGTGAAATTTTTAACAGCAAATTAAAGATGTGTTGATGACAAATTATAATATATCTAATAAATAAAAGAAAGCAATTATACTGGATTTAAAGAAATGAAATAAACACATTTGATTATATTTAGGATAATTAGCATGAACTTCATAAATAGGAAAAAAAATATTTAGAGAATTATTTTAGTATTTATATATATCACACATTTATATATTTACTTATATAACACATCATTCAATAACTTCCGAGTCTAACATTGAAAACAACATTTTTTTTTATTCATCAACATAACACCTTTTGTTAATCACCTTTGAGGGTCATACAATCGTTCCAACGCTTTTCCAAATTTTTTTTTTTTTTTCGCAAGAAATCTTTTTTGTTGCGAGTAAATAGCGATAAACAGCTTTCTGAATCATCGACTCGTTGCTGTTTTTGTTCCATCGAAAGCAATCGCGGCACCCACTTGGAAAAAACCTTTTTCACTTCACTTCAAAAAACCTTTTTCCTGGTCCGATCGACTTAAAATTTTGACACGTTTCAAGCAAAGGTTAGTACTCTAGAAAGACCTGGTTACTGGTTTACTACGAGCGCCATCTCTGGGTTAGTCTCGGGAGTTATTGATCGATGTGTTAACAAGTAAAAAAAATAAAAATTATATATTACACATATATAGATCACACAATTGAATTTTAAGGAAAGAAAGATAAACCAAATTAGTAGAAGTAAAAAATAAAAGGGCTACATCAAAATCTGTGATATTAATTTAAGAGAATTTAAAACTGACAAATATCAGTTACGCAAAAAACTTTTAAGAAAATCAGTTGAAGGGGCAAGACATATAATTAGTCTTATTTAACTAAGAAAGATCTAATTTTGAAACGGACAAATAATTTAAATATAAAGGAATCTTTCACTTTTACAGCAATTTTGGGTGTAGGAACAATTTGCTTTATGTTTTCAAATTCAGTACGGAATTTTTATCACTTAGTTGATTAACTATTGAATTCAGCCATCATACGAAAGCTTATTTTTAAGAATTATTTTTTTTTTGTTATCTCAAATACTTCCTCGAAATCAGATAGCAGTACAATATTAAATAGATTTTGTATTGTTCCTTTAGAAAACTCTTATATCACTTTCAGACGTCTGTCAGGGGAAAATAATTATTGTTTTATATACACCCACGTGCAAAACATAAATATGTTTTGTTTGTTAAAACATAAATATGTTTATATTTGTTTTACATAATAATGATAATTTAAAGTGATTTATTCAGAGATATTCAGCAGATTAAACATTTTATTTCCCAGAGTTTACGAAATACATATTTAAAATTGTCAAAGTTATGAATGTAAGAAGAAATTCAAATTCTTTCAATTGTTTTAAAAATTGTAACAGATACGTATAGTATGATAACTGTTTTGATCATTTGTAGGAAATAATTTGTTTAACCTGCAAAGCACACACATTAAATTATAAGATACGTACCAATTTCGTTTATTTCCCCCTATATATTACATGATATTATAAACATTTAATATGCAATATTGATTATTTGATTTTTAAATTTATCAGGCATTCGTAAATATTTTAGTGAGAGAAATCTACATGACTTAATAAAATTATAATTGTAGTGTTATTTTTAAAAATGCAGACAACTTAAAAGTGGTATTATGTTCTGTTATAACCATGCATCAATCAGATTAATTTAACGTAAAATTAATTTCCGTTTTTCAAAGCAATAAAGCTTTACAGTCTTAAGAAATTTACTTTTACAGTTTTCAATTTCTATTTTGCTTTTAATTCATTCTTGCTTTCTTACATACATTATTAATATTATTTTCCTGCTTAGTTTTAAGCTCTTAAAAGCTGTATTTCTTATAATTTCTTTTACTATATTTTTATAACCATGAATAAGCCTATTTTCTTAATAATCTTAAGGTTTACATGGAAGAAAATCAATTTTTGTCAATGTTCATTTGGTTCATTTTTTTAAAAGAATCCATTACTTAAAAATAATGATTTTTATATTATAAAATTTAATTTTTTTCTCAATTTCTTGAAGAGTTGCATAAATCGGGAATGATGTGAGAATGCTTCCCCTTATAAATTTCTTAGTCCTTTATCACACCTTTCTTAAACAAACTTTATAACTCACTTAGTAGATTATACATTTGTAATATATCTAAAGATGTAAAAAGTATTAAAATGCTGCATATTAAATAAGAAAATGCATTTTCAAAAACAAATTATAAAAAATTATTAGTTTAAAAATAAGGTGACTCAGATAAAAATAGAATTTGAATGTTATGATGTCCTAATTATTATAACATTAATTATTTTATATAACTCTCTCTATTGGAAATAAAACAAATTATTATAGTAAATAATTTTTTAAAACATTATGAAGGAATTTATTACATTAGTTTCTAGATTCTTGTGATCTCCATTAAAGTGAATTACCTTTAATGTACTTGATTTACCCGAAACCGATGCTTCATTTGAAAAAAATATAGAAATAAGATAAATCGCATGAAAGTAAAATGTGTACTTTATGTTGTTAGAATTTAAAATTCTTTTAATTAGAAATAATCTGTTTCAAATTATTTAATTTTTTTTTCTGTTTCAAATTCTTATTTCACTTTTACCAGATGTAAAAGTTATATAAGAATTTTGAAATGTGGAACGGAATTTTCTTTTTATCACTTTTTCGTAGCTCCACTGACGAATCGTTTCTTTAATCGACGAATAAATTAATAGCTAAAGAGGTGATGTTACTGTAATTCATCACAGATTATTATATATATAAATATTTAAAAAAAACAACAAGTAAGAAAACAACAACAAATATTACAGTGTGTTATGTTTTCGGATCCTTTTTAATCCATATTTAGTTACGGAAAACAAAATGGCACCCAAACGAACGATATATGCACTGAATTGACAATCCTTATTATAATGCAACTTGAATAGACCCTACTTTAATGCATCTCTGTTGGGGTAATACAAAGTCATTTTGCTTTTCATTGCTAAGGCGTTGGCTAAAATAAGATTCTACTCAGATTGTGTGCAAAGGAAAAGAACAGCTAAAGTGTTCAATCAGGATTAGAGAAAATGCTATCGCAATAATAATAATAATAAAAATAATCTTGCCAGTTTGTTGTGAGTTCGTAATTATCTTAAAATCTTATGTGGTACTTTAGCTCATTTTTAGAATACTAGTATAGTGATAAATAATTAAGATTCATTTCATATAATTATTACGTATGAGCATATTTATTAATATAATAATATATATAATTTTATATATATAATTTTTTATATATAATTTATATATATAATTTTATTTTTAATTAGAAAATATATTTTGACACTATGAAATTAAACATATAAAAAATAATTTATATTAAAATAAATATATCTGAATCAATTAACAATATTATTATTTGTAGATTTTGATGTTCAATTTTTAAATGTACATTTTGTAAAAAAAAAATCCCAATGCATTATAACTTTCTTATTTATACATAATGACAGAGTAGTAATTGTAGTTTCTAACTTTTTATTATAAAAATAAACATATTTTCAAATGAAGAATATGTAAATTTCTTTACTTAAACTGATGTAATATGTACGTGAATTAAAAATATGCTTTAAAATTTTCCAATTAACATCATTTTCCGTATTTGGTATTTTCCGACTCTATAAATAAATATGTTTCCTTTTAAATCACGAAGGACTAATGTTTAATAAATGGAGATTTAAATATGAAATGTATGATTTTTTTAATAAAATCATGTTTAATATTGCAGATTTAGAATGTTTTTATCATAATATAGAGTAATTTATTAACCTAATTATTTGCAAATAGTATTTACTTAAAACAAGTATCTCTCATAATCATTTCATTTTTAAATAAGAAATAAAATGCAGAAATCTTTTATAGGGGTAAAAACGATTCATAACAGTAAAAATTACTTTATATAATTCATTTAACAAAATACTTTAACTGTATCAATTTCATAAATATATTTCGCTAATATAATCATTAAAAGCACAATAGATTTACATGAAATTTTTAAATTTTAAGTTTAATGTTAGTCATTATTTGAATTAATAGAATAAGACAAAATTATGATGTATCTGGTACATATCATAAATTTTAAATCAGGCAATAAAACATAAACAAATTTATCATAGAGTACATAATAACTATAAAATATATTCCTTGCTATACAAAGAATAATCAATTGAAGAATATTGCAAATGGTACAGGATTAAAACAAAATGTACTTGATTAAAATTTTCAAACAAAGAAATAAGATTTATATATTAAATAACAAAAAACCATATTTTAAGAACTCACATAATTCTTTAAGTATATAAAATTTGCGATAGAATTTATAGGCTTAAATTTATAAAATCGTTAGGGCGTTAAATTAAGAAGAAGCCGTTAAATTAAGATCAAGGAATAAAAATTCGAAACTTGGAAAATAATCCTTTGAAAGTGAAGATTATGCTATTGGATCGACACAGATTAAAGAAAGCTCATCCCAAGAGAGACTGAAGGCATCAACAGAGATCTAAAAGTTATGGAAGAAGAAATATTCTTATCATCATGAATTTAGGGATAAAAATATAAATAAAGTACTAAGGTCTCTAAAAAATATTAAGAAATTTTAAAAAAAGAAAAAAGTTTATGTAAAGCTCTGAACTTGATAAAGACTCCTTATTTTAAAAAAAAATTAGTATAATATGTGATGTGCGCGTAAATAAAAATACATTATTCCATGTTTTGTTACTATAATGCAAAATACCTTTTGTTTTGAATGTATGTCTGAAATTCCAAACTCTTAAAATTTTATAAAGTAATTAAGAAAATATTATATTTTCACACTTTAAGCAAAGACTGTCTTATCATAAGGTTAAATAATAAGATCTTAATTTAATATAATTTTTTATAGACAGCAAATCATTTTTCTTATTTGAAATTTCTGACTGAGCAATCTAATAGGGCAGATAATATTTTATAATGTTATTTATTTATATCCAAATCAATATATTTTTATGGAAAAGAACTTGTTTTGTATTTCCTTTCCTGTACTGCAATGCTAATGAGCTTTATGCATCGCAAATAAGAACTAAATGTATACAAAAATTATTGTATAAAGATTTGAATTAATATTTGAAAAATAAAATCATGTTAACACTGATATTTATGAGAGAAACGCATAGTGATATATATATGTGTATTATGTGTATATATATATATATATATATTAATATTTTTTTTTTAAATGTGGGGGTGTGTGTGTGTGTGTGTGTGTGTGTGTACTTCAAATTAAATTGCAAGGTTGATATAAGAGGTACAATTTAATAACAATTATTATAGCAAAAATTACACAGTGAAAAATTTTTTAGGACTATATTCAAAATAATTAGTTGCTTTCTATCAAATATGCAAGCAGTACCCTGATATTGAATTATAAGTTAATATCATTATATTTAAATGAAACGCCAAGGTTTTTTGAGAATGACTTAGCAGTTTTAAACATTGTTCAAATGGCGAGAATAACACTAAAGCTAGCACTGTGCACTCCAACCTTGCACATCAACCTAACGTAAGAGCCTTGATCTGTGATAGAATTAACATTCATTGCCTTTTTACATGACTTAATATACTTAGAGCAAAAAATAAATTAAGGATTATTCATGTTACTTTAAAATATTTTATTTTTTAAGAAAAATGTTTTGTAAATGAATACACATTTTAAAATTAATATTTACTAAGGTTTACATTTATTTAACTAGGCATAATGCAATCTAGATAATTTTCGTGACAAATATGTGCAGATAATTATGCTGAATGAGTAGAAAAAGGGTCGGAAATTCGGCTTTTACTTCGCTATTTTTTTTTCATAGAGCTACACTTGTTGTTTTAACTCTTATTCAACCATATCTCCCCACTTTAAATTAATCAAGACTATTTTTATAACTAGCGATAACTACTTTATTAACTTGAATTGTAAATGAAAAAGAAGGTTTATGTCTATTCACTAAATTATTGAGATCCACTAGTGCTATTAAAAGACGCTTAAATTTTAGTTTAAATTTCTTGTAAAATAATATAGAACAAAATTATTCAAGCATATGTTATAAAAATGAAACTTCTCTCCTACAAAAATTTTCCATAAAACTTATTTAGTTAAATGGAGAAATGATATTTAATTAATACCAAATTAAATACAGTACCATATATTCTACATAAATATCATTAAATATATTTCTTTATTTTGAAATAAATATAAATATTTCTGAAAAGTAAAATTTATAGCAATTATACTGGCTACTAATATATACATACATATAATATATATATGTGTGTGTGTTTGTGCATTTATAATATGATTGTTAAATGTTGTAAATCATGCATGTTTTCTACTTTCTTTGAATATTTGGGTCTTTTAAAAAGTGCAATGAAATAAAATAATTTTTTTCAAGTACTAATTTATTAGCCACCCAAAGAGATATTGTTTTAGTTGGATTACTTTTCGAGTTCCAGATCACTCTTGAAATTTTTATCGTTTGCTTCAATTTTAACTACAGTTGGCTTAAATATATTCAGTTTATTAACTTATCGTTTGCTTTAATTTTCATTACATGTAGATGATATAATATTTAAATTAATAATATTTCTCGTTTAGTTTAATTTTAATTACATATAACTTAAACATATACAATTTAATAATTTATCTTTGTTTTAATTTTAAATACATTTAGCTTAAATATATTCAATTTAATAATTTATAGTTTTGATTAATTTTAATATTGGTTTTAAGTAGTTAAGTTAAGTTAGTTAAGTAGTTAAATTTACTATTGTCCATTTCTCGATGGTTCATCGTTTACTTTCATTCTTATACTTAATGGAGTAATTTAACTATTATCGAAAGAAACACCTTAGGTGGTTAAAACTGTTATTTGTAAGACTTTGCATAGAATTTTTTTATTTTATCTTTCAATTATTTTCTCTTTCTTATTATTTTTACTTGATTAACTGATTTTAAAAATTCATACATTTGAAAAGCTTTAAAAATATTGCTTACTGATATTTTATTTTAATTAATGGTACATTTATTTGCGCATACAATCCTAAAAACCTATTTGCTTAAAAATATATAATCTTTCTTTCATAATACAATTAAGTTCTTATAAATATATTTTTACAACATAAGTTTAAAATTCAAAGTAGTTTTCAATTTTCTTAAGGCTTATAATTATTAATGTGAAGCGTTTGCATATTTTAATATATATCTATCACTGAAACAATATTTAATTATGTAAGTAACATAACAATTTTTGTGCAAATAACGCAAAATATTATGTTATAATAATTACATAATTTGTTCGGGTTTATCTTAAACACTTTTTAAAACACCTGAAGCAAAATAATGATAATACATCTTCAAAAAAATAAAGCCTAAAAATTTCAGTGAAATAAAGTTGATCAGAAGTAAGCATTCGCATTTTAAAAGATGGAGTAGGTTTTATACATATATATACACTAACCAATATTAGTTTAGATTTCATGATAGGTACTTCGTCTAATGATTGCGGTGTACAAAATGTAGAGCAGTGTAAAATTAAATTTGGTGGATCGAATGTTTATGCAATTTATTTTATTATTATACATTTACTTAGACTTAGAAACACATGTATTAATTTTTTTATCAAATACATATTATTCATATTGATATTTCATATCAAGCATACACAATTCGCGGAAAGTAAAATATATGAAAGTAATATTATTATGCTTTCATAATTCCATTCTTTATATCTGAGATTACATTTACATTTTAGACCACTTAATTTCAAATAACTTTTAAAAGTTAGTACTGATGAACATTTTCCCCGAGTGATTATAAAAAAGAAGGCATTTAACATTTCTTCGGTAAACAAAGCAGTTGAGTTTGTAGAAAAACTTTAACGTTATGATTATTTTTCTCAAAAACATGTAAAAACTGGTATTTTTATGTCAGAAACGCGTGAGTGCATATTCAATTTAATAATTGTATTTACCAGTCGCCTTCTTCTTTATTTGATTCAAATTAAAGCCTAGAACAAAACATCCCCATTCGTTACTGGAAGAAAAGAAATGACTTTCTAAGAAATACTTCTATTGCGTTTTTCTTTTCTCTAAGTGCGTGAATTCGAATTCATTACGGTTGACTTGATTAATGGCATTGAAAGATTCAAGAAGATCTATCTATGCATAAAAAACTCCTTTCATACATCAACGTCTGTATGCCATCACCTTTTTTCTTAACAAAAAACTGAAGTAGTTTTGTTTAAAAACATGTTTTTGAGCGAGGATTTCGAGGAATAAATTGTCTTTTGATGATAACTGTAAGAAGTAAACAGTAATTTCGTGCATAGCCCAGACTTAATTAAGTTTCTTTAAAAATTAATTTTTAAATCTGTCAATTTTTTTTCCATCCAAGCGTTTGATAACTTAAATATCTACTAATTTTTATTAAAAACAATTTTGAAAAAACATATGTAAACTTTAAAATTTGTCTTTGAAATTAATAGCGTACTTGAAACACATCAATAAATATTTTTGACAATACTGAATAGAACTACACAAAGTCTTAAAATAATATTTTTCATTAAAAATATATTTAAATCTCTTATATTTATGATACGATTATTTCATTATATAATGTAAATAAAATTAATTATAGGAGAAATAGACAAAAAATTTAATTTTTATGAAATACTTCAGTAATTACGTTGAAATTATTTACGAACGATTATGTATATGAATATTTGGTAAATTATTATTATTATTTTGCATTTTCCCCTAGAATTCTTAAAACTTACTTTCTGAATGATTGTAAATTCTTCACCATTTCTTTTGGTTTCTTTATAACACTAAGTTTTAAAAACAATTAACGGTCAGAAAGGAAACAGAGATATTCATGTTATTTCTCTACAATAGTAGCTTCAAAGTATTCATAGAATCAGAGAAATTACGACTTTTCTGCTACGAAAATTTAAAAACTCTCATAACTAAAAAAGGTTTTCTCCATTAGAAAGTGCCTAAGAAACGTACTATGGAATAAATCCAAGAAAAAAAGAAGAAAATATTTATCAAGTTTTAAACAATGTTACAATTTTATGAAAAATGTTCCCGGGAATAACTTTTATATAGAATTGTTTTTTAAAGCATGAATTTCCAGAACGGTTTACAAATTATATCATAAGGGAATATATATCTCTTAACTATTTTTTCGAGAAATCATTATTATGTTAGTTAGTTAAAATATTTAATCGTCAGAAAAAACTGATTTTTAATGTCATTTCTCTTCAAGAACAAGTTCGAAATATTCAAGTCATCAAAAAGAATGATGCACTTAAGATAATCCTATAAGCATAAATGATCCTGTAAGACTTTTGTTCCGGTATCCCATTTTAAATTTTCATTCCATAACCTCCTCAGTGCCAGCGTCGTCTGTAGGAGACACTAAACAACGCTTTTAAAAATAGATGCCAAGTTAAATAAAAAGCGTCATTGGTACCCAGAATTAGTCAATTTTCTTGTTAATTGATGGTAGTTGTGAAAAAAAATTTTTTAGTGAACCTTTTGCAATCGTAGCTTATTTATGTTAAAATGAAAATGGTATTTTCCGAGAGAAAGAAAATTATACGCTTGGCAATCTCTGTGTGTTCATATTTTTTTTTTATTATTTATGCAATAAAAAAGTTATTAATTCACTGTTGAATTCCATAAACTTGCTTATGTATAACATTATTAATTTCTTACTCAAATATTTCCACTTCTGATTTAGATCACTGTTATTTCAGTGCCGCCTTTAGGAGACTTTGTGTCAATGGCTATCAAAATCACTCGATTTGAAACTATAATTATGGCATATATTTTGGCTCGGAATCATATTCTTTAATTGCTAACTGAATTCACCAAATGTAAGTATTTATAGGATACAGGAAAGAATCTGTATCTGTCAGAAAATGAAATGAAACGTAATTAGTGATCACTGTAATTAGTCTAATTTAAAATTTCCCAGAATTCGAATGTATTGGGCAGAAAAAAAAATGTCGGCATTCGAATGTATTGGGCTCCCGTGTTGCAGACAACATATCTTTGATATCACGAGTTCTCAATAAGAAACAACTTAAAGTTGAGAAATTATTTAACAGTATACGATAAGAAGAGAGAGAGAAAAAAAACACGAAAACGATTAATTTTGGACATAATGACTCTTCTGCAAACAGTTCGGACAGGAATATTATATGATTCAATTTTTACATTATGCTCATTTTACATTCAGCTAATTATTTTGAATTACTCGTTAAATTAAGATTAAAGAAATATTTTAAATTAACATTATGATGTCGCTTTGTCCCAATCTCTCTTCGAGGAAAAGATTTCTCAAAAATAAAAATTAAAATAATTTTTTTAACATTTTTTCAGTACGTTTTCATGTACGTAAAACTGATTTATCCGAATTATTCTGAAATTTATGGTTGAGTTCAAAGTTGAGTTTGGGTCTAATGAGAATAATGAAGTCAGGGCTAGATATCGCATAGATATAAATTAAAACCGACAAATCTGTTTTAGTCCATAATACAGCATCAGTTATAAATGAAATTAGGTTCTAGCGTGATCATAACAAATTTTAATAAATTATTTGAACAATTTTTCATATTAAATTTCAATAATTTACTGCATTTATTTAATAAGTAATTCGGATGACTGAAATATAAATCAATAATATTTTATTAGTGTAAAGAATAATATGGATATATTATAGAAAATTTAAAATGTGAAACATTTTAACTGAAATGAATATTACAAATCGTTACAATCTAATAAATTGCTACAATATTGTTATTTTCAGTCAAAACACAGATAAAGGTTTTAAAAAATAAATGCATGTGATACTTTGAAGAGGCATATAATTCAATTGAGTTCATAAGAATATTTATAAGAAATTATTTGTTTTACCTAGATATATTAATCATTTTAGTTCTGATAAAAAAAGAAAATAAATTAGAGAAAGTCTCTAAAATAAATGAAAGTATAAGATTTCCGCAAATGAAAATTCACCTTAAACTGCACTTATCAATGATATTCCTAATATATAAAACATATTGGACTAATGGCAAATATATTAAGAAATAAAATATTATCTTCATACAATTAATACAAATAATAAACGTCATACAAATAAGGTTATGACTAAGATAATGACGGGAATAATTACAAATAGGGAACTAAAGTAAAATACTTTAAGCAAATATTACAATTACTCGTACATAGCTGGAAAATAATATTAATAAATATTTCATTGGCTTAAAATGACATCTGTAATTATTCGTTATGCAAAATCCTTCCAGTTGCGTTTATTTGATCTTTTCATTGAAGTAGTGCTTCTCTATTAATTCTAAATCTAATGTCACTTCAAAATTCAAAATGTTTATATTTTCAGAAATAGTTAAAGAGACGTAAAAAGGAGTTGTCTAAACAAATACGCATTTTTAAGGAACTAAAATTAATCCCACTAGTAATCACCTAGATGAAAAGCAAATCTAAATTAACGCGAATGATAAAAGGCAATAAATAATCTAGAATGATTTAATTTATTTAGATAAGAATAAGGGAAGCGAAATTGTGACACCTAATTTTACATGATTAATATCCTCTTTTGGAGAATGTAATTGAATTACTTATGGAAACCGGAAATTTCCATATTACTTTTTGGAATCTGCATTATTTGTTACACGCCTAGATGAAAGAGATTCCCATACTGTTTTCTTTTCCAAAACTTCCTTTCAGGAGGTCATAAATCTTTCTAAAGAAATAATAACTAAAATATTCTCATAGAAAAAAGTGAAGTTTCTGTACATTTTTATTGCATTTTAATGAACGATAAATTTCTCATTAGTTAGATAATGCATGTTTATTTTATTTTAATATTATATTATCTTCAAAATGTATTTACTTTGGCTTTTGATGATTGAAAAACAATTTATCTGCTGCAAGAAGAGTGATAAGGTAATAGATTATTTTGACATTTTCCTCGTCCCAAATAAATCTTCAGAAATTGTATGGAGAATTTTTATTTATACTCTATATATATCTTAACAGTTTCAGATTGTTATGTTAGTTCTTAAGAAATTTTAAGTAATATTTTTTACATGTATGTCGTTGTATTTCTATAGAATTTAAAAATTTAATTGCTTTTGGAAAGATAAAGAGCGACCACAATATTGTTTTTTTCTGTTGATTCTAAATCTGTTACTGAACCCGAAAACGATAAGAATATGGAGTTAATTCTCACTAAATTACCATTTTCTCATAAGACTCTTTCCTAAACCTAATTAAAACAAAAAAATTATTTAAGTTAATGAATTAATCATTTTAATTATACTATATATGTAAAGGTAAAAAGTCAATATAACATATTATATTCCCTAATAGGGGAGCTGCTTAATATTTTAATCACTTTTTCACGTTAATTTATTTTTAAAAAATGTATTTCACAAGGCAATAAATTTTTGCTAAATATTATTTTAATGTCATCAGTAAAAATTATTCAAAAAGAGGAAAATTAAATGTACAGTTAAATTTTTGTTAAGATATTAATTGAATTATACCCATAAGTAAAAAAAACTAAAATATATTAATACTCCAGTACTGACTGTCTGTTTGAAATGAAATATTTATATATCGATCATACCTTCTGGAAGAGATTAAGTTTATACGTCAAAATTCATATTTTTGTACAAATTGTAAACGTCAGTGTCAAAAAATGATTTGAATCGGAGATTCCAGCATTTGATCATTTTTTTATTGACATCGCCCTTACAAGCGAAACGAATACAATTGGGGATATAACTCGCAATTTTTGATCTATGGTAAATTCAAGAGGACAACTTTTAAGGGTTCCAGAACATAAGGGGGAATTGTAGAATACCGTATTGAAGACTCCTTTTTTTGTGATATACATTTTTCAAATTATTGTTAAAGTTTAGGTTTTTCGTGTGCCTAATAATATCTTAATTATTTTATAGGTTAATAAAAGTAATTTTTGACAAAAAGTTTTTTTTCTCTCACTTAGTTGAATATGGATATGTGTTTTGAAAATTATCAAAATTATTTTATTTTTGCTTCTGCCATATTTGATTACCGAATTCATTTTTTAAGAAATTTATAAAATAGTTACACATAACTGTTTTGCTACAATTTTTGATTTTTCTTTTGACTTTAGTAAAGATTTTCTTTGATTTTTTTTTTATATTCCTAAAATTTTTCCTATAATTTTCTAATTATTTATGTATAGTTTTTTTTATTAGATTATATATTTCATTTTTTCTAATTTTACAATTTATACGGTTTTCCTAATATTTTTTTGATTCAATCAGGAGTTAGTTAAATAAATGATGTTATTATATTCAGTTCATTTACATTTCCAAATTTCATTAATAATTTACTTTCGTTTTTTAGGAGTTCTCTTTATGATAATGTAAATTTTTGTATATCTTTGTCAATAGTATCACTAAAAGGAATAAAGAAAAATCTCGTTAAAAAAAATCTTAAGTTTTTTTTATTTCAATATTTAATTTTTCGCTTTTAGTATTTGAAAATTTTAACGCTTTTTTGGCTCTTCTTTTCAATTTTAATTTTTGGATTTAAATTATCAGAATATTTTCAATTTATATTTTTGACGTTATGACCCTTCTCCAATAATATATTTCGTCGATGGGAATAGTTAGAACTGTAATTCTCTAATGACTCAGCTTAACAATCTGAAGCCTGTTACACCATTAAATGTATTAACCACCATTTTGTATTTTCCAAAACAAATTAAGGATTTATTAATATTTCAAAAAATTTTATCTTATTTCTCAAAATTTTGTTTATATTTCTACTTTTCTGATTTATAGTAATGCACTCAATATCAACAATATAGACAATTTTCACGCACACTCTAATAGATTAATATCATTTACCACACTTCTGATCATCATATATATATATATGGATATATATGTGTGTGTGTGTAATAAATAAAGAGGAATTCTTAAAAGCTCAAGTATAAGTAGAGGACCAGCTATACTACCAAGTCCTTTCTATTTCATAGATTGATAAGCTAGGCAATTTTCAAAACCAGTTAATAAAATCCATTTGATATTTGACATTCATGCAATTACAGTATCTCAGCAATTAAAGGGAGACGTTCGGTTCTTGCCTATGACCAAAGTGGAAAGTTGTCATGATTTTTTTACATAGCTTCAAATTTATATAGAGGGATTTATTTAGATCACTTGGGGATCACAAGGTTTAAGATGAAGAGACAACTGGTGAATCTAAATCGCATACCATGTAGGAATCACCTATATTTCTGTGAGATAAGTATAAAATTTAACTTCAAATTGACGAGGTCATACAAATAGAAGCTATTGAGAAATTGGAAAAAGATTGTCTTCCTTATAATAGAGAAAGTGGAAAAATTAGAAAGATGAAAATTTATTTTTAAACGAGATAATTATATATATATATATATATATATATATATATATATATATATATATACATATACATATATACATATACTTTATAATCCAAACCACAGAAAATAATTGAAGCTCCGAAGTAGAATAAAAAAAGGAATCAGTCCACTTCCTTCAATTTCTAGCAACGTTTTTCATTGTGTTTAGAGATCTAGAGATAACAGAGTGATATGAGCATTGACTATGCAATAACTTCTTAAATTTAATTTAAAAATTAATTACCTTCTTATTTTATATCACGAATATTTTGTCAATTAAATTCACCCATTTTTACTGGTCTATTCAAAATTATCAATCTGATTTTAAAATGCTATATTATCATAAGTAAACAACACAGAATGATTAGTAATACATGAACACAAAGGTAAATGTAGACTATTCTAAAACAGCTTTCATGAAGTAACTTTAGGAAAACAGTGACTACAATGAAGACATTTATTCTTCACATTATAAGGCTTTCACATTTTTCATTAGTATTCATGAATTTCTTATGAATCTGCGTCATTTCGTTTTGAAAATATGTAATTTTAGAATCAGATTTTTCGTTTTGATATACCTACATTTATGATATATATTGAATCAATGTTCCAAGCTAATTGGTTATCAATTCAATCAAACAGGAATATATATTCACTCTACTTATATATATATATATATATATATATATATACATATATTATATATGTGTGTGTGTGTGTTGTGTGTGTTTGTGTGTGTGTGTGTGTGTGTTCACGTTATCGACATTGAGAACAAGATTGATACAAACATACATTTGAGTCCTATCACTACAACATTGAACTGAGAAATTCATAATTGATTTCCCGCTTATGTTCGTTATTAGCTCATGAAACTAAACATTTAATTCCAAATTTTTGCAATATTTATTAGTGTTCCATTTCTTAATAGTTCATTCAGCATTTAAACAGAGGAAACATTAGTGATGTTCTTAATTTAAGGTCGATTTGTAACGTTGATAATTTTCCAAATTGCATACGCACGATTGGCAGTGGCGAAAAAGAGGAGAACCTGTTTCGTTTTTTTCAATTTTTTTCTCAATGGCTGATTAAAACTTTTTTTCTTTACTCCATTTTAATTTAAAAACTACATATAACCAAATAAATATCTTTTTTTTTTTTGCTAATTAAATGGAAAATATTTTTACACAATAAATAATTTTAGCATATGAATTATAATTAAGAAAACAAGATAAGAACTATCCATGTATTATCAACTTGAGAAGTAAACAATATTTTATTTAGATTTTCATTCTGAAACTGTATTGATTAGAAAAAAATATAAGAGCAATGGGTATTAAGTATTTTTCTTAGTACTTTTAATTATCTCTTCTCTTTGTTTCAAAACCCGTTACGTTGAAAGTGAATTGTTTCGAAAACATTCACTTGTAAAGAGCGATACTTTAAAATGATATTTGGAGAAGAAGTATTTTTTAAAGATATTCATAAATCAAGGAAATTATTTAAGAAGCACATATATATTGATCAAAAAAAATGTTATGTATTTTTTTTTAAATATTGTCACTTAAATTACCCACTTTATTTTCAGAATGAATTGTATATTATTCAGTATACGTAAGTTATGTTAACTCAAATTTATTTCTAAGTTTAACTTGATATTTTAAATATTACAAATTCATATATATTTTTCAGAAAAGTATGTATTTTCTTAAAATATTCTTATATCATATTTTAAGAAAGATGATTTTTTAAAAATATATCATTTAAAATAAAATCAACTTTTTTTTATATATCAAAATAGGAAAAAAAATATTCATATAGAAAAACCTCAAAAAAAAGAAATAATTGATATATACTAGAGTCTCTACTGAAATAAATATTTAATTCAGAATGTACATGTCCATTCTTTTGCCAGTGTAACAATATGTAAACGGCAGATTGCTAGCTAACTTCAAAATTACAGTTAGAGTCCTATGCGATCTCTATCTGACATGTTAGGAAAATTATTTTATAAAATTGTCATCATACATGTAATGGATAGTAAAATATCAATAAGACGATAATGTGACTGTAAATTCGCGTAACAGTTTATTTTATTCATACTATCATTGCCTTTTCACTAGGCAAAGAAGAAGTTAAAGGTAACATAAAATTTATTTTCGCTCATTTTATGGCGATAAGTAAAATTCTCTCGTTTGCCGCTATTTTAAAATAAAAAACAACTTATTAACATTGTAAAACACATATTAAAGTTCCTATTCATCTAAGATAACACACCAGGATGTAGTGATCATGTATCAATCTATAAATGGAAAAAAATAATAATGGACTAGATGATAATAATACTTGATGACAATCACGTCATTTATTATATATATATATAATATATATATAAATATATATATCGAAAAAGTTTATTTTTTTACAAAATAATTGAGAGAAGCGGGTATTTCAGTATAGTTTCGGTATCTATGATTATTTGATGCTTGAATGTTACAATACTGTGTATATAGATCAATTAATTAGTAGAAAAAATGTATCCATATCCAGATTTTGAATATATAAAATTAAAACTTTACAAAAATCAATCAACAATGTTTTCTGATATATTTCTGTAATTTTTTTTAATTATTCGATCATTTCTTTAAAAAACCTACTTTTCACAAAATGAAGGGAAACATCCCAGTTTATTTTATTACTATAGGTTTTATATCCTCAACTTATCAAGGTTTTCCGAAAACTCTACTCTGCTTTACCGGATAGGGTGTTTAGCCAGTTTACTTAATACGTCTATTAATAAGCTTAACATGTAATTTCATTTGATTGTCATGTTTAAAAGGCAAAAATTTAGTCATATTTTCTTTAAAAGTACCAGTTTAGTAACATTTAACTATTCGTCTGTCAATATTAATTTAATTTTAGTAATGATTGTTTATTAATTAATGGACCGCGACATGCGTCTGTGAAATCATTGGCACGAGTGTGTGAAGTAGTGCTCTAGACAAACCTCATACGTGTGAAGTTTATACTTTTACACTAAAAACATGCTGTAATATTTGTTAAAAGCCTAAGCTGTTTAGTTGTCACATTGTTTTTGGACACAATATAAAGTTTTCATTATTTCTCAACAAGATGTAATTTTCTATTGAAATGGAAAAGGAGAGACCAATGAAATGATAGTTAAGATTTCTGATAAGAGATAATTTGAATAGATGACACTTCATTGATACTCAATGTTTCTTTAAATTTAATGAAATTTCATATAAAATGGCTAAATTCTGAAGAAAACTTATACTAAATTGGACATAACGGAGTTTAAGCAAATAATAACATGGCTTTAAAGCAAGAAAGTTTGAGAAAAATTTACTTATTGTTCAAAAATTATAAATTTGAGATAAAAAAAATAATTAGTTAAATAAGATTAGTAACATATGTTCCATAATATTTTCGATAAAATCAGGTATGATTAGAAATTATCAGTTATTTCAAAATTATATATATATATATATATATATATATATATATATATATATATATATATATATATGTATAATTTCATCGAAACGACCCAGAATTATTTACTGTATGAATATTTAACATTTAAGAATAGATTACATTGTACAATGGTGTTAGAAAAAGGAAAGTTATTAAACTGTCTATAACGTATATAAATGTAAAGGAATTTCTGAAATTTGATATCAATATTTAGTACGGAACAAGAATAATTTACATTTTTCAAACTCTTTTCACTGTCTGTTTTCTATAAATACAAGTCAGTATCAAAATGGCACATTTTAGATATAACTACCAACATATATAGGAAAAAATGTTTTAGTAGAATATGAAGTTTTAATTGAATAAACACTGATGATAGTAAAAGAACATTTTTCACGAAAAGCTATAATTTGTTTTGGCTGTACTTTTTTAAAAAAATGAAGAAAATATAGAAATATGTCTGGACTGAACAAAATAATATACTTACAAATATATGTTACTTATGTGAAGGCACTTGTAGATTACTATCATGTATACTTTCATAAATGATTAAGTTGATTTTATTTTCCGATGTTTATTTATAGTAAATATGGAAGTTATCCGCTCTACTTTTCCTTTTCTGACTTTGAAATATAAATAAGCTGCTTCTGTAACAATACCTTATTCAACGTTATCTTAAAGCAAAAAAATGATAGTGAATATTTTCAAATATAACCAGCTCTGATCAGTGATTTTTTTGACTTAGTAATTATTCTGATAAAATGCACGCTATATTTGAAGAATGCTTAAATAATTTAACGCACCAATTCGTTAAACATAAATGAGAATGCTTCATCTTACACTGCAGATTACATATCACTCAAAAAAAGGAATTTGTTTAAGTAATAGATTCTATTTGGAATAGAAAACAAACACAAGTTTTTGAAAGGTGTCTTGAAACATTCTTTAAATCTTATAAAGCCATTAAAGTCTAGATCCTCAAAGCAAATTATTTAAGTAAATTAATTAACATAAGACTAAATAAATGTTTCTAATATTATTTTAATTTTAAAGTTTAATTTTCAATTTCTTCTAATAAATATTGGAAAAAGTAAAATATTTTGCATTAAGTCCTTACAAAACATAATCACAAGAAGTAAAATAAAATCTAGAGCAGGTACTATAAAAAGAAAACTAATTTAATAGAAATATTTTTATGAAAGACAATCTATTCCAAATCAATGATACGCAACCAAAAATGGTGATAGATTTTAATCGGATTTATCAAATGCGCATTTTATTCAGAGGAAAAATATATCGAAAACAAAGGTTTCACAACAGATATTTACTTGAAAAGTATAAAATAGTTAATGTTTACTCTTTGATAAGTCTTACTTTAGATTTGTGTAATTAATAATTGTATATTATTATTCATTTCAATATCGGCAACCAAATATATCGTTCAAACTCTTAAATAATTACTTGTTTTAATAAATTACATAAGAATTTATTTTAATGAGTTACTTATCTCGAAGTGTATAATAAATAAATGGAAATTATTGACCAAAATTATTCATTGAAACGATACAAGTGTATTTTTAAGCGAATAATTTAAAAGCGAACAGTATGAAACATTATTAATTATATTATTTCCGTTTTTCTAGGTATTCGCTTTTCTATCACATTTCTTTGCTTTAAATTGTTTTAGTTTTCAATTTTTTGGTTTCAGATTTGTATATTTATGATTGTTTTACTATTAAGTAATTTCGTGTTTGATCTGCATAATTATTAACTTGCTTATTTCTTTAGTTGTTTAGCAGTATTCTCTTAGTTGTTTTGATTTGGTTATGGATATTTGTAAAATGTACTATTTGTATCTTGTTTATTTAGACCTGTATATTGGAATTAGACTTATAAATATATCGTGATGAAACGAATTAAATGTATTACTGCATACTTTAGAATCTTATTTGAAATATTGATTAACATTTTTAGAAGAGTTAAAAATTTCAATATCAATAGTCACATAAAAATGAAAAATTGAAAAGTTATTGCAACAAACTGACTTTATTACATTTATCAATCTTCTGCGTAACCTATCTTTGACACCCTAAAATTTAAAGTAACTTAAATCTGTTTAAAGAAAATCGGTGAAAAAGCAATCTAAAAGACGGGAATGAGATCCAGTAATGTGTAACTGTCGAGTTACTTTTCACTGCTCTGTCTCCTTAAATCGCTGGGTTGAGGAGAACTTAGGACAATAAATATTAATCCCCTGTCTCTAACGGATGGATAAATTCCAGAGAAAAAAGCTAAAAATAAATAAAATGGTATCTTTTTCAGCTTCTTGGAGCCACGAATGCATGGGAAATATATTCAGCTACTTTACTCGCAAAGTTGGCGAGTGTGTATCTTTGCCTTCTTTTTTTCAACCTGTTTATTTATGGTATAAATAAAGGAGGCTGCCTGCAAAGTATTTAGAGGCGTACGAATGTTTACAGATAGAGCAAGAATTGACTTAAAGATATCAAAGAATATTTGCTTTTGTCACAATTTAATACGATTCAGTGCAATATTCATGTAATTTAGATAGAGAAATTTGCTTTTTCTTATATATTATGGAATTCTTGAAACAAAAGCAAAGAATTGGAATTTAGAACACATTTAATACTTTACCAGTCATCAAACATGTAATGGTTCTGTAGTTTTAAGATAGCATTCATATAAATACTTTAAATGAATGAAAATTTTCCGTTTCAGATGCATTGCTTATATGTATAGGAGATTAAACGCATATGTTTGGTCCTGTAAAGTATCTTGAAAACATAAGAAATAAAAATAAGTAAGTAGTAATTTCAGAACAATGTAACAAAATGACAGCAATTTAATCTTTAATTATTAGATATCTGAATGGTTAATTGCTTTAATGCTTACAACCCAGAGTCGCACTACTTCAACTCACTAAACCCCCCCCCCCCCCCCACGATAGCTACGTTGTGCTTCGCGGATTATTTTCAATAACTTTCCTAAGTTTTAAAATCTTTTTCTTCAACAGTTTTAAAAATTTTTACATAATAAACCACTAATCTGACTTTTTAAAGAGAATTTTGCTCACCAGATGTCACTAGATGCACTAGTAAAACTGAATGAAACTACCTTTTCAAACCCTTATTCTCTTCGCACTTTAAAATCTTACCCATTTTTTGGCCATTATTCCTTCGAAATTGGTATCGACAACGGCACTTAAAAATAATTACTTTTAATTTCAACTATTTTATCTATCTCTAAAAACCTCTCAAATTCCCACGGACGACTGGCAAAAAGGAGTCGTTTTTTGTCTCCGAACTGAAGTCCCGCCCCTTTAGCTCTCTGACCAATGCGGTAGGCGCTTCTTTAGCTTGCTTCCGTGGCGTCCAATCGCAATTTGGTCTTTAATCTCTTTAACTTCGCAATAACTCAGCAGTTCCACACTCTGCTGATATCCCAGACTTTCTCTGTCTTGATCCAAATTTTGATAGCTATTTAACAATTTAGAAAACTCAACAAATTTTGCTCTTTTAAAATTTATAAATTCTGATGAAATGGTAAATTATAATTTAATAGATATCTCCTAATTTTTGGTTTTTGCCGTTACATTTATTGTTTACATAGGAATTAACGAAGTGATTACGGTACGTAATTTGTAAGAAACGCTTCATCTGTTTTTAAATTTTGTTTCAATCAATTTAAAGTTTTAATAGAAAAATTACTTTTTCTAAAGAAAATTTTTTTTCAGCCATGTCTTACTTTGAAGATAATAACTATGCCTTTCTCATCGTTTCTGCAACTAAGACTGGTTTCAAATTATAAGTCTTGTATAGCTAATATGTAATTATTCTAATTTTAAAAGAGGATATATGTATAAAATCATAACGGGACATATACTGTATTGAATTATGATGTTAAAAGCTTCTATACCACAAATTCTGTTAATTTATCATATACATCTATACAAATTGTCAAAAACCTTGAAAAATCATTTCATAAGTCTCTTTTACAATTTCATTAATGCAATTTGGTCGCATGATGTTTCACACCTCAACTCTTACAGTTATTAAATTTTGTATAATTTCTTTTAAGCAGTTGTAATTTACTGACATAAATATAATCGCGATATAGATTATCTCACTTAAATAAGTATAAAATGTAATTTATCCCTGAATTTTTGTTTTATAACAGAAACTTTCAAAATTAGTTAATATAGCTGCTTGTACAATAAATAAGTCATTTCTAAATTTTAGTGAAATATATAAAATTAATACATAAAAAGATTCAAATATATCTAATTTTTATAAACTCTTTTCAAACAAATATTTTTTTTTACTACAACACTTCATTTTTAAAGTTCAAACGATTTTTTTAACATTGTTCTCACTCCGAATCAACAATATTGCATGAGTTTAAGAAATATTGTGTTGTAAAATTATTATATATGTCTGATCTGATTTTCAAATACATTTCTTAGGTTTAGGAAGCTTTAAATACTATTATAACCAATAACTAAGATTTATATCTCAAAAAGCAATCTATTGAAATCTGTTTATAAAGTGTTAATAATTCTTGTGAAAATCGGAAAAGTATTTGTGTACCTGTTTTGAATTCAATTCTACTTGTAAAATGTCCTAACTTCGGTTTATAATAAATGGTGTGGATAACACATAAAAAATTATTGATCTCAACGCATTTTTCAAGATACATTAATAAATGAGTATGAAAAAAATGTGTTGAGAAATAGATGAAAGCACCGATACATTTTTCGAATAATTTCTTTCATATACATGATATTGTATCATGATTAGAAAACTGTTTTTTTTTAAAAAAAATACTAAGAAATTATTCTACATTTGGATTTCTCTTTTGAGCCAAAGAATAATAAATAATAAACTTTAAAACATATTTAAATGGAATATATTATGTTTTTTCAAATACACATAATTAACTATACATTTATATATATAATATAATACAGAACATCGAATATTTTATGTAATACGTTTAAGAATATCATTATCATATTTGACTAAAAACGTTTAGAATTACCTTTTAAAATTATTTAAAAACTTAAGAATTACTTTTCATATACAAACACTGAAAAGAGAAATAAAAAGTTGTCAAAGGACATAATTTTTTTTCCGAAGTTAAAATTAATAAGGGAAATAAAACATGAGACAGAAAAATTTCATTATTTTGAATTCGTGCATTGCTACTTTATATTCTTAGTAGATTCTAATTTTTTACAAAAAGGATTTTATGTATTTACAATTATATTTAACGTACATTAAAGGTTCACATATGAGTCATCTAAGAATCCAATACTTACTTAAGAACTTTAATTGTTTTATTAATTTCTGAATATGATATTTTTTAGATATTGTATACAATATTGTTTGTACTAATACTATCATTTTCACATCTTTAATATATATATACATACATATAAACACAGAAATAAATATATACATATATACATAACATAGTTATATATAATAGGGACACCAGTGACAGAATGTAAACATTTGGTTAGTAGGGAATTGGACACTATTACCCCGTATTATAACTCATACCCGACGTGGGATTGATAAATAAAGGTCGTGAGAAAGTTAAAGAGAATTATTGTCCATTCTTCTTGCAGAGTGGTCTCGACTTCAAACAGTATGCGAAGAGGAGAAAACCGAGCATTGACTTTGTTTTCTAAAACTCCCCATAAAAGCTCAATGATTTTGTCCTCAGGGGACTCATTGGAGATGCTCTACTTCAGAATTACCTTCATGTAATCATGTTTAAACATAACGGGTGGTGTGTACTGAAACGTTCTTTGAATATGGGACGTACACCAGGAAACAGAGTAAGAAGCATATGGTAGTTTATTTTGTACAAAACGCAGTCTCTCATTTTATAACTTCGATATTCGGTATTATTCTTAAGCATTTTAATTATACATTTCAACAGGTTATCTTTCTATTGTTATTTTCTACAATCTGCAATGACATCATAAAAGGAATATCATTATTGTCTGCATGAGAGAGAAGATTTATTCAGAGGGTATTGGCATGGGAATGTTTGCGGCCGTTACAATAGACGATTGTTATATCGTACTCATGCAACCTCAGGCCCCTTTGTCAAGTATTCTAGATGGATATTTTATACATTATACAACGCAAAGTGTGGTGGTCAGTTACGACTTTAAAGGTATTCTATAATATATAAATTTATTGATTGCTCAGATGATAGCAAGACACTTCTTTTCAAGTGTTGAGTAATTTCTTTCTGTTGCTGTTAAGGGCCTGGAGCCAAGACCTATTGGGCTTTTTCTCCCATCCCGGAATTGCATTAGTACTGTATTAGCGTCTGAATTATTCTTTATTTCTGTGTTAGGAAGGTAATGCCCTAAAATAGGGTATTCAGAGATCAATTTCTTCAACTTTTAAAAAGAATGGTACTGCGAACTGCTCCATTTACACATGACATTTTTCTTCAATAAGTCATGATGAGTTTTCGTGTTAAAAATTCCTGATAAATTGCCGATGTAAACAGAAAGCTATGGACATCTTAAATATTTTCGGAAACAGGAAACGATGTTACAGCAGGTACCTTTCCGGATCTGTACAAATTCCATATTCCGCAAATAAATGACCCAATATTGTTAGTTTCTTTCTTCCGAATGAGAACTTTCTTGAATTAAACAATAGTCCTACCTCTAAGATACATTTCAAGATTCTCCTCAAGTGTATTTGGTGTTCTTAAAAATTCAAAGCGTATACAATGAGGTTATCCCTGTAATAAAGAGAGTTATTCTACTTGAGTCCTGTAAGAACTGTGTCCATCATGCTCAAATGTAGTTGGAGCATTGCATAACCCAAATGGTATGACTTTAAATTTAAAAAGACCATTTGGAGTCAAAAAAGCCATCTTTTCTGGTCTTTTTTATAGATTTCTGTTTGCTAATAACCTGACTTTAAATCCATTGTACAGAAATTTCTTGCATCAATTATTGGATAGTTAGATAGTTCAGAGTAGATAGTTCAGAGTAGATAGTTAGTAGTTAGATAGTTCATCAATGCGTGGTAACAGATAAAAGTCATTTTAATAAACTTGATCAGTTTTTTTATAATTGATGTAAAAGCGCCCTTCGTCATTTTTCTTCTTTTCGAACACTACGGGAGATGACCTCGGAGAGTCTGACAGTCGTATGATGTTTTCCTTATCATCCGTTGTATTTCTTTTCTATCACATCTCTCAATGACTGAGATACGGTAAAGTTTTTACTTGATCGGAGTACATCTCCTGTTTTGATAGGGTACACGGATTTCCTATTGAATTTAAATTCATCGCTAAATTCTGCAATCAAATGTAGTAGCTAACAATTTTGAGTAGTTGTAAGATCAATATCTATAATGTTTCCTAACTTTTCTAGAGTTACTTGTTATATGGGCTGATGTCTCTGATACTCTTTTCAGCTCTTATCGTTTAGCGAGTAAATTGAGTCATTAAAATTTATACGCTGCTATTTTCAATCATCTCAATACTAACTAAGTTCATTCAGAAAAAGAGTTACCTACATATTGAGCCATTTTAAATGTCTGTAATCGTGGCTGGTACAAATAGCTCTTCTTCAAACATTGCAATTTTGTTGCCAGTTATTATGGCCTTATCTGTGTCTTCGATTTGCGCACTAAGGGAACATGTTTGCTTCACGTAATAGGCTACGGTTAGATAATATCTAGCGGAAAAGAAGGAGCAATCTGATTTATTTGATTTTGTATTCACTAGAAGGAATTCGATGAATTGTAGTTCATCATTTCCAAAGTCTATAATGACATTTGAAGCACGAAACAATTTCATTCAAGTATCATTTATTGGCTGCACTGGGGAAACGCAAGAAATTCAAACGACCTTAATTTTCCATTTAGATGTACTTCCAATACACAATGTTGGCAAGCAGTTTTTAAAACAGTTGCACTTTCGGTTTTCATTGGTATATTTAACTTTTGACATTGTTCTTCAAATATGACGCAATAATCGCCACCTAAATCAACTAGGACTTTTATACACTGTCTATTCACTGTGTAACACCCGACCGACCCGGGCGTCCTCTTGTGCCATCACTAATTTCAAATATTAAATACTACGACACAAATAATTACAGAATCACCAAAACAACTTTCACAATTTATTAGTATATGTTTACTATGACACCAATAATTATGTTCTCCAGGTTAAGCTTTCTAACACTTTGTTCAACCCACCAATAATAATCTAACAGACTCTTACCAATATCTTTTATCGACTGCAACTCCGATTCTGGAACCACTGCTGAAAATACTAGACCGAATCTTTTTCGAGTAATCTTTACTCGAAATCTCCTTTCTCTTATATAGCACTTAGACCAGCTCATCTCACTACAACGCCTCTCTGATCCTCCTTCTGATACTCTACTCCTTCCGACGGAGTTTATATAATTCTTAATTCGACCACTTCACTTCATTCCTAACTGCTTTACATACTACATTATGCATCACGTTTCATTTTTGGTTGGGCAAAGGTTGTTTAGTGAAAGCAATCAATCTCAATTGAAAGTCCCCAAGGTTAGTGAAGAAAAAACGCGAATAGCCCAATGTCACAACTGTGACATAAGTCATGTTCTTTCCATGCAAGTAGAAACATGTGTCGGATGATTTTTTTCAGTTTCAGTATTACTTCTAGAAAAGGGCGTCGGGGTTACTTCTCCTTAATTGGGTTGGTGTGGAGAACGGTTGGGGTGTGTGTGCTGGATAATGACTGGTGAGGCAAGGGTATTAAAACACGATATAGGTTTTTAAGAGATTATGTTGGTGATATTACACACACATATATATATTATATATATATATATATATGTGTGTGTGTGTGTGTGTGTATAATTAATATTTGCTTTATGAGTATACTTTAACTTTTTCTTTATATATATATCATTCATGTATATGTAGAGATAAAAGCGGCTTATAATAGGTATTGTAGAAAAGCAATACTTAAGAGTTACAAATGAAAAAAATGCATATCATTTTGAGTATAAAGTATTTTCTTTGCTAAAAGACAATAATTATTTAAATATTTTTAGAAATTGATGATTGCTTCGCTTTAATAAATCGAAAGCTATATTTATGTAAAAGGTTTAATAAAAAAATGTGCATCCATTTTTTTATACTATAAATATAGGATTGTTTTTATAAACGTAATTTGGACGTAAAATAGCTATGAATAAATATCATTATCTATTTATAAATAAAAATAATAAAAGAAATAACTTTAAAAAAAAGTTCATCGCACTTAAAATAAGTATCCTATAATTAAATATTACGTTGAGACAAATGATAGTCTGAATTTAATTTAGAGTGGAAAAACCTTATTTTTATGTAAAAAAATTATTAAAAATTATATACAACTTCACTCAGAATGCTTGGATATTACAACAATTAGAGTATCTATCCGAAAGCTGTTTAAATACTCATCATTTCTCCTCAGTGATATGTCACAATTGTAAGAAAACGTGTTCTTAAGTCTTGCGGAGGAATTTATCTTAGAAAAGATCGTTGTTATTAATGATGTTTTGGGAGTGAGGCTTCCATTATAATCTGGAATATCTTTTACTTGTACCTAAGAATCTCTTTTCTTGAAGTATGTTTAGAAAGTTATGAAAATAATTGATATATATTTCTTCTTTAATATTTTACCAAAGTTATAACTTCGTTATATTTTGCAAATTTTTAATTTCTTTTAATTTTGATATAGGAGTTTTAATGGCAATAGTTAAATTATAGATTCGATGGTTCATAAGATATGTGTAAGTGTCTGTATTTTATTCCTGTTGTACTTGATACTTAGGAATAGTAGGCATGAGATATATATAGACACAAAAAAGCATAATTAATGAGAAGTTTAATTCAAGGAATTTTATAAAAACTTTGATTAAAATATTTAGAGAAATTTCATACTTCAAATATTTTGATAAAGTAAAGTAAAATTTAAATATGTTTAAACACAAATTGCACTAAAGTTATTTCATTATTATACTTTGTATTACACTGAATTAAGATAAATCCTTCGTAAGTAATTTTTAGAAATCTGTAATCGAAATAACTTTCAAAATATTAGAAATCATTTATATGAACATGAGGAAACAAATTAAATGAGTAATGTCTTTTCTTACATTCAGTATATTTAAAATAAATTATTTAATTGTAAGCTTTAAAGAAGAAAAAATTCGAATCAATTGAAAATTTTACCTCGGTATACATTTTTGTATTTATAATTGATCATTGAACATGTTGTTATGTTAGAAACTTTGTACAAAATAACTGTGATAAAATGTAAGGTCATGTGATAAATATGGTGTTCAAGAGAACATTTAAAAAAATTTACAGGGCTAACAAAATTATCGATATGATATAAATATAATTATAATAAAATACAATAATGAAATTAAAATGTTTCTAAAGGATTTGTAAATTTTTCAAAATACTTTTGAATACTTCTAGTAAGAAAAAGAAGAATTTAAAATTTTTTAATGTCTGGATAAATAAATTTTTCAAAATACTTTTGAATACTTGTAGTAAGAAAAAGAAGAATTTAATATTTTTTTAATGTCTGGATAAATTCTTTCCAAAAAATAAACTTTTAACAAACAAAAATTAAATCAAAAGTGAATACCATCTGTAATTAGAATAGCTTATTTATCATTTGAAAATCGTTTGAATAAGTTAACCATATATCTAAGACTTTATACAGTTATTATAAGTTATATCTGAGAAACTTATTTTCAATTTCCGATATTATTTTTATCAAAGTAAATATTCAAAGCACAGAATGCGTTTGAGTCTATTGCAAAATATAATTTTATGATTTCAATCTATCAACAAATCCACATTTAATTGAGAAATTTGATATGAATTTTGTGTTATATAATTATGATTTAAGTATGTGATTTTCTAATAAAATTAAATTATGCCCTTAAATTTGAAATAGTTCAAAATACACTTCTTGTATTTACTAATGTGACCTAGTAAAATACTAAAAAGAAATGAATGACTTTTGAAGTTAAGTAATAGCTATTATAAAACAGTTTTTCAATAAACAAAACATTTTTACGAATCAATTACGCAAGAAATAATAAAATTTTATTTACATGATTTGAAGAACATATGGTGAAATTTCTTTTTGTTTCAGACATTTATGAAAACCAATGAAAGTATGTAGTTTCATAAAGAGAGCTTGTGTGTATAAATATTTCTGATTTTTTTTAAATTATAGAATTTTCCGTCTTAGTGTTTATACATACCTAAAATGTTACTAGTAATTTTTATGTATAAAAAGTTTTTATGAAAAATGTATTCATTCTAAAAAATAAGTAATATTACACAAGAATTTTTGACATGGATCATTCATAAAAAAAGAGTAAATTTTAGCTTATATGTGTATTTTTTTTTTCTTAATAAGAAATGCAAATGATTTCTTTTACTCACAATTTGTTTGATTAAAATTTTATTTTTTACTCTATTTATTTTATACTACAAACAAATATTTCCTTAAAAATATCGTAACAAGTTAGACAATTTGAACGTCAAGGGTCATTTTGATACAAAGAGATTAAATTCGAAAAATGAAAATAATTTAAGCAAATCAAAATGCTCTGGTTATAACTACAAAAGACTTTAGATTACTAGAAAAATTACTTGATTAGAACATTTTTAATAATATATCAAACTCTTATTGTAATTTTTTTCAATTAAAACTATATTTTATAAATATAGTATTTTTATGTCATGTGTTTCTTTAATCTTCTTGCTCTGTTGAAAGAAAATTGCTTTTGCCCACACATTTCTATTAGATGTTATAGGCGCATCTATAATATCTAATAGACATTTAATCCATGTCTTTGGACCTTCCTGTCTTAGGTGTTGCAGTATTAGTTCCTTCTTGTTGTAATTTCCTTTTTCGTCTTTGTTATCCTTCCTACTGCAAATTCGTTTTTCATTATTGTTCTTAGGTTCTTCTTTTTTTTCCTAATGTATCTGTAAGATTATGTTCGCTATTAACCAAGTTATATACTTTAGAAGAAGCCTCTTTTTTAAAGCACATTTTTCATTGTGAAAAGGTTTTAAGTGAATCGCACCAACAGAAGCATTTATAGGCTCCAGGTCATTTACATTGTCAAATAAGCACACATATAATCTCCTATTTTTATATGCATGTATACATGACAGTTGATTTATCACTAGTACGACCTTCAACTTATATTTCAATATAATATAATATTCTATGTTTTGCTTTGGTTTTCGGATTCTTAGATAAAAAGAGAATTATTCTTAGGTCCATATAAAATATGAGTTACACACAATTGAGAATTAAATAAAAAGGAAAGCATTTTTCTATCTCTTAACTTCTATAGAACATTATTTGACATACAGATCCCCCAAAAATACTAATTTTCTTTTTATGTATTTCTATATATATATAAGTGTTATAGATGGGTTATACCCAATTATGGTACAAAGTAATTTTATTATTTTGATAAGAAAATGTATTTCACAAGTTTGAGAGAATTTTAAACTGAAGACATTTATCTATTTAGTAATGCGTAAAATATATAAGTGTCACAATTAAAACCAAGCCAATTATCTCGAAATAAATAATTGAACTGGATGGAGCATACTTATTCAGAGTACGAAAGTTAAGAATTAGTTACAAATATTATTTATATGATTTTAATATTTCGTTATATGATTTTATACGGACTCTTTTTGAAAATAGTTTATGAAAGTGACGAAAATTACAACATACCTTAATATTTTTATAAATGGATGTAAGAATAAATAGAAAAAGTCACCTGTCATAAATTTTATATATACTATAAAAATCACATTTTTTATTTAAAATGCAGAAATCTTATCGATATATTAATATCAATATGTATCGAGAAGACTAATATATTTCGAATTATTTTTTTTAGTTCAAACAATATGCATTATACATTTGAAGTACATTTATATAATATTTATAGAATATCATAAATCTGATGAGCGACTGTTACAAAAATAAAGAAATTAAGCCCTTTTGAACAATTAAATTAAAAATAACACTTTCAAATGTTTATATATTAGTTGATATATTGTTCAAAGTGTCTATCTTTAATTAAATTTTAACTGTCACATGTGAAATCAACCAAAAATACAGAAGATATTTTGTATATAATGGAACTCAACCCCACATTTTTTTCAGTTTGCTCGGAATTACAGCTAGGACGCGCTCTTACCAAAATGAATAAGAAAAAGAATTATATTATTTTTAAATATGCTTTTAATGAAACTGAGAAAAAAAGTAATTTATACCAATGATTGTCATTAGCGATGAAGCGACATTTCATATCAAATGTCAATATAACCGAAATCATGCTCACTTGCGGAGTATAGCAATAATTGTAGTGGAACGAGATTACCCAAAGTAAATATGTTTCAAGCTATATCACTATACTGAAATTTCTAATTATTCTTTTTTTATGAGTTCATTCTTATAGGAATTACTTGGATAAGCTTCAAATTTGGTTGTTTCCAAAGTAAGAAGAAGTAGCTGGATCTGTGACTGTACTATCAACTGGGTATCATTCGTGTTTCTGAAGGAGGTCATATTGCACAGTTATAATTTTATAAAAATTAAAACATATTTTTAAATTTAATTAGTCCAAAAAGATTATAATTTCATAAATTTGTAGCAATAGCTCTTCAAAGTTTGGGTGTTCTTTTGTAAATACTCTACATAATTTGCTTTAGTTAATATTTATATAGTGTTCCTAACATACATTATCTTATCCTTACTTTAATTAAAATGTAATTTTTTCCCAATCATTTTTCTTGTACCGAAGAAAACACCTCATACTGATCGTAGTAAATATGTTGCATTTATAGTAGCAAAAATTTGCTGCGCTAACCAATTACTTTGAATATAGTTATAGGCTCATTACAAAATGCTTTAAAAATTAAGGTAAATAATTCTTTCATAAATACTTGTGTGTAAATCTTAAATAACGATCTCTAAAATTTAGTATAATTTTAGTACCAATACTAACATGATTTTCATCACTATTATAGAATGTAAATATCTTGAACTCTTTCAATCATTATTATTGTTGTTACGTAATATATATATATATATATATATATATATATATATATACTAGCTGATACCCGCCCGCTTCGCTGGGCAGACGATAATATTATATTTTGGAACCTATACATAAAATATCAAGAAAATTGAAGCATTGAAACGACCTTTGTGTTCTCTAGATGGATTTTTATCGGCATTAATTATAACCATTAACTCCTTTTGGTCTTTAGGAACTGAATCAACAGCAGCTTTGAAATAGTGAATATACCTGTTATGTTCATGTAGCTCCTTTTGTAATTGGCTAATTCTGGCTTAACACCTGGGAAAATACCACAATGAATGTTTCTTTCACATTCATCATCACAGAGAAAGTAAAACTGAAGAAAAGAAGGTTGTTGAGGAGGCTCAGCCAATAGGCTATCTATCCTGTGGTATACCTGGCCCTGGACTTTAAATGTTGGCATAAAATTTCCTTCCTTCAATTCTTTTGCTCCGAATGACGTCATCTGAAAACATCCATTATACTTGCGAATTGTAGAAAGAAAATGTTCTGAAAGCTGATCCTTATGGCTAAGAAGACTATTCAAAGGTTCAGGGAAGGATCTAATAACAGGAAGCAGGACTTGACCACCACTCCAGCACATTCCTGGAGGTTCTTCTATCCTTTTAAAGCACGGCACCTCGAACAGGGCAAACGTTTTCCGATACTGACAATTTTATCATTTGAATAGTCAATATATATTTCATATTTAAAACCAGACAAATTTTTGGAAGTCCATGGCGCTAAATTAACTTTTGATCTTTTATCATTGTATTTAATTACAGCTGCCTGATTCACGTGGGGGGTATTAGAAAAGTATTTTCTTACGCTCTATGTACTTCAGGATGGCTTTTAGTATATTTTGAAGCAGCTTCTCTATGTTCTTCAGGATGACTTTGAATATATTTTGTAGCAGCTGGTCTTACTTGTTTATATCTAATTGAATTTGTGAATCTTTTTCTTCATTTCTTTTACCTTTATTTAGTTGAAGAGATATTACATCATTAATAATTGATTCACTTGAACTTGAAAAATCAATGTTAGATATTGATTGAGTCTTTGAAACTAACACAGACACATTTTCTTGAGGCTGAAACATTAAAGATGACACATTTTCTTCATTTTGTTTCACATTATCATAACCAGGATTAACTTTACTTCTATTTGTTAATCCAACTATTTAAATAAAACATCAAAATGACAACTATTACAGTTTCCCGTAAAACGTAATATTTTTTCCCCTGAATTGTTTCCCCAACAGAAGCTATAAGGCAGCCACCTTGATAAACTTCGAACTGATAGGGAAATAGCTCTGCCGCCGCCATAATTTAGCAAATAGATCCATACGTGTTTGGTTTACACATTTCGGTAAAATATAAATCGTTAGTATTATAAGGGGGGCCAGATAGCATTTGAGTGTAGCATTTAAACCGATCCCAGTTGTCAAACACGTGAGAAACAATAATATTTCTCATTTAATACGCCATCGATATGTCACCGAACACCAGCAAAGACAGAGACGAAAATAAACATGCTCCGTCGCCAAGAATTTTTAAAATTTGAAAGGAGTAGGTATTCCATCGATCCAAATATATTCAACATCCATTATTAAGAACTATAACTGAAAAGTAAATATGAAAAATCAATTTTTATTAACCTACAATGAAATACTTTTCAAGTTAAAAAATATAACCGAAATTAACTTTTTTAAATCAAATTATTTTAAAATTCAACAAAAAATACTAAAAAGAAAATGAAGTATAATAAAAAATTTTAGCAAAAAGTCACCCGTATTACGTGATCCTTTTTGCAAAAGGATAACTCTTACGGTAGCAGCATATCTGGAACTGCAATTGAATAGACAGAATAGCTCTTAAAAATCATAGCATTAAAAATAATTCTGTATTCTGAAAACAATAAAATATCCAGCCATTTTAAAAAATGAAAAATGTTTATTTCCTAGAAAACAAAAACTAAAAATTACCAAAATACAGAAACAAAACTTTTGCATGATATTTACATTAGGTTACAATTAATGCATACATCAAAATATATATTTTGATAGCTACTTATTTTTTTTATTAATGACATGAATAACATACCGTTATTATTCATTTGTTAAAAGCCAACTTCAATAACTTGGTTAGATTGCGTTTAGATTTACAAATGTAGTTTATCAATCATTATTAATAATAAAACACTTTTCTCATAAATTTAAAACTTACGTCTAGGTTCCACAACAATAAAAATTATCGTTTGCTCAGCAAAACCGAAATCAGTTGGCGAGCGAAATCAGCTGGGGTTACCATAGTATAGCTTTTTAAAATTCACAATGCAAGGTCATTGAAATGCTTCGACTTGGCGGTGGAAGATATTTGGTGATATTTTGCAAAAAAGAGCCTCTTCTCCAAAATATTACCAATCATCCATCAGCGCTTCAATATTAAATTATTTGGTTTATTTCCATTTCGCACGCGCAAATCTTGCAAGTAAACTTTATTGGTAGCGATACACAGTTTACATTTAAAAAAATATATTCCGTTTGGCGTTGGTCATGTAATTTTTGGCGATAAAGTCGCCAAAATGACATAACCGATGGGTAAGAAAAGATTAACCAATGATAACTACATTTTGGTTAAGAATTCCATAAAATCCGTTCTTAGTGAGCGTCTACATTGCAAAATGAGTAACTGTACCAAATTTCAAGTCAATCGGTTGTATAGTCTTAGAGATATCGTGATGAGTCAGTCAGTGGTATTTCGCTTATATATATATAGATATATATATATAAATCTCCAATATCAGATTATTTGAGAATATTCGGTGTTCACAACGCAGATGATTCATATTATTTATTTTGGTATATAATCAACATATTTCTTTGAATGGCATTAAAGGTTTACGTACACCCATTGCCATAAAAATTTGCACACTAAGAAGTCAGATTCGGTTTGTTATGAAAATTGCCATGAAGATAATTATGAGTCTGATAAGTATGTAAATGATCAGAAATGCAACGTGATTATGAATTACGTAAAACCTCTAGAGGTAGCTGAATTTCGTTCTCTTTGGACTATAAAACACGCATCCAAAGCTTGCTCACGTGTATTAAATCTGTTTCTGAAGGATGCTTTTGAAGTAAAGAAGCCATTACGCCACAATCGGATACAATATGAGTAGCTTTCAGAGTTTGAGAGGGGAAGAATCATGGATATGATGGAAATTTAGCGGTCAGCTCAGCGAGTGGCTCGCCACTTAGGCCTTTCGAACTTTATTGTGAGGAAGTATTCGGATCAGTGGGCATGATAGAGCTCTGTTACGCGTCGAACAGACTCAGGAGGCTTTCGACAGATGAACAGTCGAGAAGACTGTCACACCATAGCACCAACTGTCTCATTCTCCACCATCCTTACACAGCCAGCACCTTACTTACCTATGTGTCAGTCCATACAATTACAAGGCGTCTGACTGTTGGTCATTTGCTATCACGGCACCCATTACATATACTACCATTGATACCCGCTCATCATCGCCTCCATTGGGAGTGGAGTCATATTCGAAAAGATTGAACTATAAGCGAATGGAATCATGTCTTCAGCAATAATTTCAGATTCAATTTGGGCAGTGATGACTATCGTGTATGTTTATGGAGGCTTCTCGGTGAACTTTTCAATCCTGCCTTCGTTGTACAGTTGTACACCTCTCCCACAATTAGTGTGATGGGATGGGGAACCATTTCATACGACAAACCCTCACCCTTAATATGGATTCGTGGCACCATAACATACCAAGGTAAGTCCGTGACATTCTTGAGCTACATGTGTTGCCACTCATAACAAGGCTCTCAAGAGTCATTTTTCAACAGAACAATGCTCGCCATACACAGCAAGAACTTCACAGAACTATATCTGCAATTTTTCAACCCTTCCCTGACCTGCTCGATCCTCAGATTTGTCACCGATTTAGTATATCTGGAATCATGAAGGACAACAAAGTGGACAGCTTACGAGTTTGATCGAATGAAAGTCGCGTTTACAGCTACTGTGGAACAAGATATTAGAGTGCATCATACGGAACTTGTAAGCCTCAATGCTCAACCATATAAAATCATGCATTCATGCAATAGGTCACCCAATAGGGTAAAAAAACTGCATACATTTGAAATGTTTTTCACGATAAATGATCATTTTGATTTGTTTTAGTAATCACTTACAACCACGTTGTACGTACGATTGTAAAATGTCGTTCCATTTTAACGACTCTTTCTTGGTGGGCAAAATTTTATTACAATGAATGTATACATACACATTTAAAGTAAAAAAAAAATTCCATTTATTTCAAATATTGCATATTTTATTTAAGTATTTTAACATTATAACACTTAAGTAAAATATAATAAAAATATTAAAAACTTTTTATAATTTTAAAAATAATAAAAATTCTGCTATTTTATTTACAATCGAAGTTTAAAAATATTTTAACAATTAGTCTGAAAAGATGGCGAAAGTACTTTTTTTCAAATTTTCTTCTGAAATTTTACCCATAATTTCAAATTATTTTGGTTCCTTAAGTTAGAACTTATGTATATAAATAAGTCACAAAAAAAGTTTTCGTTTTTTTTAACAATCAATTGAAGAAACTTAAGAAATATAAATGCATTTTGTAAACAATGCAATTATTTATTAATTTTTTTAAAATTCAAATGGCGAGATTACATTGATTGTAAATAAAACAAAAAATTTTTTGCTAGATGCAAAAATATCAAACACCAGTTTTTGCAACAAATTTTAATTTGCTTTATAATAAAAATTAATATTTTCTTTTCAATGGGCACAAACCAAAAAATAATTATTTCGTTTTTTTTTTTTTTTTTTTGAAATTCAAATGGTGGGATCACATTCATTGTAAATAAAACAAAAAATTTTTGCTAGATTAAAAAAAATCAAACACCGTTTTAGCAACCAATTTTAATTAGCTTTGCAATAAAAATTAAAATTTTCAATTTAAAGGGCGTAAATCAAAAAGAAAAAATATAGATTTTATTTACTTAATTCTTCATAAGAAAAACATGAATTTTCTTATTTTGAAATAATTTATTTGCATTATAATTAATGTTATAAGTACATAAATATGTTTCTTTATGATCATATTCCATTAATACACAATCTTTATATTATTTTGTCTTTGAGTAACATAATACATTTTTCATATTTCTAATTTTGTAAGACCTTGACTAAAAAATATTTCTCTTTTTATTAACAGCATTAGATGTTAAGATTCCTCAGAATCATTTTTTTGTTGTTTTATAATAATAGAACAATGTGCATATAATACTAATTTCTTTTATCAATTCTATTTGATTCAGTTTTAGAGAAAATTTAGAGTATTGATTGAAATTTCTAATATTCCGGTAAATTGATGTCTTTTATTACATATTTAGTGCATTTCGAATACATGAAGATTTTTATAATGAAAACATTTATGTCCTTTTTAATATTTATCCTGTAATGATTCAAATAAACCATAAATTAATGTAATATTATTAATAGGGAAAAGTTGGACTATATGATAGGAAAATACGAGATTTTCTCATTTTCCTTCTTTCTTACTAAGCAACAGAGTTCGAAGAAGAGAGCGTTAAGGTACAAGTAAAAGCAATTCCAGATTATAATTGATGTTTCCACATGAAGTTGATCCTTAATGGCAAAGATTTTCTTCTTACATCTCTTTCCTTCTCTAAGGTAAATTGTTCATCTGAACATGTTCTTCATCCTACTTTTCTTGGTCAATGACGAGTGGTGATGATTGTGGGTGATTACAGTTTTTGACCAAACACAGAAAGAGTTCTTAGCTCGAAAATAAATCAAATTAAAAATTTTAGCTCTTTGTTTTATTTTTCTACAAAATTTTTAAGCTGATAAGTCTCGAAGGGTTTCTTATTCAAATTCACTTTCATTTATTGTATGACATTTCCTTTGAAAAGGAAATATTTTTAGCTACCTTAAATTTTTAATAACTAATGATTAGCTGAGAGGAAATGAACGTAAATTCTATAGATAGTTATTATAGCATACATAGTTATATATTATATTATAGTATAGATAGTTATTGACAATTTTTAGATTTAACTAGTAAAAGAAATGATGATGGAAATAAATAGTTACATACTTTTACTTTTATTTTGTTATGTATTATTTATTTAGTACATTATATGTTTTTGTGGAGATAAAGTAATTCCTGCTTGTATCAATATTTTCTTTACAGATGGAAAAATACTTCTTTCAAAAAAATGCAAGCTGTTAATTTTGTATATTTATCTGCATTCATAAGAGATATATATAAAATGACAAACAAATGTTATACTTTTACAAATCTTCTTTTCGTTTAGCGGACACTATTCATTTATTTAAGAGGAAACGAACTGATAAAGATAGATAAAAGTTATTAAAAAAATTTAAGAATTGAAGTGATATTTAGTAAAGATATCATGAAACGTTTATCAAATCTATTAATCTATCAGGGGTTTATTATAATACTAGAATCATGATTCAGAGAGAGAATGTTGAATTCATTGTAATTTAAAAAATATATTTCGTGGAACAATAGTGTATATATAGTAGTAAATGTAGCATGACGCAGAAAAGAAATATTTTTCTTACCTTTTTCAGAAATAAAAGTTAATATCTGAATTTTTTTTTTTTTTTGATCCTTTAAATTATAGTACATATATTCTTAGCACTATAAGATTAGCTGCATTTTGTAAACATCACACAAAAACATGCAAGACAAAGGCATCACAATATATTAGTCGATAACTAGGCCAACTATTTTTGCATCATTTTTTTATTTGTCTACCTTATTTGAAGAATAATTTATATATATATGATTATATATATATATATATATATATATATATATATATATATATATATATGATTTATAAGAATATTATAGTAGACATCCAGCAGTCATGCCTTTGGTAATAACGGGGAAATCCACGCATTCCCCAGAAATGCTATTGTAAAATATGAATTTTTAATACACCCAGCTCGTTTTGTACAGGTAGATACTTTTCTTAGAAAAACATGCAAAAAAATCGTACAAAAACTACATGAGATATATGGTAAATTTTGAAATATGTTCTACAACTTTAAAAAAACTCGTAAGATGAAAAAAACTCTAAATATTTTCCCAAAATCCACTTATAAAATGTAATAATTAAATCCATATTACATATTTATGAAACAAAAATAATTTATTTTTATTACAAAAAATTAAAATTAGTGTACAGTGAAAATTCAGTCTATATGTACATACAACATATAAAAATTCAAATTGAAATGAGGAATGAAACTCCTAACTCAATCATAATAAGTTGTTATGAATAAACAACTGTTCATCGCTTATTGATAACAAAATTTCACGTTTATTATGAACTGGATCAAAAATGCTATCAGCGGTAGATATGCAATATATCTAGAACAAGCACAACTGTCGGCTTTGATTCAAATGAAGAATTTCGTTTGTTATTAACTGCCAAGGTTGCGGTTTTTTTTTTTTTGTTTTTGTTGTTACAAAATCAGTTATTAAGTGGCTATTTTTTGTTTCCCTCCAATTGTTTGTATAATTCTTGATATTCTGCTACACATAACTTAAAATTACGTAGAAATTTTATCTACACTCTATGTCTGGTTTATATTTAAGAAAATGTTGTTTCATACTTCTAACAATTTTCAAGCCTTCGCGAAGTTAATCAGCCCTTAATAGCTAAACTTCACCTTCGACTTTGTCATTATCGACTTCTTTATTATTATAAACAGTTATTAATTCGATCAAATAGTCCTTTTTGATTTTCAGAATTGCACTCTGATCTTATGGGTTTAGAATGCATCAAATATATAAATTTCTATCTAAACTCGGACCTGAAACTAGTGTCTCTAGTGAACTTGATCTTTCAAAGGGAATTAACTTTCCCCCTAACATTAGAGTTTTCAGCTCTGCAAAGCTTAGTTATGAGTTTTTTGATATCTTTAATTTTTATCTTAATTTACAGAGATATAGGTTCTCTTCGGTCAGTGCTTCCTTCTACAAAAAATCTTTAGCAATTTATCACAGACTTTTAAACATATTTTCTTTATTGATGTCCGTATAAGTAGTCTTATAAATTCAATAAAAGCCTATATGAAGAGTATTGCTTTTCTCAAAAATTCACAAATGGCGAAATTCAGATAAAGACTGAAAGTAGATCAAAATGAGCGGTTAGAACAATCATGTGTAGGTGTTCATTGAGCTTTCTGACATAATGATATAAAACCGAATTCACCTTGATTATTTCTTTTACATACGTATGCCTACTAAAAAATAAAACCTATATCTTAATAATCTAAATAAATTAATAAATCATTAAGACTTAAAACTTGAAGAAATTCAGTAAAGTAGAGTAGACAGATTAGCCAAAGTAAGGGTTAAATTTATTTACATCTTTCTATTTTTTGACTGTTATCGTGCATTTCATTCTTCTAATTTGAAAATGTTATATAAATTCTTTAAAAGTACATGGGGATATAAAAAGAATGATATCCCAAATTTGGATCTTTTATGCTGAGATAGAAACTTTATTTTGATGATGAAACATTGAATTTCAATTAACATATGTCTCATTATAAAATGAACTTGAAGAAAATTATTAAACTTACTTTATATGTGAATGTTAACGAGCATCGTAGTTTATATCATCAAATTTATAGAGAAGTAACTGCTATTTTAGTTATTACACGTTTGTAAAATGCTGTCGAGTTTGTGAATTAATTAAACAACTTAAAGAAATAAAAATAATTAATTGATGAAATTACTTATGGATGTAAAGCTTCTCCTTTGGAAGTCCATCAAATATTGCAATTATCTTAATTAATCAGTTTCAAGATCTGAAAGTTCATCCACGAATATACATACCAAAATATCACTTATCTGAACAAAAGTAAAATTATTTAAAAGTTTTCACATACTGATTTGAACTATACAAAAGAAACACTCCAAAGTAGTTAAACACAATGAAAAATATAAAGATCACTCAAAAAGGCTCCAATAAGATAAAAATATTTAAGCTAGGTACAATAATTGTTTTAAATAATTTCAATTTGGTTTTCCAACATTTTTATGTTTTGCTTCTTTACATCAGTGCATACATGTTCTAAATGTTCGATATATATTGGGTTTTGAAAAATACTTAACAAATCATACTGATTATCGTGACTTTTAAATAGATTTGTTAAATTCTGGAACACATATTTTTTTTAAAAAAAAATGATACATTTTTTCATATGTTCTTAAGATATTACTTTTGCTTTTCTTGTAGAAAGTATATTAAAATATGTCTAGACGGACAAAATTACTTACTTTAGGAAATTATTGCATTTTCTCTCGAAAATATGCATATTCTTTCCCTGTACATGTATTATGAAATCTGATTAAATTCGTCAGTTTTGTAAGCCATTTTGATTTTAAGTCAACGCTAATATATTTTGTCTTTATTGCAGTTGCAAATATTTAGTTTCGGAAGGTAAAATGAAAATCAAGTTATATTTTAGAATAGTGTAGTTTCAAATTTCTTCTTATTTATATCTTAAATATTTTATTCAAGATATGGATCAGATTTTTATTCTTTTCCTTCTCTTTCTCATTCTGAGTGTGTTATTTATAGGACTCAAGGAAAGCGAACGATACTCACTTATTTCTGTTAAATAGTAGCAAATTCGTGTTAGCAAATATATAAGAAAATATTATTAGTTTTAAAGAACTCGTTATATTATTTAATACCTGTGCATTAAAAACGCTTAAAATACGACGAAATTCACTGTCGAATTAATTATATAATAAATTATGATGAATATTAATATTTATTAAAAATTTCTGAAGTTATTTGTCTACCAATTCAATATCCAAGATAATGTAACAATTCGAAATTAAAAGAAGCTAATGAAAAAGGTAATTTTTAGTCCTTTAGAAAGTGGATATTAGTCACAAATGCTCTATATTTAAATATGTAAGGGACAGCATCATTGTTTAAAAAAATATTGCAAACATTAGAGAAGTAATCAAACTTTGAGGCTGAAATCTCTTGAAAAGGAGGATAACTTTTCAAATTACAACTATCTTGAAGTATTTTAAATGTCTGTGTACCGAATATTATCTTCAAATAATATCTATTAAAGAGGGAACCATTAGGAAAGTCATGAGGTGTAGAAAGAAGAGATGACAGAAGAATATAAATAGTGCATCTATGCAAAATATATTTCTATAAGCTAAGCACAAGTGGAATCTCATTTTAATTAGAACAATTTGTAGGTGTGTACGAAAATCTATACAATAGTTCTTCAAAAAAAATTTTAAAAAAATCATCTTTAAAATTCATGATTTCTGTTCTTTTATTACTTTTCGAGTTTTTAACGTCATGAGCACTGAAAGGCAGTTGAAGCTTTCTTTTTATTTTTGGCTACTCTTTAAATTATTTATGTTTTATTTTTTTTATTTAATTACGTAAGTATTTACAAATTTTACATAAAACAATGTTTTTCTATGAACTCTTAGCGGTGAAGTATACCGCTGTTGTTATTGGTTTGAAGTGGATCATGGACGGACTTATATGGAAAGAGATATTACTGACCGAAATTGCTTCAGAAAACTTATGTAAATAATTATCACAGGCAATTGTCTGTATTTGACCAATGTAAAGGAAAGAAGGAGAAACCAATATTAGCTAAAAAGGCGAAGGGTCAAAAATTAGAAACGATTGCAGAGGTGAACACTTTATCTGTGTTTACCAAAGATATTAAACCCTATTGGAGAAAAAAATTGTTTGGTCATCTCGAGTAAATCTTGGGCCTACCTAAAAAAGGTAAATTTTTGAGGAAAATTGATTCATTGACAGATTTGTACTACCATGGACAGAATATGTATAGCTTTCTGAAAGCTCCTCAGCATTCCTAACAGATACAAGATACTTATCTACCACTGGGTGAACTTTTCAATAAACCCCAAGGGATATTCAACATTACTTAAATGATATAGGTAAGAATAATTGAAGTTTTCAGACATAAAAATTATCAATTAATCAGCATGTAACCTGTTAGAAACTGTACATCTGAGGTATTATGTGTCAGAAAATAAATAAATAATCATCAGTATCCATCTTTAGAATATTTTTGACCGAGAATTATTCATGTTATTTTGAGGCTAAATATAATGCAGGATTTAATTTCGTCAACGGCATTTATAAATTTATCTCGAAAAGGAAATAGTGGTATAAGTCAAAATAACTCAGTTTACTGAAAGTATGACATTTTTTGAGCCTCTCATCATATATTTTCTCCCATAATGTAATTTGAAAAGGTGTGCAGTTAATTTATATAATTTTGTAAATAAAGTATGTGTTTACGGCAAAATGTGGTAATAAATTTGTATTGTTTTTAGTATAACTCCGTTAATTCTAAACATTCATTAAAATCATTTCAAGTGAGAATTAAACAAAGAAGTAAAATAATAAGAAGATAATATTAGGAAGCTGCAAAATGAACTTTTATTTCCTACTTTAATGGACTTTTTTGTGTTGCGAAATATTTTAAAAATCTTAGCTTGAAATCTTTTTAAACATAGTGTTAAGAAATTATTCTACGAATTACATATGCAATACGTAAATTTATATTTCTCTCCCAACTAAAGTTTCGCGATAAATAAAGTACTGGCATTCAACGTACAAAATAAAACAGTTAGTAAAAACTGAAACAAAGAATAGTTGTCTTTTTAAAAATTTAATACAAAAAATTAAGTACGCAAAACAGCTTCAAAAACAGGGGAAAAAATTATTCGTATATGTATCAAGTCCTAAAAGATGAAGAATTCTAATTTAAAATATATTTTTTATATAGTTAATAAAAATATTTTATTAAAATATTTCTTACAAAATATAATTTTGTTTTCATTGTAAATTTATTGTACTACAGATTGATTTAAAGTTGAGTTATTTTTATACCACAAAAAGACGAAAAGGTAAATATATAGCATCCAATTCACTTGAATATATTTTTATTGTTTTCCTCGAACTACCTATGGAGTAGAAAATAAAAAGTAAATAAAATCTGTTTGAACAAAAGAAGCGAGAAAGAAATCCTGGCAAAGGAATAGAAGCCAGGAATGTGAAACAGTCGAGGTTCTTTTCACTGTAGAGTCTTCTTGAATCGCCGGGTTGAAGAGACTCCAAGGCAATAAATATTAATCTCCTATCTCCAACGAATGGATACATTCGCGAGAAAAGGTCAAAAATATAAATAAAGGGCGTATCTGGTTCACTTTCTTTGGGTCACGCATGCAAAGGGAAAATATTCAGCTGTTTTACATGCAAAGATATCTAGCAAGTAAAGTTGTCTCTCTTTCTATCAGTCTACGATCTCATGAAAGAAAGAATCAGCTTCGTAAAACATTTAGAGAAGTACTGATATCTTCAGGTAGTTTCAGGGGCAAGATATGTATTATGATAACCATAGATTGAAGATTTGTCTTTTTGCAGTTTTGACTTTTAATACTAACTTTGAGAAGATGGGCACCATTGTGAATGTGCATTAAAATGTTATTATTCTAAAATGAATTCTAACTTTTTATTTCCTTTCGTTTTGAAAATTTCTTCTCTTATTAGAAATAGAATATTTAAGCATTAAAATGGATATTATAGATTATAAGGTTTTCATTTCATAAAAGAGAATGAAACCCCATTTTGGACTAACATTATACATATTTTCATTTTTAAAAAAGTAATATTTTCAATTATGTTCTACTTAATAATAACTTAGTTTAAAATTCTTTAGAATATATCTAATTATAAGACAATTTACATAAAAATTTATTTATGCAAATTATCTTCTCAATGTTTAAAAAAGACATTTAAAGCTAGATAAATATATTTTTGATTAAAAATTGTCGTACTGCCTAACAAAATTTTCATTTTACAGTCTGTTGATGGAGCTGTCTGTTCCTTAAATTTAACCCTTACTTTGGCTAATCTGTCTACTCTACTTTACTGAATTTTTTCAAGTTTTAAGTCTTAATTATTAATTAATTTATTCAGATTATTAAGATATAAGTTTTATTTTTTTAGTATGTAAAAGAAATAATCAAGGTGAATTCGGTTTTATATCATTATGCCAGAAAGCTCAATGAACACCTACACGTAATTGTTCTAACCTCTAATTTTGATCTACTTTCAGTCTTTGTTTGAATTTCGCCATTTGGGAATTTTAGAGAAAAGCAATACTCTTCATGTAGGCTTTTATTGAATTTATATGACTACTTATATGACCATCAATAAAGAAAATATGTTTAAAAGGTTGTGATAAATTGCAAAAAAAATTTTGTAGAAGGAAGCATTGACCGAAGTAACCTATATCTCTATAAATTAAGCTGAAAATTAATTATATCAAAAAACTCATAACTAAGCTTTGCAGAACTGAAAACTCTAATGTTAGGGGGAAAGATAATTAACGCCGAAAGATCAAATTAACTAGAGACACTAGTTTCAGCTCCGAGTTTAGATAGAAATTTATATATTTGGTGCATTCTAAACCCATAAGATCAGAGTGCAATTCTGAAAATCAATAGTTATAATGATTATTTGTTTTTCCTTTTTATATATAATTACAATTTTTCCTCCTTACTAATTTTACCCATTTCATAATTAATACTTTCCTTTTTTATACATAAAAAATAATTTCTCGTTTTTTACCTCCATATTATATTTATAAATTTATATTTTATAAAAAATAGTTTTCTGAAGTTATACATAATTTCATTTATTTTATTTTTATGCGGTTTTACTATTTCATTCAGTAATTTTACACTGATTTTATAATTTCTATTTATGCTTTTCTATTTCTTTAAATAAAGGTATAGTCCTTGAATTTAGGTAGTATTTGCTAAAACGAAGTGTACTTATTGATCCTTAATTTATCATAACTTCTCTAAGTCACATACAACTAACTCTTTTTTACAAGGTCTTTTTTACACAATTTTGAAGTACAACTGTTCAACAATATAATATTACACGAAATGTTATGTTTAAAAAGTGTTATCAAAAGACGGTCGGCTTATGATGTGACTTGGCCTACTTAATGTGTGACCCACACATGTGTGAGTGACTTGGTCTACTTAATGGCTTGTTTACTTTGTAATCTGGAATTACGGGGAGTACCCGTATTTTATAATCGTTCTGATCTTTATTTGTTATACTTCAACTTGAACGAAAAAATATGTATCATATAACAATATATATATATTAGAAACAATATCACATCTGAAATGAAAGAAAAGTAAATTCTATGTCGTAAGCGGAATTAAGGAATATAGTTGCTACTTGTCTTGAGAATTGACCGATAACGTTCCTTACCCTATTTCTAATCAACGCATTCAATACAATTGGGAAATTGTGTAGCGCGCATTTCTGATTAACCAATCAATTAGAGAGCACTGAGTAATGTTCACTGCTCACGAAACCACTCAGGGAATATTCTATGAGCAGCCTGATTCGAAGTTAATGAAACTTCGAAAAATACAGATTTCTTTAAGAAGATTAAAAAGTTTTGATTTTAACGATATCGCAGTTTACATAAAAGGAGTATCTCAAAATTTTATCTCAAACTATCCATGTAAGCCTGAAATGTTGATTAATTGATAATATTAATAATAACATATAAATTTCTATGAATAACTCAAGGAGAATTTTATTCTAAGTGGGAAACTTTTAAATGTATATGAAGAAAAAAAATTGCATTAAAATGATACTAATTCATTGATGTGTACTACATAAAATAAAAATAAGCTATCATAATTTAAAAGTGTTTTATGAAAATGTTCTATCAAAAAAACTCGTATAATTCATTAGATGCAATTTGAAACCTAATATAAATGTATATTGTCTAAAATATATAAATTTAAAAGAAAGGCAATTGTTCGCTTTAATGCATTATTATGTATCCAATGCTTAATTTTACTGTTCGCAATTAATTATTATATTATGCAGTATTTCAGAAGTATTATATATGAATATGGGGAATAACTTATTTTTCTAAGAAATCTAATGTTACAGTTATTCAAAATAATCCACCGAAATAAAATATTAAAATTTCCATAAATTAGGTGCTTATGTAAGGCATATATTTTACTAAAGAAACAAAAAATATATCAAGAGGTATGAATCAATTATCATAATTAATATAATATAATTAATGTAGGATTCTTAATTGAGTAAATAGGCTAAATGGTGTAGATACTAGCACAATTATGATATCGGTAATGGGAGCAATAAATAACACTCAGGTCAGTTACTGTAGTAATAACTAAAAGGAAAGAATGAATGTTAAAACTCATTGATTCTGACCAAAATAATATGTCGCTACATATGTGGTATTTAAATTTAACATCATCAATGACTTATTATTTCTTTTTATGTAAAGTATATATTAAAATAAAATGCAATTTTAATATTCCTGTTATACAATGCGGGTAAATTATTAAATTAAATATTAACAATATGGTAAATTAGAGAAATACATTTTTAACAAATATTAAGTAACTCTTTCCATACCACTTTTTTACAACTTTATGAATAGCAGAGAAAATATTTGACCTTACTTATGAATAGATAAATGGAATTAATGATACTAATGAGAACCATTAATTAAAAGAATTTTAGCATATTTGCTTAAATAAATTGATTCTATTTTTGAGAAGAATTAGCTAAATATTTGTTTGAAAATAAATACTTGCACAAAAAAAAAAGAAAAGCTCATTGCTATTAAAGAAAAAAAAATTGAACTAACATTTAAATTTTTGTTCATTTTGAATTTCCTTCAACAGCTGTTATATTTTTCTTAAAAAATCATCTTATTCAATGTTTTTAAAACAAGATATAAAAAAAATAAAACAATGTGTTTATTTAGCGTGTTAATAATCCCAATTTTGCTAGTGATTGTAATTCCATAAATTTGGAGAAGGTTTCTAATATTAACAATAACTGTACAGTATTAAAAATAATGCCATTTATTAAAACTTTTTATCTCACTTTTGCAGTTCGCGTACTCAAATGCAATATCGAATGTTTCGTAGCTGGAACTTGTTAAAGTTGAGGCCCAATTCCAAAAAAAATATTCTTGTAAATAATGCTAACTGAGACTTAAATCAAACGATACTTGTAGTTCAACAAACGGTAGTATGTGAAAATTCATAAAAATAAGGTACCAACTAACGAGTTGGCATTTTTATCTGGACATAGTTCATAACTATATAAAAATTTTGATTTCGGAACAAAAAAACACAAATGATCGTTGAGTAATCAAGTTTGATTATTGCACTTACATTACGAGATCTCTTCACAAACATACTTTGAACATATGTGATTTTAAGAAACTTCATTTAAATTTCATTAGCTTACTTATCTATCTCTACTATAGTCTGTTACTTTAAAACAGGCACTTCAAGGTCACAGATATTTCCCTGTTTCTGATGCTGTGAAAGAAAATGTGTACATTCAACTAGAAAATATTTTCACCAAATAATATTCAGGTATTCAAATTAATATGTTTCTTTTCTAATTATGTCAATGAATTCTAAATGCATCAGAATGTCAGTATCTAATTTGTATTTAGAGAACAGTCTTCAACATAATCTAAATAACTTCTTATTATATTATCTAAAACACTTTATTTTATGTACTTAATGTATCAAAAGCATATATTATTATTCAGTCAATTATTGTTCATACGTTTTCTTCAAAGTTACTATTCGAGCCCTTCAAAAACTCAATCTCAGTCTATTTAAATCAGACTAAGTTATCTTACTTCATCTGGAGCAGATGTTCATTCACCTCAGACTGAAGTTACGAAGAAATGAAATATTGCAAAATTACGCCAAATCAATGTTTACTAGATAAACAGTACTTAACTTTACTGAAATTGACATCTAGGTCGTTTCAGTCGAATTATTTGATGAAGGCGAGTATTGGACGATATGAAAATAGTACTTTGATTGAAGATCTTCCGGTCTGAAACATTCACAAATTCTGATATGAAATTAGCATTCAAAGAAAGTTCTACGAATATTTTTTTATAAATTTATACGAAACTTCAATACATCAAGTCGACGTTAGGAAGATCAAAAGATAAAATGCATTTCAATGAACTACTGGAGGAAACTCCAAGCTAATAACCAAATCCTATGGGACTTAATCATTGATGAAGTCTACGATCTTTCATTTACTGGCTTTGTTATAGAATTATTATGCACTTTACTTTTACTCGCATTTTTATAATATTTCAATATTGAGCAAATTAATTATGAATCCTAATGCATACGTTTTGGAGCGAACATGAGAATTAAAAGAAATATTTTTAGTGTGTCTTAAATAATTTTCTGTTACAAAACATCAATTTGTTAATTTTAATGAAATGAATGTTATAATTGCCAATGGAAAGTTTTTACAAAAACAATTATGACTTAAATAATTTAATGACAAATGGTTTGCTCACATTTTGGCCCTAAAATATACTTATATTAAAATTAGTATAGCCATTCATGTATATTATGTATGATTATATACATTTAAAATACAAATAACTCCTCTGGAATGTCTAATTCGAGTTATTAATTTAAAATTAAAATGTTATATGTTAGTATTATTGGTGGTAGTGGTGGTACATTCAACAGGTCACATCTTGAATATTAGTACGGTAAAGTTCAAGGTGACATATGTAATTCAATCCTTATAATTTGATTTACATTTCGCTAATATAGAATAATTGCTTAAAATTTATTATTTTTATCGTATTTTCGTCTTCTTTGGAAGTGAAAAATCTCTAGAATAACATTCGTCTGTTTTACAACATATTGAAATAATATTTTTTCTAGTTAAGATCTCACTACCAGAGAAATCACTTTACATAAAATCATTCAAAAGTTTTAATTACATTTATTTTCTGAGTTTCATACAAAATTTCAACACCCTCCTGTGATGGTAATTACATTAATTTATGGTCATGGCTTGATAAATCAAAATGATTTCAGAAAGTAATAGTAGAGAGAAAAACAATGCTTATTTTACATTTGCTTCAGTTGGGGAGTGAATAAAATGCTAAGTTTTTTTACAAAAAGAAAAAAATTAAAGATTAAAATTTTGCCCGATAGGAGGTTACAATTTACAAGGATATTTTTGACATTAATTGTTTTCGGGAGCATTAAACAAGTTTGGAATTCATAGACCCATTCACATTGAAAAATGTCTTCAAGTTGTTGTAAATAACAGCATATTAATCCAAAAACTGTTTACACAAATAACAAATAGCGGGAAAAATTCTTATTAAACATAACTTCCAATCATCAAAGAGTAATATTCGTATTCGTTTTAATCTTTTTAGTTTAAATACACTTTATTAATTTGGAAGTTATCTCAAAAGAAAACTATTATTCTGTTACTTTTCTATGTGGAACATACATCTTACAGTATTGATGCTTAAAAATGATGTCGCTGAACTCTCAGAGCATGTTGAGAACACCCCCTGCAAGACCAACAATAATTTTATAGAACTTATGGGTCAAAATCCATTTATAATAGCATAAATATAATTTGCAAAGAGATCAACGTAAGAAACATGAAAAAAGAGATCATCATGGAAATTTTTAATACGGAAGTTTCACTATTTAATTTTATGATACTCTCAATATTAAAACTTTATATGCATTTTTCATAGTTTGAGTTTCTTTTCACTTGCGGGTAGGTTGTTTCATATACTCTTATAATTAGACACTTAGAATTTTGTATGTATGGTAGGTATAAAACACTCTTTAAACTGTTTCTAAATTTTTATGTATTTATTCATTATTTTTAAGAAAACATGAAAATATTTAATTTTTTGAAATTTTTAAATGTTTGAAATAATTTATTTTATAAAAAATATTTTAAAATATTTATTTCTTTTATAATAGGTGCAAATTAAAAAGGATTTAGTTTCCATTAGAAATCAACTTAATTCATGTCATTAGAACCATTTGCGTATAAAATATCTTACGCGGAGTGAAATCTACTCAAAATTCTTAAAAGTAAATTTTATTATGTTCATTGGCGCATAATATAAAAGAAATAACTATGATTATGTTTCATTTAATTTAAGTGTTTTAGAAAATTCCCCATAAAGGCATGCGTAAAAATGTCAAAGTAATAAATTTTAGTTTCAAAGAATTATAGTTAATCAAAAATTGTGAACGTTTTCATTTCTTTCAGTAGAGATAAATCAAACACTCCTGAAACCATTTAACTTGTTTTGCAAGGTTAAAAAAATAACTTGTACATTTAGAAATCTCATTCAATCGCAAATGTGAACTAGAGATTATAAAAGAGTGACTTAGTTTCTACCATACCTAACAGGAATCCACTGAGCTTCTTCTGGTGACATATAAATTAGTCTGTGTATTAGGCTTTGCTGATTATTTCAAATGTTTCACTGGAATTTCTGCTATAGCGATTAAGATAGCACCATGTGTGGTTGGCTTCTGAAGAATATTTTTGATTCTTCTTTCGCCTGTATAAATTGTTCAACAGCGATCGTGGAGGAATGTACGAGTTGATCCTTTAAGTACTTATATAAGAAATATGGCAATTGTTGACTCGATGAAGTTGCCAGTTTTACAGTTTATTATTAGAGTACATGAAGTCGTAATCTTACAATTAATTATTAGAGTAATATGGAGTTGTGAGTTATACAGTTAATTATTCTGCCCAGTTTCACAGATAATTATTAAAGCGCCATGTGCCCTCTAATAATATCTGTAAAACTCGGTAGAAGCTGTTTAAATGTCAGCAACAACCGAAGTGGACAAAAACTGTCTACGCTGAAAGACATTTAACCACCCTTACTGTAACTGATTCAAAGCAGCATGTAAAATGATTAATTATTTAATTGCTACGTTACATTCTTGATAAAAAGAGTCTAAAACACTTGGTCTGTCATTAGTAATGCATCGTGTTCCAAGAACAAAAATTTATGTTCCAATCGTACTGAAATCCTATGGATACAGTTAAAGAACTGAACATAACTGAAACTTCCTTGAAGAGAAGTATTGTAAAGAATACAAACATTTACTGAGCAGTTACTCAAAGACAAAGATGAATCAACATTAAAAGTAAAACTTTTAAAAATTTAGATTAATTTCAGATCAGGGTTAATTAACTAAGCAAAATATCCTTTGGATTCCAGAAAGCTGAGCGAACTGAAGTTGATGAATTTGAAAAAGATTTGCAGAATTGTGAAATACATTTCGAAGTTTTACGGGTAAGAGTTAAAAATTTAATTTACTCTCATATTGAATTTTCCACCGTGACTGCATCTGAAAAATACAAATATCAAAAAGTAGAACTTCCCTTGTTCCAACAAAAATTTAACCTGTAATATCTTATACATTCTCAAGAAAATATGACTTTTTTAGTCACTTTAAATCTCAATTAGATTATTTAAATGATTAGATTCGTCAACTGATTCAGTCACCAAAGTTATTTTATTAGAATTCATATATTTGAAATGAAAAAGAATTTGAAACCACATTTGAAAACTTTTCTGCATTATATGAATTCTTAAATCACTATATGACAGTAAAAAATTGATTGTTGATTGATATTCTTACACACACACACACACACACAAATCAATATTGAACTTTATAAGAACAGAACTTGAAATCTAAAAGAAATATGTTAAATGATTGAATGTATTAAGACAAACTTGCAGGGTTTTAATATGCTAAGGTATGATGAAAATGATTCATTTGATGCGTTTTTATTAAATATCATGCTTTAGGAATTGGGTAAAAAAAATCCTGAGAGAATTTTGTATCTTGCCTAAAAGCAAGAGACATTAACTTATTTAACTAGTTAATAACAGTTTCAAAACAGAACGAAACAATTCGTTTATCATGGATATAAATTGTGCAGTTCGAAGCAACAAAAATAATGATACTAAATTTCTCTTTCAAAACCTAATTCCTTTTAAGGAATCAAAATGAAAAACAAGATGTGTATGGTTTGTAATGAATAGATTCTACTCTCGATCTTCCGTTATAAAAAATCCTATAATTAATCCCAATAAATCATTAGATCTTGTCAGATTGTACAAACTATGGGAATTATTCTTACAAAAAAAAAAAAAAAAACTATAAGATTCGCAATATTCTTCAAATTACTTGTAGTTTTATGGTTTAAAGCAATCAAATATATCTGTCTCAGAAAAATTGGCGAAGCTTAAAAGGTACCATTCAAGTGGATCAAAATGTGCATTACTCATTCCTATGAAGATTCCGAAATACCAAAAGTAAACAAACCCGCATCGGCGGGGATCAATTCTTCCACTTTCTAAAACATGGTAATGAGTAAAACAGTTAGACTAAACAAAACAATGTTTTAATTTTAACACTCTTTTCCTTTTAATATCCTTGTCCTTTTACAAATGAATATCCTTTTGCAAAAGAAAAATAAGCTTAATTAAGTAGTGTCCAGAGATATTTGATTCCGTGTCAAATATAAAAATTTTATCTAAAAAGATGCGTGATTTGATTGGTACTTCATTAAGAAAAATAAATTTCCTTTTCTAGACTCGTGGCCATGGCAGCCTGGTGGTAAGGGTACATGAACACGCGGCTAGCAGTTTTCATCGATTGGGGCTCAAACCTTGATAACACCAGAGATCCGCCGTGTACCTGGGGTGGATGCATGTTAAATCGTTTGAGGCCCATAGTCTTCCTGTTGGCGTGGCGGGTAAGTAAGGAGAGGGGTGTACCAGTCCATTTGACGTCCTCATCACTTGCCCGAGGTTCACAATTATGAGGTCCGTTGACTTTTGCTTTCGTGTTGCTTATGCTACATAGAAAGTTAATAAAATCAACCTACGAACCGTTTCTGAATTCAATTTATTTCCCATAACTCAAAAGGAAAAATGAATACTTTCGTTTCTAATAAAAGTGGTAGTTTTAAGGAACACATAGAGTTTTTTGGGATTGAAATAATTACAAGATTGGTACCAAATATTATTTTAGAGGCTTCAAAAATAAAAATTTCTGAACTTGTAGAATGATTAGATTCTTAAGATTTTGAAGCTAAAATGACTTATTGAATGCAGATACTTTATTTAGATCAATGAAAAATAACGTCTAAAAAGAAATGGGAATTACGCTATGTAACCGTGAAAACTCAAAACTATAAATAAATACTTGGAACAATACACAAATTCCACGGTAGACGCAGTACACCGAGGTTTGCAATTGATATGAAGTATGTTGTGCTGCTCCATTACCTGAATCCCAAGGCACTTCCAGTAGAGAGGCACTACGTATGGTGATCAGAATGAAAAGAGCAGGTTGGACCCTGTGCGTAGTCGCAGCATACAGTATTCACTATCAAACTCTGTAGTAATGATGGTTGCAAGAAGTTAATGTGGCACGTTCCAGGAATAGCGAAACTGCCAGAGTGACATCAATACACGAGAACCAACGCGTCCACAGGCTTCCATTGGGCACCTCGGGGCCCACTTCTGTCGATATTTTGCAGTAGGTACTGTATACTCTTGATGCAACCATACAGAGCAAGACCATTATTCACCAATTATCATCTGGGGGTCTACAATATTGGCATCTGCTGTTATTATAGGTCTCCAGATGCTATTGAGTCAAGGAGGCTGTCATTGATTCAAGATCACAATCTCCTCCGTTTGTGCTGTTATCGGTGTACAGCCCAGCGAACTTCGGAGAGCTGTTGTGTGGTGCTATTAGATGAGTCACATTTATTTTAGCAATGTGCCGCCGTGTACCAGTCAGTAGGAAATTTCCTGATAGTCTAATTTGGCCGCTACTGTGGAACATTATACTGCACGTCAAAGCGGCATCATTTAACACTATCCTTTCCTTAGGTGATGCAAAAAGCCATTTAGCATAGTTAATACCATACTGCATACAGCGCATATCAGTCAACTTTCTCTGCAAAGTAAATGGCTGCTGGCCTGCCCGACTATTTTCTGGAATCTCTCACTATTCAAACATTTTAGGACTTGATTGGATATCGTTTGCTTGGGTTATTTACTCCACGTTCAAGGGACGAATTCTGGTAAATAATTGAGAAGAAGCTGACAGTTATCACTCAAGTGACAATCCACATGTTCTTTGAGCATGTACCTAGACGTGTTGTTGAATGTATTGCCACGAAGCGTTATTCAACAAATTATTGAGCATAAAGTATAATAATTCTATTTGTAAATGTAATATATGCTAAAAAATATTACTTATTATTATTTACTCTGTCTCATTTTGGCCAATTTTCATCAATTTCTGTGCATGCATTTTAGGTGGAGCATTTCCATTGTCACGTAAAATTTTATTCAAAGCAACTGTATTTGGATAGGTTGCTGATGGATGACTATAATTTAAACCTAAACTAATAAACACTTAATTTGCTGTGTACTTAAAGTTAGAAAATAATTCTGTTTAGAACATTTAAAATTCTTTATTGAAATTGAATCCTTTGAGATAAGAAATGACCTTTACTGCTCTTTGTGGTCAAAATATGAATAGTTTTCAAAAACCTATATAATGTAGTAATGCCTGATATGCTATAGAATTAAAATTCAGTAACCATTTATGAACTATCAGATAACCATTCTGTGGTAAAACAATATTTCCAAAATTTTCAGTAAGATTTACAGATCGATAGAATATTTCTCTATAACTAGAAACGATTCGTTGTGAATACATTTTTAAACTGGAAAGCAATTCATCTGACTTTCGTCAGGACTTTCTTCAAATTTGCTTTGTGGATAATCATAAACAAGTTCTACGTATTTTGTGGAAACTCAGTAATCAACGCTTTAGTTACAGATCCACATTAAAAGCTTATTGTTTCATCGAGATAACTTTTAATTTTAATGCAAGCCCATTTATACCAGCATCTAGACAAATATAGAAACAATCATCTCGTAAACTGTGCAAAATTAGTATTCCTTCAATCTGATGATTATATTACTATACAAGGCAGTAGAAAGGAAGCATTCTTTACATAGTGACATACTTAGAATACCATTAAGGAAGCAGAAATGGAGATAAGAAAATATATCAATAACAATACCACCTTAAGGCTACTGGGAAAGTCCTATCTCTCCCATGTTAATATCACCAAATTTATCTACCGTTTTCTCAGAAACGATGCAAGATAAGATTATGAATTCTTATGGAAGTTAGAATAGCATTTTGACAATACTTTAATACGCCATATCCTTTTCTTAAGTAAAATATAAAATAAATTATTAACTATTTATAATCTATCTCTCAAATTAGCATTTTTGGCACAATTTCATGGCATAAAATAAATAATTCTCTAAAAATCATCCAAATCCCTTGTTGAGGTATGTAATATAACATATACACGCCATTAAAAACACTGAATTCTGACGTTTTATAGATATTCAGAAAAAAGGATCAAGAACCTGAAAAATCCATTTTTGAGAAAATCAATTTTAAAGATTTCATTGATACTGTTAATGTTGATTAAGAAGTTAAATTTGATGAAAATTCTGATTTGTATCAAAAATTATTACCTGCTTTAGCCTCATAAGAATTTTCAAGTTTCCTTTTTGTAATTGTATTTCTATTTCTCACCTTTTTTGATATTTGGATATTTTTCGTTCTATATAAATAATGCGTTATTTGTCTAATTTCTCCATACATTCAACACAGTGATAAATTGAATGAATTTTATTTCTGAATGAAGTAAGGCACTTTGTTATACTTCATACATTAAAACAAGTAATAACATTAAAAACTCCATATTTTTAAGTTTCCGTGGTAGCGAATAAAAGTTTTGGGACACGAGTTTGGATGACACTATTCACAAATTCAATAACAATCTATCTTTTCCTATAATACAAGCTTGGTAATTTTCATTAATGATAGAGAAATATACGCATGCTTGTTGGGTCATACGCTTCGTAAGATGAAAATAACATCAATTTTCAAATCCATTTGGATAGTTATTACTCATAACTTCATATTATTTCATTATTCGACAACATATAAAATATTCAGGTTAAACAGCTTGCAACATTTTAAAAAGGATCCAACATTTCCAAAAGAACTGTAATTCTTATGCAAGGTCTATTGAGCTTTTAACTTGCACAGATATGCTCCTATTATAGTTTTTGCAAGCTGAAATTTGATCCAAAACATACTTAAAACCATGAAATCAAATAATTTCGTACCCAGTATTTGTGTTTTTAACATATTCACAATATTGAAAGAAAGGACAGCTTCATATGGAACTTTTACAGTTCCAACATTGTCATTTGATTCAATAACTGTCTCTATATCAATGATAGGTGGCTTTCCAATACTTTTACAGTTTTTAAATATACTTTTACTTCATGGTATTCTAAAAAAGTGAACTATATCTTTTATACCAGTAAAGTAATAATTGCTAAGAGAAAAAGAGTACAATCTAAGTGTAAGAGTTAAGATGCATGTAAAATTAATTAAAATATTTGACAGTTTTGTAGGATATATATATCAACAATAGCTATTATCTCCAATGCTTAAAAATTCACGCAAATAACTATACAAATAGTTAAAATCTGTAACAAATAATTACAATTAACTTTATTATTATGAATTCTTCTGTCATAAGAAAAGTAGAGAGTTAAGCAGGAATAATAATATTTGTAAGGAATTAAATGAAGTGTCAAGCCCGAGAAAGTTTTGCTTACTGTAGTCAAGCTGTTAACAAAGTGAACAATTTTTGAAAATCTTTTAGGAAAAATAAGAAATTCCAACACTTCTGTGTTTATTTTTTGACCAACAAGCATTATACATCATTGGAAAGATAAAAGTTTGAGCTATTGAAGGATACAAAAAAGTTAAGATCGAAGATTTGGTCCAATTTCACTTACCCAATCCTCTTCATGTCTCAGTGGATAATATAAGACTTCGAAATATGTATTTCATTGGCATATCCGTCTGCTTCGGAAGAAACATGACAAAGGTATAAGGTATGTCTGGACGGAATCTAAATCATAATTTCCGAGCGGTGGGTTGCGATCCTTAAAGGAGATGTCTTAACTTTTTTGGGAGGTCCTCATTGATCAATTTTAACAACCTAAATTAATTTTTAAATTTAAACGTAGGCGTTAAATTCAATTAAAATATTTAAAAAGGTGATTATTTAATATGGTAATGCCCTCAATATCAACTTGTAAGTCATTTATGATGAAGTGATGGATTTTGTCTCCTTGCGCAAACGTTTTCCTTTTGGCTGTCCAATTAGAAGACCATAATAGAGTGATTTCTCGTCAATCCTCTCTTTTTGTAGTAATATCTTAACGAGCGCCTCTCCTGACAGAAAATCCTGGGTTCAAATGTGTTAAGTTGGGCAGGGCAAACACTCTTATTTTGTCCATTCTTATTCAAGTGATCTTTGGTAGTAAACTTTAATGAGTTCGGAAAATATTATTTAAAATTTTTACAATCCCTACTGTGATTAATTATCCAAATCAACTCCACAACATATATCTCTCGAAAGAATCATGGTGAACTCCATACCGTACCTTAAAAATTCATTAAAATAATTTATTTAAATTTAAAACTATTTGTTTCATTAATTTAGTATTCACATTTTTGAATACTTTTCTGTATTGACTAAAGAGTCGAACAATTAGGTACATTACCATGGAATTGAACCGCTTTGAGAGCAACATTGTCTTGAGTTGTTGAAAATAGTTTAGGAAAATTTAGCAACGAAATACCAGAAAGAATAATGCAAAATCCATGAATTAGTATTAGAAAAATAACGTCGCTTAAGAAATTGGATGAAACTATTCATTTAATTACTTGAAATAAATATTTTGAAAGTGTAATGTTAATAAAAAAATATTCTCGAATAATAAAGCGAATTAATATAGTGCTAAGAGAATAAAAGGAAATTCAAAATCGAACCACTGAACAACGTAGTTGTAAACCTCTAAGAACTTTAACCCCAATAGAACTTCAAACACTGGTATTGAAAAATATTTAGGTTTTTAACAAAGTTTGGAACAGTTCCGAAAGCACTAGTCACAAAAACGACTGTCTTAGTAAGGAAGAAAAATTTCGGTAACGGAAAACATTACTTGTAAGTGCATTAGGAATTGCAGTATCTTCATAGGAATTGAACAATGGTGAATACTTAAAAACTACAAAAGAAATAATACTTAGTTAATTTATGAATAGGTTATTGAATCTAGAACCGGTAAGGAATGAAGATAAAGTTAAAGTTATATTAAGTTAAATGATTAAATTGAAATTCCAGTTAGGAATTTGGAAAGGCAAGGCGTTACACAAGGTTCGTTTGGTCAGTTATCAATACCTGTGTTGTTAAAATCTATTCCAAAAGTATTCATCCTAGAATTTAATCATAGGGAAAATCGAAAGAAATGTATTACATGTTTATTAAATTTCATTAAAAATGAAATCGAATGTTGTGAAGTACCTTAATTTGTTGACGCATAACAAAAACACGTCTTCCCTCCATCTTTTGATCATGTAAAATTTGAAAGTGATCTTTTTTAATAAAGAGCTCTCACAACTGATAGTTTTAGTACTGAAGATAATTATGCATGCATTTTAAACGATAATTTTCAGAACTCATTTTCTTGTGATAAAATTAGGAATTCCAACTCTATTTATCTTATTAAGAAAAGTACGTAATAAAATATTCACAATTTTATAAAGGGTATTTATATTTTATCATAAAAGGACACAGATAGCATTTTATATAACTGACCAATACTTGTAAAAAACGCAAAATATTATTTCAGAAAAATTAAAAAACAAAATTCTTAGGGGCAAACAAAATGTACACGCTAAATATTTCTATTTTGCTCTTTATTTGACACAAAATAATGATTTGCTTCTTATTACTTTCGAGGCATTTATTGGCTAAAGCAAATTCATAACATTTTTTACAATTTTTTTTGAAGTTTTACTGTGAAAAAATCAATTTTCACTGACTCTAATAACACCCTGTTTAGTTCATTTATCAACACTAAATAAATACTGATAAATTCATCTTAATATTAACTGAGAGTGAAAAAAGAATAAACAATTTTTGAACAATTCTGAGGATTGGGCCGCATTACAGTCAGAAACAAAAATATTTAACCAATTTTAAATTAGTGGAAAGAGTTTAAAATTTAGCATCATGTTCCATTTCTCAAAGAAAGTTACTGAACTATAGTTGTGACGGCGAAATATTCCTATCCACCTCTTGTGTCATAGCGAAACTCAAGGTGCTAACACTAAAAGTCAATAAAACGTTCAAGAAGACGTTACACAGGTTTGAACACTATGTTTATTGATGAATTGCTAATATAACGACAAATATAACCGGCTCTCCCCAAATAGTGTCCTAAATACATTAACTTGATCTACCAATAACATACTAACAGGGTCTTACCACTAGCTTAAATTTGAAACTGTCTTGACTTCTAACTTACACTATGCAACCGATAACTCTTAACAATTCTCGGCCTCGTCTTTGACTCTGGAACAATTGCCAAACGCTAGAAACACTCGACCTATATCGTGTGTCTCAAGTTTAATTTACATAGTTCCTATCTCCCTCGTTTCATTTTATTTCCACCTGCTTGTAATTTAAATATTCACGTTTCATTTTTGGTTGGGCAAAGGGTGTTTAGAAAAATCAATCAATTTTATTTAAAACTTCTCAAGGTTAGTGAAGAGAAACCGCAAATAGCCCAACGTCACATAGTGACTGATCAAATATTAAAGGATCATTCAGTGGCAGTTCTCTTTTGCTTAAGTATGCAAAGCATCGTTCATTATCCCATAATATATTACTTTTCCACTAATTAGAAATAAAAATTACCAAATTCTCTAAACAAAATTGTTCATTTGTTAAGATATAAATCCTGTATTCATAAATGTTATACTTCTATTTCATAACCAAGTTTCTTGAATTATCTGCATTAATTATATACTTTGCATCACTGAAAGTGAAGCTAAGAATAAAAGTAATTCGCTTCAGCTTTTTTCTTTTAGTTAAACTGGTTTCAATTAATTTATAATTTTTTAAAAACTTTTTATAATTAATTAATAGTTTTTTTATTATATTAGATATACAGTTTTTTGCTTCTCACGAAGAATTTTTTTGTAAACTAGAATAAATATATGATTCAATTTCAAAATCTAATTATAAATGTCTATATAATCTTAAGAAACAGTAACATGGTATGTAACAATGATGGCGTTTCGGAGTAAGAAAGACCATGGGTAACTTCCCTTACCACTATTTGCTACCTTGATGTGAATATAGTATCAAAAATTAATCAATTTTTCTTAACTGCCGACCTGTAGTATTTTATGATTATTGGATACAAAATATCCTGAGTGATGTTTTACTAATCTACAAGATTTTATTTATATTTTTATTTATTTACTTATTTTTAAATTTCAGATTCTCTTTTTTTTACATTCTGATAAAATAATTTTCCTTTAATTTTCGAAACTGGAGTTGAAAATAAATCAAACTAAATTTATCAAATTTACAAATTGGGAGTTAAAAAATTTAAAATATAAATAAGTTTATTCTTTTGTCTTCTCTCTTTCATTAGTTAAGTACTGTGTGATGATATCAATATATATATCACAAAATACGATAATATCTATATCAATATATCACAATATGCGATAATAAATATATCAGTATATCACAATACACACTAATATCTACATCAATATATAACAATATACAACAAAACAACAATTAAACCCAAATTGCAAAAAAGTATTTTCTAACTTTTGTCTTATCTTTTATTGTTAAAAATACAAGGGGTGTTCAAAGGAAAAGGTACGAAACGACACTGTAGATATATTCAAAATATACACCGTACGAGATTATTCAAAGTATACACCATAGGCCGGAGCACAACGAACCCATTGATTAACGATCCGAAGGATTTCGTGTTTCCAAAATTCCTGTGCCCGTGACGAGACTCAGTCCTTCACAGCGTCCTTGAGTTCGTTGTCCAAGTTGAAGCGCTTCTCTTCCAGATGTTTTTTCAAAGGACCAAACACATGATGCCATGAAGACTATGTTTGTTTGTCCTGGTCCAGGGTCATCAACCAAACTCTCACGGCCTGCACGAAAACGAACACTCTATTTTCTCACTGACTTGTCGGACACACATTCTTCGGTCTTCTATAACTACGGACACATTCTTCTATAACTACGGTCACCATCCGGCGATGAATAGAGGCCAGTTTATCACCTTCCGCTGTCAGAAACCGGATAACTCCTCGCCACTCCTCAATCGTCAAATTTTGCAATGTGAACATCATCATATCCTCACATGCACTTCCACGTCAATTGGACTGAGCTTTTTATAAGAGCATCTGCTCTCTCAAGCGCATGCTGGTGATCGCGCATGATTCGATCCAAGCAGGATACTTCATTCGCATCCCTAGATGTCTTGCTACGTTTATCCATTGAGTCATTTGGAAATATATTAACAGTTATGTTGTTACGAAGTTTCATACCTTTCATTTGGATACCCCTTGTATAAGAATGGAGGGAATAAAATAGATAAGCAAAACACTTCAAACCTTTTATATTGAGAGACCTGGCGGATGAGAAAGAGGGGACGAGAATATATCTAAGAATTTAGAATAGTGTCGCGACTGAGAAAAGGTTTAAGCTACTACTCTAGATGTTTTCCTGAAGTTGGATATTAAAGGAATTATTTCGGGATAAGATTTGCCACCTGCTTCTTCAGTAAGTCGGCGTGTCTAACGATGAAATATGTTTTAAAAATTAGGTGGGTCCTAATAATGTTTAGCTTTTGCTAGGGAGCAAGAAGGCTGTTGTAACCTTCATTTTACAAATAAACCAAATATATTTCTTATCAGCAATATATTTGGTCCCTTTTGGATTGCTTTTCCTTTTAACTATAAGAATAAATTACCTCATACAGGGTTTTTGGTTGGTAAAAATCTCTTTGGATGAAGATTTATCCACAAAAATAGTGGAAAAGTTGTTGTATTTGTGTAAGGAACAACCCCACTTAGAATTCGATATGAATTCTTTACTCTACTAATGATGAGGTAAATGACTTTAATGGGATTCACACATTTTGCGAATATTCCAAACTCGACTATTAACATCAGTTTATGTAAAATTGGAAGAAAAGAAAAAAAAAAACCATAATAAAGTGCTTGTAAATCTTATCACTTTAAAAATAAGAGTGACATCGCTACAGGTAATTCTCTTGCCTCGACTTTAGTTACCGGTAGTTTTAATGGAGCCTCGTTTGAATTCTAAAATGAGAAAATAAGTAGTGCAAAGTGTACCATTTGATATATTCCAAATACATCTGTTGCGGATTAATAGTTTTCCAACGAGGTGGAAACAATTTGTAGCAAATAGAGTGCGGGAGATCACCAAGTTACTGGATCTCTCTGATTCTTGGTTCCATTTCTCAGTAAAAGACAATTCCTTGAATCTCTTGGGCATGGGGTTTAGTGCTGACTTACTTCCATGCAACGATAAACGGTGGAAAGGTCCGTCATACGTATAATTTGATGATGTCACTGAAACTGTTTCTGAGTGCCCGGAACTGAATGAAGATATTTTCCTGAACTAAAATCGAAGGACTCAAAGAAAGTGTGGTTTGGATTTAACTTTAAACCAAACAGTTTTTGATTACATTCTTACCCGTAGTAAAATAGATATCTAACTATTGTTGAATTATCACTCTTTATTTTCAGGTTTCTGTTTAGTTAGAGAAATCCAGTAAGTAAAAACGAGTTACAGATAAAATCATATGAAATGTAGATGCAGAAAACCATTTAATTAGACAAGAACTACTTAGGTCAATCTACATAGAAGTGATAATTGTGTAAAAAGGGGAATATATATTTAATAAAAGTAAGATTATAAATTTATCCCGATTTTTAGAATTGAAATGTTCAGTACTACAAAGCACCGTAACCGTAGGTGGAAGGCTTGAAAATTTTCATCTTCCATACATTGGGAAACTCCTATATTTCTTCCCTTGAAATTGTCTACTCAAGATAGTCTGAAATATTGGTCGATTCACGGGTGAGAAATTTACAAACAAATTGTGTATAATTAGATAAAAAGCCTTAAAGTTCATCTTTGAATATGCTCGCATAAACTACACACTGACAAAGAAAACCTTTACTAATATAAAGTTTTTAATTCAACGGGTATTCATTTGTATGGACCATTTCATATCAAAAATAAATATCAGGAAGGTATTGAAATTAAAACTTATGTTTGTATGTTCATTTAACTTATATAACAAAGGCTGTTCACCATAGATAATCATTCATTTGACTTCTCAAGCAGATGTATTACTTACAGATGTAATTTACAATGAATAGATGCAAATGTCTCTTAATATATTTTCTGATAATGGAATTAACTTTGTGGAATTTGACAGAGAAATAAAATTGGTAAGAGATTGAGAGATATCTGAATCTGCCTATTTTGCAGAAATGAACATTAAATGGCCATTTATTCCCCATACATATCCAAACTAAGGATTTTTAGGAAGGTTAGTGTAAAATAATTCAAATATCCTATTAAGCGTGTTTTGAGGGAAATTCAAAATTAAGTAACAAAGAATTACTAATATTAATAACCATATTTGAAGCAATTTTGAGCTCTTGGATTCTGACTCCATTTTCAATCGAAGTGAATGATAAAGGGAATTTGGTGCCAGTACAATTTTAAAATGGGAGACCAACAACAGAACTTGTCGATACATCTCTCATAAATTGCGAATACATAGTCTAAATATATGATAAAGAATAATTAATTAATTTCAAACGATATATAAAAGAATGAACATTTCATATTTGAATATTTTGTATCAAAGTGAAAATATAAATATTGAAGAAAATCTTAAAATAAAGGACATGGCTTTAGTTAAGGAAAAGCATATTCCCCTTCTCAAATGGTTTCTCGGAGAAACTTCTTTACTGGAGAAACTTCATCTTCTCAAATGGTTACTGTAGAAATTTCCTAGAAACGGAGAAGAAATTCAGAAGATCATACATTAAAATTCGTAAAGGTACACATAAAAGGTCCATTGTCAGACTGAATGTATTACCATTGAAAATAAATTATGTTATGATTATCTCCAATATTACCAAATTTGAATTAGTGGTAATTTTCGTATTGTGTATCAAATTATTTGCTATACATTACTATTCGGTTTTGTTTATACATTGCATTATTTCTTCTGAATTTGAATTAATTCTCCACTGAATATTAATATGTTTTATTTTGTTAAGTGTTTAATTTATTTTTACTAAATTCATGTTTTAAGAAATTGTAATCTTGCGTCAAGGAAATAAAGTGTCGTGTTCTTGCATGATAATATGACAAAGTTGGACGGAATGTTAACAAGTTTGCACGCACTCTATCGAAAATCTTTAATCCTCCGGAGAAGTTGAAAAACTGTCAGCAACAATAGACGTTGACAATCAGTGACTCTAACATCCTTAAGAATTTTTCTTTGTTACTGAATCCAACTAGTTTCAAAAAGTAGTATTTAAATGTTACCTTAAGCTTCTAATAAAAACAAACTAAGAAAAAAAAATGATCGGTCATTGTCCATACCTCAAATTTCAAGAATATGCATATATATATATATGTGTGTGTGTGTGTGTGTGTGCGAATATTCTCCACTACTTTATATTTTTCTGAAACTCTAGGAAATATTGTAGGATTTAGTTTTTAAGATCACTAGATTTAAGAAAATTCATAATTTTCCATTCACAAGATTCAGATTATACTTATTTTCTTTTTATTGAAACATTATATACTTTTCGAAAATAAAAAGTTTTTATAAATACTTTTAGAAATTATACATGGATTTTCAATAAAGGAACTATCAATTGAAATGCATTTTTGTAGCTCTAAAGCAAACAAAAATTAGCCAACAACAGTTAAACATGATGTATTTGTATAGAAAGCACTAAATAATTTTTAAATTAATAAAAGCACTATTCTTCTGATATTTTTACCAAATTTGATACTAAAAATAAAAATGAATATGTTAATAATAAGAAAATACTTTGAAATTTAAAAAAAGTACACATAAGTGGAAACCATAGAGAATTGACCAATTTTGCAAATATGTGTACATGATCAAATTAAGTAAATTTTTTTGAAATAAAGCAATTAATTATAATTTAATTGATTTAAATTTTAATAACATATTATATTTATAACAATTGAGAAATAAAAATTTGGGAAATTTGAAAAATGATGAAATCAAAGTTTACGAATTAAAGAAAAGTTACAGAAACAATTTTAAGAAATTGTCTGCAAATTAGAAAGCAACAGTAACGAGTTCAATGAGATACAGTGCATGAAAGTAAAAGTACAGAAACGAAACATATTTTCCTTATACATACTTTTATGTTTAAATATTGAAATGAGCTATGTAAAAAAAAGGAATCTGTTAATAGGAAAAAAATAGGGTGTAACAATACACAGTCTTTTATCAAATTTAATTCAATATGACATATTCAATACGAATATTTTTAAAAAGACATTCCTTCTATTTAGAAAAAACAGAATGAATTTCACATTTTCCCAATCATGAAGTTTTAAAAGACGCTTTTATACATCAATAATAATAACAGACAATTTATTGATATCTATAGTTATTATAGAAAATTTATCCAAGAATATTTGTAAATTTTTAATAGTATAATAATCATTTTAAAGAATTTAGTTTTGGTTTGTATTTTCAGAAAAGCTTAAGAAAATATTTTCAAAATTCACATTAAAAATAATAAAGAAGCATATTTCACTTTTTATTATGCATACAATTTTAATAGGGTAAGAATTGTAAATTACTTACTATAATTTTTAGCTAATATATGTATGTATAAGTTAGTTCTTTCCGATAATACCATTATAATGCTTGAGTGAGGTCTTCTAATTATAAAAAATTAAGTGATAAAAGTGTTATAGCATTCAATTAATTTAGAAGATAACGATTGAGAGAAATCTTTAGTTACCATTTGATAACTATTTTATTATCACATCTAGATTCTCACTCACAAGAGATAATTTTGATTAGTAAAAATTGAAAAATTTAAGAAATAATATCATTTTTGAATTTGATGTCTCAGAAGGCAAGATACATTCTCAAATCTCCATTTTATTAAGAATCGATATTTCTTCATAACTCAAAATTCAGTAAAACAAAATTTTTCAAACTTTTATTGGAATATTATCACTTAAGTCATATATATGATGAATAATTTTTCAAAATAATTGGTGAATCTGTCCCATTTTCGTTAAAGAATTAAATTTTTTTATTCTTACTTTAAAACTGGATTTTGTCATGTTAATGACATTCTCAAGTGTTGAAATGATTGATTGAAAGCTCATATAATATATTCAATACTCCTTAGAATGAATTTCCATATAAAGCACAGAAAGGCTGCCACAAATTGGTACATCCAAGTGGAATACAAAAGGGTTGAGTGAAACGTTATTAAAAATAATTACTTTTCCACACATGTGTGTTTGTTCAGTCGATAAAAATTATTGATCTAGTTTTTGATAAATATGTCGATATTTTCATACAAATCGTTGTCATACTAGGGAAATGCATATTCTTAATTAAAAATAAATTTATCACAAATAAGTGTTTATGTCTTAAGCTAAGCTGAATATAATATATAGCTATTACAATTTATGTATAGAATGTACTGCGCTATATATATACATTTTTTCCTCTCATAAAACAAAATAAATTGGTTTATAAGATTTCAATTTATGTATGCAAGAGGTGTGGTAATTAAATAATCAGACTAATTTTAAAAATTAGCTTTATTGAAAACAATACATAAATACCATTTAGTCCCCTTCAACATACTTCCCTTTCCTATCAATACATCGCGCATATGAGTTTTCCACTGCTTCCAGCAGTACTGCCGGTTATTCAGTGTCACCTTCTTCAGTAATTCTGTCGTGTTTGCTTTTATCTCTTCTACAGACTGAAAATGGGCTCCTTACAATGTATTATTTGCTTTTGGATACAGGTAAAAGTCGTATGGTGCAAGATTTGGCTAGTACGGTGGATGCTCAAGCGGAGTAATGCATTTGTCCGCCAAACACTGTTTCACATTGTTCGCCGTCGCGTTGCCTTGGTGCTAGAGTTTTTGGTACCAGTTATGCGCAAACATTCATCCACTGCAAATCCTTGGTCAAAATCTCTTTGCCTATGTTACTAATATCTTTCATCATCCAAACACTCAAATGCCGGTCTTAAAGCATGATTTCATTAAATATTGTATTGTTTTTTTATCAGTTCTTTATGTCACTGGTTGACTTGAACGTTTAATATCTTGAACAACCACCCGAACTTCCGAAAATCATTTATTCCATTCAATAAATTAACTTCGAGATACTTAATAATCTCCAAACAACTTCTTTAACAATTTAAAACATTCAGTTTGAGTTTTTTTCTTTTTTAAAAAAATTTTAATCTTATGTCCTGCTCAATTTTTTAATTTATCAAGATTGCACCACTTCGATACAACAACATCTTACTCGAACAAAACGGAATAACGTGGCATCTGCACGGGAAACAACAAGGTCAATTACATTCCATTCCTACTCCTCCGCAACAAGATAGAGGATGCGCAATCCTGTTATTTGATTGTCACAAAGTGTTTTAATACACACACACACACACACACACACATATATATATATATATATATATATATATATATATATATATATATACAGATAATTTAAAATTCAAAATTCTAAAATTCATATATTCAAAGTAGATTATTTCAGAACTAAGCAATTTAAAACGAAAAGTGATACAAAAGCAAAAATAATTGTTAGCAATAAATTCTTCCATACAGTGGAATGAAATATAATGTGTGTTTTTACCAATAATTACAGATATAACAATCATACTTCAATGAATTAGATTATGAAAATATGGTAAAAAATCGAATGTCAGAAATTCGGAATTTAACCACAGGAAAGCGAAATAAGGTAAACATTCAAAATATCAAATTGCTCTTAAATAATCGTCTAAAATATTGTAACAACAATTAAGATCCATAAATAAAAATAATTATTTTATATAAATCAATAAATTACCACAAAGATAAGCAAACTATAAATCTTAATGAAAAATAAATAATTTACCAACGGCACCTCATCATAAACATAAAATTATGAACATTTTGAAACAAGGCACAATCCAAAAAACCAAAAACACAATTATAAATTTTTTTAATAAAAATATGGGAAAAATCTGAAAACTAAATAACAAATTTACGTCAAAAATGTGTCACCATCTATTATTAAAAACACATCTAATATTATTAATAAACACATTTAATACTAATAATAAAATTAAAAATATACAGAGAAAGAGAGGGGACAGTGCACAGAGATGATTACAAAATAAAAAAAAATAAAATAATGAAAATTTCTTAACAATAATCATAAGAAAAATAAGCAGACGTATAAATAAGATCAAATCAAACAAATTAAAAATATTTTCCTGTCATATTTATATTTTTTTTTATATATATTTTAATATTCTTCTCAGAAATGAACAGTCTTATCAGCCTTTTCAATTGTAATTTCGCCAATAAATAACTTATTTTGTAAATTAACAAACATAAAAGCAAATTTAGTATTTCTCATAAAATAGTTATTTATTGTATTTCAAAAAAAGTTTTAAGCTTAACTTATTGTCAACAGATGGTACTTTACTTAATACGAAATCAATAATACACTTTTTCAACATTAGTATTCCTAAAATTACCATAGAAGATTTTAAATATATGACATAGAAAATCGCAAAATTTACATAAGTTTTAATCAGATTTAAATTTGATGCATAAGCAGACAAATCTAGTATAATGTCTGTATTAAAAAATTATAAAACTATAATATCATCAATATATCTAAATAATTTGAAATGGTTTTTATCCCTATATTCATAAAATTGATAAATATTAGCTTGACTATTACTAATGAAGTCAACTTGAAGTTTTATTCTGATATGTTTATGATTTTAACCATTATGCTTAACGTAGTTTCTTTTTAGTACACATGTATGTGAAGACTAGGTGTGAAAGAATTGTCAAAATGTAGCTCATATATTTCTTAAGTGGCAAATAAATCGGTACCCAATGTCTGAGAGTATAGTCGGGAACTCTGGTCATGGAAATTATATGAGGGAATGGTACTCTAGGTTGGTGACCTTAGGTGTTTCAATTCCTTAGGCGATTCTGGACATCAGACCCCGAGTTAACCAAACTACGTTTTTTTTTTTCCCATTGCATTTCTTTTCTTTGGTAAACAGGGGGGGGCGCACCCAGGGGATTCCTTGTGTTCCATATATATATATATATATATATATATATATATATGTACATGTTTGTCATAAAAACTATATTTAACATACATCTGCACTTCTAGCGTCCGTTCCGTTTCACCGATGAAATCGAGATTTCAAATATAGTTATTTTGAGGTATGCTCTCAAGATTCTGTGAATGGCAACACAATGTCATTGATGGTTACTTTCATAGTAACAGAAACTAGAAATTTTTGAATGGCAATGCCTACTTTTTCCCATCGCAAAATGTTAAGCGCTTACGAAGACTTAAAAGAGCGTTGAAATGAAATTTATATTCCCAAAAACGGACGTGTTACGTTCATACAAAAATTAGTTCTACAGGGCGAACGGAGGAATATTGCATATGACAGAGACAAGACACCAATCTCTGATGACAACGCATATCGGACAAAATAATATATTTATTTAGAACAAACATTTTCCACATGAGTGCCCTTACAGCCAAATGCACATTGCATATGGGATATGGTGCACAATAATGCTGAACACAACATGGTACGATGGATGTTTGAAATCTCACACTTTAAATAATCTTTTCAATCAGACAAAGTTTGTTGAATGCACATATAAACTCTGGGTTTAATATATCCCCAAAATGAGAAATGTTTAGGAATCAGAAAAAGGCCACAGAAATGAAAATGGTGTGAGATGATGTAAACACCAAAATGCTGTTCTAGGACCCTCTGAATACATTTCGCAATATGTACAGGTGCATCATTTTGCATTCAAGCGATATCATTAGTGCCTTCCGATGAACCAATTCCAGTTTTTCATAATTTTGCAGCAAGGCTGTATAGCGAGAGGTTGTTACATAGCACACTGGATAACAAAAACGACGCACCAAGAAGGAGATAACCGACTGTAATGAAATTTCATGTGCAAAAACATTTGGACTGAACACTCAAATGATTAAAATTTCTTGTCCAATGAATGAATAGTAGAAGCTACAGTAAATGAATAGTAAAAGCTACAGTACATCGGAACTGCGCACTCAGCAGGGGTATATAAGAAGCGATTTTGAATGTGAAGGTCAAATTTTCTGTTGCATTGGGATTTATGATACCTTTCAACGACTGAAAAAAATACTTTGCTGCTGAATTGCTGCTCATTACGAGCAACTGTCAGAGTTTGAAAGAGGAAGGTTGGGGGATTCGGAGAATCGCTCGTCGTATGGGTCGAAGCGATGCGGCGATTAGAAGATGCTAGCAAGAATGAGGGGGTACAGTGGCAGATTTCAGAGTTATGATGGTAGTGGTCGATCTATAGCCATAGCAGATTGGGAGGACAGAGTGATTGTGAAATCAGATGTCACAGCGTCTGATTCCTCGTTATCAACAATCAGAGATGCAACCAGCACAAAAGTATCCACCATGACCATTCACAGACGATTGATAGAGCGAAATCTACTCTCATACCTAGCGCTATGCCAACTGCCACTTATGCCTGCATACTGTGGATCGAGATTGCATTGGTGCTTGGATTGATCAGGTTAGAATGATGCTGACTTTGGGCATACAGTGTTTAGCGACGAATCCCGCTTCCAACTGTGTCCTGATGACCATCAAAGACGTATCTGGAGACGCAAAGGTTAGCGTATCGATTCTGCTTTAATGATTGCAAGCCACACAGGCCCGCAACCAGGAGTTATGGTATAGGGTGCATTTCCCTTGATCGCCGACCCCCTTTGGTCGTCATTAGAGGCACATTTATAACACAGCGGTACTTCGACGATATTCAGATAATATAAATAAATAACGAAAATAAATGTTTTGATACCATTCTTTTTTGTAGTATCCTGTCCTTATTTTTCAGCAAGATAATACCAGACCACATACGGCGCTTGTTGCTGTGAACAGTCTTACAGCTAGTCAAATACTTCCTTGACCAGCCAGATCTCCCTCCAACTGTGCATGTCTGTAATATGATGGGAATGCGACTGCATCTACTAGGGTATGTTGATGACCTAGCCGACAATAGGAATAAATTTCGCCAGAAATTAGCAGGAGACTAACAGGGAACTTTAATACCAACACGTTCTTGGTGAGTTTTTTTTTTTTTTTGTTATAAAATCTTTTTAATAAAGCCCCTTGGTTTAGCGTCTGCATAGAAGTACGGACAGAGAACAACCGTGCTTGCAATGCTGCCCTTCACAGTAACTTAAGCGTCAAATATAGGTACTTGTATCACAGCATGAAGATTCTTGTTGCCGAGTGCAGACAATTTTTGGTGTTCATGTTGTAATTTGAGCTGAAATGCGTCACGTCTTTTCATAGTATGTGAAGTGGCCAGTCGTTACCAGCATTTTTTGGTATTAGAAAATCATCTGAAAAGTTGGTATGTAGTTGTTGGTTCCCCGGATGAAACATCTGGACACTTTGGTACCAGTACGGTAGCATGCTAAGTACAAAATGCGGTAGCTTAAGGACAGTTGTTTTCAGTATATCCAACACACAAGCTGTGTCTATTGAGGTTTGCATCTGTCTTAAAGTCACTGTGTGCTGCACTTCCGTAACAACGTCCTCAATAACAGCTGGCCATCCGGATCGCAGTTTATCATATGTGCAGCCCGTACCTCTTCGAATTTCTTTAATAAATCACCCATACCTTGCGAAGTACATGAGCCGCGTCTTAGGAGAAAAAGGTTCCGCTGCATTCATCTTATTTTGATCATACTGTTTTAACAATTCACCATAAAATGTCCCAGGAAGAGTTATTTAGTCGGCATGTGTGAGCCTACAACTGTCAGTGTCTTCAATTTAGTTTTTTTTAGATTTTTAAAACTGTTTTTTATATATACATAATACGTCCTCTTTTGGGAATACAAAATTCGTTTCAACGCAATTTAAGATTTTCGCATGAAATTGCAGTTTAAGATTCTCACACGCATAACTTAAAATAACTATGTTTGAAATCTCATCTCGATTAGTTAAACAGAACATGCGCTAGAAGTGCTGATGTTGGTAAAGGTTTTTAGGACCTTATGTCTTCTCAGTATATATATATATATATACATATTATGAAAAAAAGTAGATTTACCTTATTGATACGTATTCACTAATAGAACGCGTCTGAATAAGAATTTTCGATAAAGGCTTTAAAAATGATTTGCCTAAAAACGAGAAATCATTACATTAACACATCGATCAATAACTCCCGAGTCTAACATTGAAAACAACATTTTTTTTGCAATTTTTTTTTATTCATCAACATAACACCTTTTGTTAATCACCTTTTAGGGTGATACAATCGTTCCAACGCTTTTCCAAATCTTTTTTTTTTTTTCCCCAATTTTTTTTTTTTTTTTTTTTTTTTTTCCCGCAAGAAATCTTTTTGTTGCGAAAGCAAAGCGATAAACAGCTTTCTGAATCATCGACTCGTTGCTGTTTTTGTTCCATCGAAAGCAATCGCGGCGCCCACTTGGAAAAAACCTTTTTCACTTCACTTCAAAAACCTTTTTTCAGTAAATCCACTTCCATATGATATCTGTGTCATCTCAGCAATCTCACGGAGCTTCACTTTACGATCTTTCATTATAATTTTTGTCACTTCACTCACATTTTCCGGTATAACGGCTTCCACAGGTCTACCCGAGCGTTCCGCGTCATTTGTGTCGGTACGACCACGTTTAAACTCGGCAAACCACCGACAAATCGTTGCTTTTGATGGACAAGAGTCCGGGTAACATTTTTCAATCCATTGTTTCGCTTGCACGGTGTTTTTACCCATTAAAAAACAATGTTTTATCAGAACACGAAACTCGTTTTTTTCCATTTTTTAAACAAACTACAAAACGACTTTACTCCAACCTCGATAACTCAGCTGTTTCTGGTCCGATCGACTTAAAATTTTGACACGTTTCAAGCAAAGGTTAGTACTCTAGAAAGACCTGGTTACTGGTTTACTACGAGCGCCATCTCTGGGTTAGTCTCGGAACTTATTGATCCATGTGTTACATATGAAATAGTATTTAAAATTATATCATTACTTACTAACCTTCTTCTAACTAGAGTTAAAACTTCAGTGAACAAATGTAATTATTAGAATTTGGTAGTTGCAGGGAGTAATAATTCATTAATAAATCAGTAAAACTTTTACAGCAGTTTTATAGATATAACTGCATCAATAAATAGATATAGATGTAACTATATTAATCGAATGAAAATTAAGCCTTAAAATGTGCACTAGATTATTTTACTTAAAAAATATCCATAATAGCTAAAAAAAAAATTTCCCTCCGAACCTAATCGAATGATTTATTCACTCGCTTTCTCAATCTTGTTTTCATTTGTTACCTTAATAATATGGAATAGAAGTTTCTATTTATGATTTGGGTGAAATTTAAGAATCCACATGTTAATTATAATATAATCAGCTCTGCTGTTAAAAGTTCTTTATTTCTAAGAAAAATTTTAATTCGTTTTTAATAATTTTGCTTAGATTATCTTTTCTATTTTTCTTTAATTTCAAGAGTTAATAATGAAAAAAGTGTGTAAAAAATAAAATTATTTCAAATGGATAATTTAATCCAAATAAATAGGCTCCAAAATCCAAATTTAATCCAATTAAATTTAATTTGAATCTATACTCTTAATAGAATTCTCTTTTCGTTATGTTTAAAAATTTTCATAGTATTAAAACATAGCGATAATCAGTAAACGATATTTCAGACATTACTGAGCACACTGTTTTCAATGTATTCAAATATATTGTGAATAACGTACTTTTCAAATAATTTTTCAAACAGTTCTACCGATTTTATTAAAATTAATAAATATCTAAAATATTGAATTCAGTATTTCAATTTTAATTTTTATTTATTAATTTATATTGTGCTTATTATTATAAAAATTATAAAAGTGAACATATTGATTTAAGATTTACAGAAGTAAAAGGGGAAAAACAATTCTTGAGAACTGTATTTTCTTTAAATACATGAACGAAATTTATTTTTAAGAAAACTCCAAATCCATGCATATATATTTCAATTCTTGAATGTATATAAGTATTTTAAAATGTTCGTAATTATTCATGATTTATTTCAAAAGTTAATTAGCAGAAGTTTAAATGATAGACCTTAAAAAAATAATTAGTTCTCGATATTAACAAACCAGATATATCAATATGCAACCATTTGGAAATTAATAAAATCAACGATAGTGTGGTTGTGGTTATTATTTCAAGTAATAGAGATATCCTTGGTTATTATAGAATTCGTTCAAATGAAATTAAAATAATTCAGTTTGGAAAAAGGTATATATTACGTCATTAGACTAACATATGAAGTTGTTATTAAAAGTATTAAGACGAAAAATTGCACAAAATAATGAATTTGAATATCGCTGTGACTAGAATACGAAAGTGTAAATTCAGAACAAATACGAATCTTTCTATTATAGCTTTGAAAATGTGAATAGACTTTTAAACTAAAATGTTTGTCTAAAAATGTATATAGCTAATTAATTTATGACAGAAGTTTAATCTAATAAAATGTATTCTAATATTCTAAATAAATAATTATGTTTTTTAACTAAGGAAAGCTTGTAATTTACTTATGTAACCACCCTGCATTCAAGCGTACCAACTAGAGGACACAGAAAGCGTGATGAGTACTAGAGTGCTAATACCCAGCAATCCAAGAGGAAAAGCTATCAACTAAACATGATGTTCAATTCCGAGACTAATATAGATTAAATTATTATATCAACGCTTAATTGTTTATCCTTAAACTGTTGTGTCTTTCAGTGATATGTCAAAACAAACGTTAATTAAACCTAGGAAGGTATTTGTTATTTGGTTAGTTTTCACTTATGGAATCTCTGCTAACCCAGCAAAATGCACAACATGGCTTCCATGATTATATGAATGGAAGCCCAACGAGCCACTCTAATAGATTATCCAGTTGAGATTACTATTTCTTAAGACTCCAATGCAGAGACTCAGTTTTTTTTTCCAGGTTTTGTTTGGTTATTTCTAGCAGTGAAATAAATGAAGGATCTTCGTACGAAGATTGCACGATTTTCCGATAAGTGCTTCATTTTACTCAAAATATTCCATTCTTGTAAAATGTCGGTAATCCTGATGAATAATAGAATATAAATGAAGTTTGATGAAGTGTGTAACAAATATTCCTTCTAAGTATTTAATATTACTCTACAATTTTATAAATTATCAGAAACTTATAATGTGTTTTATTATCATCCGAAACTTTTTAAGGAAACCAGAAGTTTTTCATTCTAGAATGTGTTAACTGCATTTAATAAGTTTTGAAATGTTATAATGGATGTATGTAGATTATAAGATGTGTAGAAATGTAAATATTTTTTATCAAGAAATTTGAATGTGTAAGTGGATAAATAATTGATATCTTAAGAAAAAGACGAAAGTAAAAGACTTAAACGATCTTGGTTTTCAAATTCTGAGTCTTATATATTTTGTAATAAAAACGAAATTCTTTCCCCCCTTTTGGTAGTAAAGATGCATCATTACTTCTGTTTGATACTTGTATGTACTATCTTTTCCTGCTTTGATTTTCTCTCCAGAATAAGAATACTTATCTTCAATTGAAAAAAAAAAGTTTCTTTATGGTGTATAAATTATTTTATATCAATTTCATTAAGTTTGAATAAGACTATCAATTTTATATCTGTATTTAAGGAAATACTAAATATTTTGGAAAAGTATTAAAATTTTTTGTTTGATTAATAATGATTTATGTCAAATAGCAGTCTCCATGAAGTTCTAAATTAATATGAGAATTATCTGAAAAGTTTCCGACCTAACAAAGATACAAGAGATTTCTTCTTTAATTTTATTCTTATTTTTTTACATAATCTTCTTGTAAGGTTACATATTTCTCCCATCGATACTCCCACATCTTTTACACGTTCAAATAATCAGTAATCAGGGTCTTTCTCTGCAAAATAATTTCTTAAGTAAGTGATGGTCGCCTCATTTGACAGAAATCTCTATCTTCCGATGGGAATTGTTAGATCAGGGAACAAAACAAGTCGCTTGGGGTTAGAACTAGTAAGTAAAGAGGGTTGTCAAGTAGTTCAAGGCCTAATTCGCGGATTTTCGCCCTGGTAACCACTGAATTGGGAGACGCTGTATTCTCTTGGTGGAACTGAATTATTTTTGCTGTAAATACAGCTTTTTTTCTTCCATTTCTGTCTTTAGCTTGTCAAATAATGATGCGTAGTGTGAATCAGTAATTGGCTTTTCTTATGTAACCACATAAGAAAAGAAAGAAAAGTAATCGAGTAAGATAATTCCATGAATTTCCCAAAAAAAAAAGAATATTCATCCTTTTCCCACCTAAAAGAAAGTTTTTTGGAGCCTATTTCTTCTCCTCTGTCTACTGCTTTGACTGTATTTTTGTTTCGGGTGTATAATGGTGCATCGAAGTTTCATCAACATAAATTAATGGGCTCAAATCTCTGATTTTCTGCGCCTAAACCTCTGATTTACTGCGCCTAAACCTCGCCAATACAGCTTTGGAAATGTTCATTCAAACATGTTTAAGTCTAACGTAAGCAAACGTGGCACATAACATGCGGACTGCTTTCTCATGCCTATATCTTCATTCAATATGTGAGAAACACGTTCTTTGGTCATAATTCACAGCCTCTGCTACCTCTCTCATTTTAATTCGACGGTCGTCTATCACCATTTGGTGAACTTCAGCGATGTTATCATCAGTGGTTGCAGTTCTATGACGTCCCGAACGTTCGTCGTCTCCTAGGATGGTACGGCTTCGTTTAAATTCAGCTGTACACATTTTCACGGTGGTAGATGATGGGGCAAATTCCCCTTACTCAACGTCCATTTCATTTTTGGTTTCCGTTGGGATATTACCTTTTAAAAACAAATATTTAATGACAGCGCAAAACTCGATTGTTTCAATTTTCAAAAAATACTAACATGGAATCTCTCAAACGATTTTAAAGCAAAACCTGCGCATACAAAAGGACTGAAAATTTTGTGAATATCTGTCAGAAAATGCGTAACCACATTACCCAGCTTTAATTGACGACGTCTGCCATCTCCACAAAAATGTCGGAAACATTTCAGACTTTCTCTTGTATGTTACCTACGCATGCTGAGTAAATTATAATTAAGATTAAATAATTGATTATCTTGGAAAAGATAAATATTGAAAGTAATGTAATAAATTTTTGGAATTGTTTTACTCTGTTTCATTATTGTCTGCATAGTGTACCAGACATAACATTCATTAAGTTATAGAAATTATTTGCTTAGCGTATGATCATTATTTAATGCTATTATAATTTTAAAATTTATCATTTGATGTTATTTTTCTTAACATTTTTATAGATTATTAAAAATTAGGAAATCTACATAATAGTAAAAAAATTGTTTTATATTTATGATCTTTGTTACTAATTTGTAAACATATAATATTAAGACTGCACCGTAGGGTGTGTTATTACTTTAAATGTTCATCATAAAGTATTGAAACTTTCAACAACATATTAGCCAACATAAATTTAATTGGTAAGGTTATTTAATAATTTCTGAACATATTTGGTGAAACAATATGCCAATTTTGGGATAAGCTAAAAAAAAGATATACATGATTTAGCCTCAGAGCTACGCCTCCCCCTACTGGTTGTTATAAAATTGTTTAAACTAAAAAATTTAGTAATGAGTTAAACCTCGTATGAAGAAGAATTCGTAAAGAATTTATTGACAAACATTATTGATGAGGGGAAACTGGCTGAGCAAGCAGCTGAAAATGATAGGTTAGCAATGGCTGAAAAAGAAAACCACGGGCTTTTGCGTGAAGAAGAATTAGACAAAATTCGTCTGGAGGAAGAAAAAGAACAACTTAAAACAATTACTAGAAATGAGCGAGTCAAGTTGGAAAAAATTAAGAATTATTCTAGAATTCAAAATTTTTTTCAAACGCGGGCATCAATTTAGGAAAAAGATCAACTTGAAATATAGATATTACTAGAATTGGCCCTAAATTTAATCCAAATGAAGATTAACTTAGATTGTACTTGACACTTTTTGAACGACAATTAAGACTTTTAGGGGTTTTAGAATCAAAATGTATCCCTTATCTCAATAATTCACTGCCGACAGAAATAGTGCAAATTATTGCTAGAGAAGATGAGAATGATGAGCTCATGATTATCGGAAATTTATGGAACCTCTTCTTAAAAGATACAGGTTAACTGCTGGTAGCGCTCTAGTCAGAAAGTGGATCCTATATAAATTGTCGCTAAGTGGATGATTCTTAAACGGAACGATCCCATTCTGATTCTAGGAATGCTTTATTAAGGGAAGAGTGACTAAACGAAATTAAAAAGGGTCTGTTCATGGGCATGGAAACCGCAGTCTGATTGATGCCCCATATAACCCACTAGATTGATTATTTGGAGCATACCGTCAGATGATGTTGTAAGCAGTGGAAATGAGTTAGTATCCATGTGTAGAAAATCGGTCAGGAGAGACCAGGAAGATGGTGAGGCGAGAATTTTGGTAGAAAGGGCACCCTGCCCACGTAGATCCCGCAGTGATTCGTTCTACGATACGATCGGATGAAGGGCTGCCAGTTCTTCCCCAATTCGATTCCAAATGATTTGTGTAAGCGAGTCTTCATCCCAAGAGACATTTTCATCTATTGCTTTTGACACAGAAACGTCGGTGACTCCGTCTACAGTGGTGCTGAATCAGTGAGACCTCGAGAACCACACATTGACCGAACATGTTACTTACTAATGAATACCGGATAGTTTTGGGGCAGATGATAACCGTGTATAGTTTTGAAGGTTCCTTAGTGAGCGGTACTATTCCACTCACTCTTTAGCACGACACTCTGCTGCAGAGCAGGTCTAATGGTCTAGAGAGGTGTAACTTATGATAGTCGGTTCATTCTAATTGTGGTACGGGAAACCTTACCACACAGGCTTTCCATTGATAACATTCTCTTACCCCTCATAGAACCTTTTCAAAATGAGTATATAGTTCCAATGTTTCAGCTAAACAATACTCCTCGGCATTCAGCTTCAGTAGCCCAAGACTTTCTACATTATGTTCAGGCTCTTCTATAGTCAGCCGTTAACCCAGGCATGTCCCCTAGAGATCATTTGTGGGATCAGATGAAATGCCAGATGCTACAGTCTCACTATGTACATGATTTGTATGTAGCAATTCAGGATTCGTCAACCCATACGTCTCAAGATAACATCCGATGTCTAATCAAAGCCATACAGTGTTGCGGCATGCATTGCAGTAGGAAGTGGTCTAATACGCTATCGAAGTTGCACAATATTTGTCTAATTGTCTTGACTTTTTGAGATCAAATGATTCCCTCATCTGTATCACTATGTGTATTAAATTTCATTTCCACCCGAAGCTCCCTTATTGGTTCGCTCCTTTATTAGTGCGTTATTTTGAATGTTATAGAGTGTGTTACTGGTTAAAGAGAGACGTTTAAGTTTTAAAAAATTAAAATGATATATTGCAACTACAGTATTCACAATAGATCTTAGCTAAACATTTTACGATATCGAAATTCGCGAGGAATTTGCAGCATTTCTCTGGTTTTCAGAAAGCAATTACATATTTAACACACGTTCTGATAATCTAATAGCCATCGAAACTGAAGCAATTTCTCTCAGTCGGTCTCCTTTTTTTCATACCCTACACTTACAGTCAGTGCATCTGCTTAAGCAAATCAGATTGTTTATATTTTCAGTTGTAGGGCTGTACTTTTCTTTGTACTGTTATAATACTCGAAAATTAAAAAAAATAACAGTTTTCAGAGCCATATTGTTTGAAAACGTTAAAATAGTCCATAGTTATCTTCTATTGAAAGTCTTTCCAAGTATTGCGGTTCTAATTAACCCAGTCCCTCTTGTGGAAATGTTTTGAACCATTATTTTCAGGTGTCTATTAGTGCATCCTTTTGAAATGTTTGTCTTTAAATTTGCGAATCAACTAGAAATTTAGTTACAGTTAAAAAGGGCTCTGAATAGGCCAAGTGTACTTACTATAACCTTGTATATACACATAACCACACACACTCACACACACATATACATACATATATATATATATATATAACTTATTCGATATTAAGGAAAAGTTTTTAAATGAAAACTCCTCTATTTCTCATAAATTTTTAATTTGCGTTTATTAATGATGACTATAAATATTTCATCTGTTAAACAAATTAAAACCATTTAAAAATAATTCATTATTTAAAAATTGAATTTTGTAGCATTTTAAGACTTCGTTTTCTTTATCACTATATTTAATTTACCTCTTTTTCTGTACATTTATTATAAAATCCTCATCATGAAAACGAAACCAATATTTTTCTCTTCCCTTTACTCATATATATATATATAAGAGTAAAAAAAATCCATATTAAGTACGGAAGAGTATTGAATATCTTCATTACATAATATTCAATAGTAGTTGTTTTCATTATTTTAAATGAAAAGACATCAATGATAAGTTTTAGGCATACTTAACTAAATTTTACAAAAAGCTTCTTCGTTTATTTGTATCCAGTTATTTATTTTATCTAGAAAATAATAAAATAAAGCGAATAACAAATCGACTGTACTTTACACTGAAAATATGGCATTATGATATAAAAGAAACTTTATTGACGAAGTAATTGAGATTTTCCGAAGGAACTCTTATTAAAATGTTCATCTACAACAGGTAGGGGATAAATAGTTTTCTTTGAAAAGATTTAGGACTTCACAAGTTGAAGATTGTTTTTAAGGAGAAACTACGAATTCCAATAGTTTTCGAGATGCGATATTCATAATTCAAATATTGCCTTTGGAATTGCCTAAAGACATCAGTATTCCTCTAAATGTTTTGCGATGCTGCTTCTTTTATTCATGCGACCAGTAGATGAGATAGAAAAAAAAAGGAAAAGCAAAAATACACTCTGTATCTCTTTGAAAGTAAAGGAGCTGAATATGTTCTTCACATGCGTGGCCCTAAGATCATGAAAAAGATATTACTTTTATTTACTTACTTTGTCTTTTTATCACGAATTTATCCGTCCTTTAGAGGTGAAGATCAATATTTATTGTCAATGGTTCTCCTCAACTCAAAGATTTAAGGGGAGCGAGCAGTGAAAAGTAACCTCAGAAGTCTCATGTTTCTGCCTCAATTTTTACTCGTTTCGTTCAAACCGATTTCTGAGAACTTTATTTCCTATGCCAAAGAGGCAAGTATAGGAAATATTGCATAAATATATTCAAGAAATTTTTCTACAATTTTTCATAATATATTAAGATAAGTGTATAACATTGGCTGTACTACAATTTCCCTTCAACTTATGTTTTTGAGATATTTAATGATGTTGATAGAATTGAGAATTTCTTCCAAAAAAATGAAACTTCACTTATGCAAATTAGATTATAATTAATGGAAAAAATGTATGTACAAGCAGTGAAAAGGAGTTTGGTTGTCAAGTGAATAATAAGGATAGCGTGCTGAAGAGAAGCAGCTGTACCAGACTTGCTTTGAGTTAGCATCTATAGGAATCCAAATAAAATCTGCAAACAGTAAAGTACTCCAATTATCACCTTAATTTGTAATGAGTTTCCTTCTACTCATATTGTATGCCTGGGTCAAACTTTTGAAAGCTTTTTTCTCATATTTAAAATTCTCAATTGAGCTGAAATTTTCTATAGACAATTGTTTTGATGACAATATGATAATTTAATTATAAAAATTAAAAATTAATTGATTAAAACTAATTATTTAAAGAATTAAATTTTGAGCCAAGTTTCTAGCGAAGTCACCAAATGGTTTCTATATTCGTCGCCAAACTGAAGGGGTCATTGCTTAAACTCTCTTTTGTAAATTATTATTTTGTTAAAAAATTTTGAAAATTAAATATTTAGTTTTATTTTTTTTATTGAAACAATATAAAACAATATTATGTTACGCAAAGTGTGAAGTTTGAAATCAAACCCATGTTCAAAAAATTAATTTTTCACGGGTGTTATTTATTCTAAGCAAATGAACCTGATTGGTTCGGAAAGGTAAATATTAACACATTATTGTACACGTTAAATCAGACGCTCATATTAACTAATTTTTTATAAATAAATTAGGTTAGGTATTAAATATAATTTTTTATAGATATGAATAAAATAACTTGTTCATCAACTTTGTTTGATTCTCTAATAATCTTTCTGAGGTAGTTTCAAATTCTTACATTTTGAAATAAGAAGAATATGGAAGTAACAACATTTATTAATTCGTACAAAGTAAAATTTAAAAGGGAACTAAATATGATAAACAGTTAGTTTTCTCAAAATTCTGATAAATTGGCAGTCTAAAAATTGTTTTGCTTCTAATTTTAAATCTTATTTTCTTACAACAAGTATTATTTTCAGTTATATGCAATCATCTATTGTTAAAATATAAAGTAATATTTAAGACAATGTATAATCAGTTTCAAATAATTTGCGGCGACTCTCTTCAACAATGATGGAAGGATGTTAAAAAATCTTAATATCTAGCTCGGAAGGATATCCCTTCTCAACCTCCATAAAGTGACTGGACAAGTTTTCTCCCAATCACCTATACCTTCAAATAATCTCCGTCACTCAAGATCAACTGACTTCCTTTCCCGATATGGTGCAAGAACCAACACTCCCACCGAATTGGTGATCCAAGAATTGAACGCTAGTTGGCAGAATTTTCTAGAACTATTGGTTGCATATACTCAAGATACAAAAATATTTACCTCTGTGTGTGTAACTAAAAAAAAAAAAAAACAGCACATAAATTACAACCAGTGATACACGGCCCCCTCATTTCAATTAGAGACAGTCGATGACGTCAAGTGGTAACTGCTAAAAAACGAAACACATTATATTAGGGAGGGAATGTATATCACTTGCAGTAATGGCTGAAAAAGTGACCTTTCCTACAGATAATGTTGAAGATTTCCACTTTTTATCATAAGATGTTTCAGGTGGGGCAGTATGAGGGTGTTCTGTCAGGCAACAGAGTCAGAAATTAAAACGCCAGAGATACAAAGACTGGAAATTCAAATCGCAAGCTGCACTTTAGTTCAACCGGCACCCTGCCGCTTTGGAATGAGAAAACCCTCCCCTCCCCCCGATAATTGTACTATTTTATATGAATTGTAAATAAGCATCTGAATAGCTGAAATTTGTAAGTTTCTGGTGTGACTTCACTCGTTATGTAGGCTCCAATAAATGCAGTTTCTCGACACGATTTGCAAGCATTTTACAAAGACGCGCTATTTCATCAGATACATACGTGACATACACATATATGTAAATATATCATAAACAAACCACACACTCACTCTATTGAAACTTAACTTTAACTCAAAACCCTTCACTAAAAATGAATTAAATTATTATTCTTTGGAGCAGCACTCTATCATTTCTCCTCTAAACAATGTGGATTCTTGTTAAATGTTAAATCCGTAATTACATTTGACTAACTTTAATAAACTAATATTTACACAAATTACTAGTCTTATTATTTGAGATATGTTGTCTATTACATTATTTTACATCTCTTTCGATCAGACCTTTCTCTCTTTCTTCACTATATGGTTTGTTTTGCTTCTTTACATATTCTAATCTCAAAATTCACGTTTCAAAGATAATAATTTTTACTGAGGGTCGAGTTTTGTATTAATATTCGTTTTAATGTTACTGTCTAATAGTTTTTGTCTGCTTTAAGAAAAGCATTACTTAAAGTTTTCCCCACAATCTTACAACAAATAAATTATAGAACATATGTTTAGTGTAAGGAATTTTAAATAAAGAATATGAAGGCTTAAAACTAAACAAAATAAGTTCAATTTACACATTATTATGTTGCATTGATTTATTCAATGTTTAGTTCTAAATGTTTTTAATTTTTCATTTAAATAAAATATATACCACATTTTTGTAATTATTTCCAGAATAAAAGAGAAATTGAATCAAAACATTTATGAAATAAATTGAACTAATTACAGTTTCAAAATAAAATTTCATTTATATATTGCAGTAGTATAAACATGTTCCTAATTCTGTTTTTAGATGAAAAATGGAAAATAGTATTTCGAAATCTTAAAGAATTTATATTTAAATGTGTAATGTATATTTTAGATTATTTACCTGTTTAAAAATTCCTTATATTTCAGACATACTCTTTTCAATATTTTGGAACTATGATCAGAATGTGAAAAGAATTTATGTTATGAATAAATATATTAATATAAAAGTAGACAAATACAAGAATGGTTGAAAAAATGTTTAATAGTGAGTTAAATGTGAGTTGAAATAATCTTTTGATTAACTTTAATATTATTTTGACTAGGGATTTAAGCAAGTTGAATTATTTTCGTTACACTTCAATAGAGTTTGCTATTGTTTTGTTTCGGTCTAAGTAACATGAAAAAAAATATTTTCTTCCAATGTTTCAATGTAAGTAGGCTTAAATTATTTGTAATCATTTAGAATATAACCAAGATTTACAATAACTTCAATGGTTTTGACTGTTTTCAAAATTAATTATAAATTTAAGATAAAAGAGACTACAATTAAAAATAAATGCAGGTCTTGTTACTCTTATACTTCGACTATTGGACAATCTGGATCGTTTGAAACAAGAAGTATGCTCAAATTCACTTGTTGAAGAAATTATAATATTTGTGATTTGATTATAATATAAGGTAATTCTCAATTGAAGTATATGAACAGTTATAAATAGTTCTTTTACTTGAAAACTCATATTCAGTGGGAAATGCAAATTTAAATTTAGAATTATTTTCATTAATTAACTACTTTTCATCTATTCAAATAATATTTGTGCAATAAGTTTCATATTATCATATATTTATTTTAAATTTCAAAATAATAGCATAGTGATTTCTTGTATAAAAGTGACCAATAAAGAATGGCAATAGTCTTACTAATCATCCAACATTCGATAAAAAATTTTCTGAGCGTGAAAGAACAAACATAAACTATTTGAATGAATAGTGAAATTGCAATGTTTAATAGTCAACAAATTTTTGTTACACGATATTTAGAATAAAAAATGTTTAAGCAAAATATTTGTGTTTGTATTCCATACTATAAATGAATATAGTAAACAGTAAATGTAATATGAAAACAGTATTTGAATGTATATTTCCTAATATTCGTTAACTCTCTGAAGTGGTAATGGTAGAGCAAATCTATTTTTACTGTTGTAATTACTACACAGTATTATTTTTTCTAATGATTTAATCGAAATATATTCAAATATAATACATAATTCTTAATTATTTAGAATGATATATTAAACTAAGCAGCTCAAATTTGTAAGTAATTAATAGTAAAATATAAATTGGTTTATACTAAAAATTATAACTCAACTGTCAAGGAATATATTAGTAAAATACATCTGTTAACAATTACATATATAAAAATACATACATATATATATATATATTTATACATATATATGTATATATAAACACATATATATAAAATACACACACACTCATATATATATGAAATACACTCACACACACACACATATATATATATATATATATATATATCTTGCAGTATTTTCAAGGCATAATATTCATTAGAAAATTGCATAATCCTGCTTGTATTTGAAATAAGCATTGAGAGAGGGAATTGTATATCAATGCATATTTGCTTTCCCTTCCCCCAACGTAAAATAGAATGCGCCGCGCCATGTAAGCTCCGGCTGCACATGCGCGCAATGGAATGCAAAGTTCTCTTCTAAGAACTAATACATCACTGTGACTCCTGATGCTGTTGAATCTCCAAGCCGCTCTCTTTTTTAAAATATGTCTTTTAGTAAATAAACCATATTTTCGTAGTTGTGCCATAGTTCTCCCTGCGTTTACTTCCAACAATGATTACGGGGGCAGGAACTGAAACGATGAACATGAGCAGAGCATATTACGAAAGAAATCTATCTGAAACGGCAATGCAATCTAAAGAGTTACGTAAACCTGATGAAAAAAAAAAGGTTGAATTCATGGCGCATTTCAATGCTATAGAGAATCTGAACAAAGAAAATTACGACCAATGGAAGATGGAAATTTAAGCGGTCTTAAATAAAACGACCACTGGGATTGCGTTAATGTCAACGAATCTAAGCCTAACGAAGGTGCCTCACCCGACTCCATTGAAAAGCTACGGAGATGGACTGAAACCTAACGAAAAGCTTGTGCGGGCATTATATTGTTTATCACCCCAAGTGCCCTTTGTCCTGTTAGACATTGCACAACTTTCAGTGAAATTTGGGGATAATTAAAAGCTGTATTCGAATCTAAAGGACCAACCAAAAAAGGCTTCGCTTTTGAAACAATTGTTGTTCTTGAAAATGACCGACATAGAAACAATGTCGGATCATCTTAAATAATTTTTCGTAACAGTAGATAATTTGAAAGAAATGCAGCTGGATATTGCCGATGATCTCTTATCCATTTTATTCCTATACAGCATTCCGTACTATATCGAAATTTTTCAATGTGCCATTGAATCCGGAAACGAACTACCAAATCCAGAAATTCTCAAAACAAAATTGCTGGAAGAATTTGATACAAAAAGAGGAAAGATAAATCTTGCATCTCTATACTTTTCATTAAGAAAGGATACGCGGTATTCAGAAATGAATTCTGATAATTGGAATGCAAACCAAAACAAAGCAGCGAATCAGAAGTCCTTCAGAAATCTGAAGAGTAATTACTACTTGAAATTTGAACATAAAGCATCCGAATTTCACAAGAAAATATTCGTCAGAAAACTCGCATCTCAAATTCACATCTTGACCATGTTATTGAAATCTGACGAATATGCATTGGCGGCTATGTGCTATAATAAAGATCAGAATGAAAGAAATTCAACCTCCTGGTATTTTGATAGTGGAGCCGCCTCTCATATGTGCAACGATGAAAACTAATTAACCAAATAAATAAAGAGACTATCTGTTTCGTAAAATTAGCTGTCATTAGAACCACTGAAGTAACCGGCAAAGGTTCCATTAGCATAATTGTTCAAAACGCTAAGCAATATAGGAAGATTTTTCTGAAGAATGTGTCATGTGTGCCGGAATTAAAATGCAACTGAATATCAACATCTAAAACCACAATTAACAAACGATCCGTTATTATTTTCTCCAAAAATGAAAAGTAATTGAAACCAACGGAACTGTTCTGGTGACAGCGATCCACAATTGAGATTTATAAACTAAATCCGAAAATTGAAAAGGCAAATATTGTCACCGAATTTCAAAAATAGCATCAAATATTTAAACATTTAAATAAAGATGATTTAAGGAAATTACAGACTGAAAAAATGGTGGGAGGATTACATATTCATATAAAAGATTCCATAAAGGACTGTAAAATCTGCATCCAGTCAAAACAGACTGTTGCCCCTTTTCCAAAAGAATGTAAATTCAAAAGTAAAAACCTTTTAGAGCTTGTACATTCTGACGTCTGTGGACCTATGCGAACTAGCTGGTTCGTATTATTTTGTTACTTTCATTGATGATAAATCAAGATATGTAGTAATAAATTTCTTGAAAACTAATATAAATTGAAAAAGGCCTTCAAAAATTATCAAGGTTTTGTTGAAAATCAAACATGGAAGAAAATTAAGACATTTCGAACCGATAATGGATTAGAATATTGAGGATCAGAATTTGAAACTTTCGTTAAAGAGCAAGATATCGGAATAAAAAAAAATCTGTTGTTAAGGTGCCTCAACAAAACGGAGTAGCAGAAAGAGAAAATCGAGCTGTAGTTGAAATGGTCAAATGTCTCTTAATCCAATCCGGATTAAACTCTTAACTTTTGGGAGGAAGCAAAAAATTGTTCCATTTACATTCGTAATCGCTCGCGTAGGAAAAGCATTCAGAAGTCAACAAAATACAAATATTCTTTTTTGGCATCAAGCCAAGTATGTCATACTTTAAAAGTGTTCGGACAAAAGGCATATGTGTCGAATAAGCGATTGAAAGGCAAATTTGAGCCAAGAACGAACGAACATATCTTCATCGGATATTCAACAGAATCGAAAGCATATCGGTTGTTTGATTAAAAAAAACCAGAAAAATGATAGCAAGCCGAGATGTGAGATTTATTGACGAATTTGAAAACCATCTGCCAGAGTCAGAAATGGAATTAATTACCCTTCCTGAAGAAAAACAAAATTCTACTCTCAGCGAGGATTCGTCAACTGACCTTGACGATGTAAAGAAAAGAGAAGCAACGTTATCAGACTTCCAAACAGAAACCGAGGTTTCGGATAATTGTGACGTCATTTCAGCGTTAGTCATTGAACTCCAGAAAGGCCTTGGATTTTAAGAACAGGCAAAGATATCGTCCGAGAAAGGAATATGAATAAATTTTCTTAATTACGGATTGTATCGAAACCTCGTTCAAGAGTCTCTATCTGGACCGAACAAAAAAGCTTGAAAAATACTATGAAGGAAGAACATGATGCACAAATTAAAGAAAAGACATGGGCATTAGTTCCGGTACCCGAACCTAAAAAGTTTATAGGTTAAAAGCTAAAAACCAAGTTCAGAAAAAACATAAAAAGCTAAAAACAAAGTTCAGAAAAAACATAAAAAGCTAAAAACAAAGTTCAAAGAATATGGAACTGTTGAAAAATTAAAATGAAATTGAACTGCCTACATATATGTTGATAAAATGTTTAAATTGTAATAAGCATAAGGTATGTAGCAAATTAATTAGGGTAACGTGTATCTGTAATTAGTCTCATATCTGTATATATTTATAAGTGCTTGCATTTTTAAGGCATAATATTCATTAGAAAATTACGTAATTTTGTTTGTATTTGAAATAAGCATTGACAGGAGGAATTATTGGATATCATTGCATTTTTTCTTTCCTTTCTTCCAACGTAAAAAAGAATGCGCCGCGCCATGTAAGCTCCGACTCCTCATGCGAGCAATGGATGGCAAAATTCTTTCCTGAGAGCCAATACGTCACTATGACTGCTGATGCTGTTGAATCTCCCTGCGTGAAACTCATGCCTCCGCTCTCTCTTTAAAAATGCCTTTCTGTAAATAGACAATATTTTCGTAATTATGCTAAAGTTCTCATTGGGCTTACTTCCAACATATAATTTTATAATATTATATTATAAAACAGAAAAGAGTAGCAAAATAAACAAAATATCAAGAAATTAGAAAAATTAAATAATTTTCAAATCTTTAAAAAAAACTTTATAATAATTTTTGAAAACAATGATTGAGAATAATATATTTACGATTGGTTATTATAGAATCGTAGGCCTAAGTAACTCCATCAACAAAATATAATTAAAAAAAATGGTTTAAACTCGAAACAAATAAATTGAAAAAAAAACTCCTAATATTTAAAGCCAAAAAATTAAAGTTGAAACAAAACACGCAAAAAGAGGTAAGACCTTGGAAAACTAAATGTTCAAAAAATCAAAAATTAAAATCGAAAAACGTATGAGAAAAATTAATATTTTCTAAATATAACATACTATATTGTGTTTCATATTGCATTTAGTAATTCAAAGAAATGAAAATATATTTAAAAAATTTTAAATACTGCCAAATTAAATTTAAATGAGACATTTAGCAGCTTTAGATACTCCACTAAATGCTTCATTTTATGTCACAAATATACTTGGTAGCATTAAAAATGAATCAAAAATCCGCTACATATCTAAACACGAACCATTTTCACACGCGAAGTAATGTATTTAAGCGTTTTGAAACCCTCAAGTCTAAATATTAATTTTAAATATTACCAGAATGGCAACAGTACACTCTAAATATTTGAAGATTTACATCCAAAAAATAAAATTAAAAAGAGAAACACACGAATGGTGAAAGCGTTCTTGAATAATAAAATGCACAAAATACCTAAAACTAATATATATGTATTCGAGGAAATTCAAGATATTCCTTGTATAATATTTCACGCATATTAATATTACATACAGTAATGCAAAGAAATGCAAACAATTATTATAAATTTATAAAACAGAAACAACATAAATTTAGAAATGATATTTATTAACTTTAGATACTCATTAATGTTTCATTTTAAATCATAAAAATACTCGAAAGAGCCTAAAAAAGTTATACTAAAATCTGCTACTTAGCTGAATATCAATCATCTTCTTATGTAGAGTAATATTTTTAAGTTTTTCCCAAATGTAAAGAATAAATTTTAAAAGAACAATTTTTAAAAGTTGTCGGACTGCCAACAAATACTATTGAAACGAAAATTATAACTAAAAACGTACAGAACAAAACATTTATAAAATAAATCCGAAAAGATCTAAAAAAATAACAAATCGTAAAGAAACTTAAAATTGCGAACCACAAAGTACAGTACAGCAATCTATCAGACAATTTCAAAAAATATTTAATAACGAAGTTTTTGGGGAAAAACTTTTAACTAGAAATTTTTTTAAAAGATTAATTAAATTGATTCATACTTAAATGAAAAATTAAATATATAATAAAATAGTAAGGCAAATTAATGAATAAATTAAACATTGAAATTTAGAAAAATTTAAAAATTAGTAAAAATAAAAAAAAAATAATTATACAAAAGGTCAAATAAACAAATACAAAATTTAAAAAATTGGGAAAGGGGGAAAATTTCAATAAAAAAATATAAACAAAATCAAAGAAAATGTTCAGCAAAATTATCGAAAAAAAATTATAACAAAAATACAATTAAAAATTTTATTTTTTTTATATTTTCTTACATTTCTCTTTATAAATTAATTGGATTATCAGTTTTAGCACATGTAAAAACAAATTATTTAAGTTATTTTGAACGTTTGGAGGCAAATTAAATAAATTGATATTTATAAACAATAAACTATTTATAATGTTTATAAGATATTTAAATTTAAACTGCTAATGAACAAATGAACTTTTTTAATAGGGAAACAAATATTATCTGTCTTGTCATAGATGTTGTTAATAATCAAAATATCCTCAGTTTTTAAATTAAAATTTAAAAAAAAAATTTTTTCCTAAGAGTTTAAATCAGTTTTAATCAAGTGAGGAGGATATAAAAATTATTCTTGTATAGCTTCTGTGTTACGATTAATTTGAAAAAGTTTAAAATCCTCAGTTTATCTAAATACATAGAAATCATTATTTTCTAAAAATTATAATCATAAAAATGTTACATTACAAAACAAACATTACAAAAATATTAATTACAGGAAAACCTTGATGTATACCTCAAATTGTCTTACATTTTTTCTATTAAAATCCAATATAATTTTCTCTTAAGACTATGTTAATGAGATATTAAATTTCTCAAAAAAAAGCAATTTTTTTATTGTTTAAAATAATGTAAAATAACTGCAAATATACCTTCAATATCTATTGTACTAAGCAAATCTTGAAGTATTATAACTATAAATATCATAAATATTTTTATCCTTTATTCGATTATCAATTTCGTAACTATTTTTAATGATAAATAGAGCTTTAATTCTATTTATTTCTCTATTACTGTTAGTGATTTTAATCGAAGCATTGTTATTAATAAAATGTTTACTATTCATACTAGCATATAGTTCTTTACAAATAATAAAGTAACTATCAAGGACCTTATCATGATAGCAAAAAATTAACTAATTTTAGAAATCTTCGGGAATCTTTTAGATGTAGAATCCTTAACCTTAAGATTCAAATACTTAAACTAATTTGTAACACAAAACTGATATTCTATATATACCTCAAAAGATAAATTATATTTAATTAATCAACTTAGTTAAAATTATCAATATTTTATTAATTATTCTTTTAATATAATAATTATAATTTGTAATTCTGAAACCCTTACCTTTATAACTATTTATAATTTCTCTCAAATTTTGATCTCTAACGATATTTAGATTAACATTAATCACATGTTGATACTCTTCATTTATATATTCTTTATAATCCATACAATTACAGACTCATTTTCTCTTCAATTCTTTACACTTTAATTATAAATCAAACGACTCGTATTTTTACAATATTTAAAAGGTTTCGTATTATAATGTTATTAATTGGAATTAAATTTTTAAGCTTATTAAGAATTTAGATCTGATTTTAGAACCTAAATTTTTAAAACAATTTTAAATATATCATTACTGTTAAAGTTTATATTATTATAATTTCATAAATCTACTATTTTGATATTCCATTTTTTTGATAATCAGAATTCTTATAAATCAATTTTATAATAAATGAAACTTATATTTAATGATAAATCATTTTAGTTTTCATGAACTAAATACTTACAAATGTCCTTAACAATATGAAGGTCAGTAATATATATTTGTATAGCAAAAAAAAATATTAACTTTAAATCAAAATCCTTAAGCATTTTCATTTCATTTTCCGTTAGACCAAAAAGAACATCATGAATGCTTTTAATATTCAAATCCGTATCAAATTTAATGTTCAAGATATCTGTTTTTTCTTTATAATAGGCACCAATTCATACATTTTCTATTATTATATTTACCCCTATAATTTATATTATTATCAATATTTGAAACATTCAGTATTCTATAACTACAATTTCTAAAAGTATTTTCTTTGTTGCCATCTTGTTTAACAATTTGAATAAAATTTCTGTCAAAATTATAGTATGAAGATCATATGGATATATAATATTGTCAGCTTCAATATATAAAATTTTCAAACTACAGTACCCTTCCATAAATATGTATAATCTTAATAATCAGTACTCTCTAAAATTTTCAAATTTATGAGTTAAAAAGTGACGAATTTCTAATTTTTTTACTTTTTTTTTTTACTAACTCTAAAGTTATTAGTATTAAGCCTATATTGATTAAAACGTATAAAAATATCACTTCATATATATCCAATATATTTACATTTCAGGAAATAACTACAGTTCTAAGTTATGCAAAAAAAAAAACAAATTGGGAGTTAATATTAAGTTATATCAATTTAGTTTTATAAATAGGTGTATATATATATATATATATATATATATACGAGGCATGTTTTTTAAGTAAGTGCCGTTTTTGCGTTTCCGCCGCCGCAAGGCTCCGGTCGGCGTTCCACGCATGCTCGCTGGTTACCTACATCTCTTGTCTACGCACCGACGCCATTACAGTCTGATTCTTCATTGTATACGTTGTTTACTGAGTGTTTAAGATGCCTCCGACAATCGTGAGTCCCGCTGATAGTGAAGTACGGGCTGTTATACGATTTCTTAGTGCTAAAGGTGTAAAACCGATCGATATTCATCGTGAGATCTGTGAAGTTTACGGACAAAACATTATGAGTGATGGAATGGTAAGGAAATGGGTGAGAGCATTTAAAGATGGCCGCACAAATGTGCATAATGAAGAACGGAGTGGGCGTCCTTCGGTCGTTAATGAAGATTTGGTGCACAAAGTTGACGAAAAGGGGAGAAAAAACAGACGCTTTACAATTTCATCATTGTCCGACTGCTTTCCTCAATGTTCTCGTAGTGTTTTGTTTCGCATTGTGACCGAGAACTTGAATTACCGGAAATTGTGTTCACGTTGGGTTCCAAAAATGTTGCCGGATTTGCAAAAAACCCAACGTTTAGGCAGTGCATTGACTTTCCTTGAGCGGTACCGCAATGAAGGTGAAGAATTTTTAGACCAAATTGTTACTGGTGACGAAACATGGGTGGCCTACGTCACACCAGAATCGAAACAACAATCCATGGAATGGAGACATTCATCATCACCCAAAAGAGTGAAGTTTAAGCAAACAATTTCTGCCCGGAAAATCATGTGTACAGTTTTTGGGACAGAAAAGGAGTTTTGCTAGTTGAGCTTGCCCTGTAATTAGACAATCAATGCAGCGTCTTATTGTGAGAGACATTGAACAATCTGTCGCCATCCCAGCAAAAGAATTGGGCAAGTTGAGGCGGCACTGCTTTGTTGCGGGTGACAATGCCCGTCCACATGTGGCTAATCGGACCAAAAGATCTCATCAAATCTTTAAATGGGAAACTCTAGATCATCCTCCATACAGCCCTGATCTGGCGCCCAAGGATCACCATTTGTTCCTGCACTTGAAGAAACACCTTGCAGAAGGCCCTCAAGACGATAACGAAGTCAAAACATTTGTGATAATACAGTGGTTAACAAGTCAGTGGCAGAATTTATGAGGAGGGTATTCAAAACTGAAAAAGCTAATGTTGGCGACGCGCCTCAATCCACCACGGAAATTATGTTGAAAAAGCAGATCAAGACAGGCTTTCTTCATGCAAAATAAAATTATTGCGACATCTTTGCACGTCTTTTTAATTTCAAACGGTACTTACTAAAAATTATTCGTATATATATATATACATATACATATATATATATAAATATATATATATATAGCATATATATATATATATATATATATAAATATATATATATATATATATTATTATTAGGCAGAGAAAGAGTATATATATACATATATATATATATATATATATATATACATATATATATATATATATATATATATATATATATATATATATATATACATAATTATAATCAATCATCTTCCTTATATTAAGTCTCTTATTATTATAAGATATTTATCTTTTACTATTATAAGATATTATTTTATATTACAAATAATTTATTTTATTTTAATATCTTAAAATTTTAATCCATATTTTAAATAATTTTAATCATAGTAGAACTGTTATTATTAAGTAGACATATATTTAAAAAGAATAAACAAAAGGCAAAAAATTATTGAATAAATCATAAAAAAGTTACAAGAAAATGTCAGAAGAAATACATACAAAAATAAAATATAAAATCCAGAAATATTAAAGAAGCTAAGATCTTGAACATAAAAAATACCAAAATAAATTTTTTCGATCTAAAATATATTTATAATAATAATGAAAACGTAAGTCTCTCAGTAAAAAAATATCTATAATAATAATAAATAAGCAAATTAGACACATAATTGCACTCGTTAAGCCTAAATGCATTAATACAGAAGTCATGTCATAATATCTAATAATCGGAAAAAAAGCATATAATATAAATCAAGATCTTATATGTATAGGGGGGAAACCAAGAATATATATATATATATATATATATACATAATAGCAAATTTAACCAAAACATCAGGGAATATTATGTATGGAGAATTTCGCAGCTAAGAACTTAATTAGCAATGAAAAATAATTATTTCATAACAAATCAAAGAAAATATTATTATTTATGAAATTTAAAATTTTGTAGCAAATTATAAAAATGTCAAACCATAGTTAAGTATCTTTTTTTGAAAAAAAGAGTTAGAAAGTTCTTCATTGATTATGTTATAATAACAGTTTAATAGTATTATTGCAGTAGTAAGGCCATCTGATTACAGAACAAGAAAAAAGTATTATTCACTAGAATCAAACTTGCAAAACTTTTTTATTATTTTATGCTAGCTCTTATAGTATCCTTGATGCAGATAAGTTTTTAAGAAATCAGTTTGATGATTGCGTTCTAAGCAATGAACAAAAAAAACCCCAATTTCTTATAATATTTAGTTCATTTGTTATTTTGTCTCAACAAAATCAGTTTAATTTTTGTTGTTAATAGGTATTTATATGAACTAAGTTTAGTTCCAAGGAAATAGAATATTATGCTTCAATTCATTACAATGATTAAAAATTATTATTTGTTCCACATAATGCATAAATATAGTTTTGTATTAATATTGTCTGATACACAAAAGTACAAAACAATGCTTGTTTAGCAGTTATTCTGTAGTCCCTTTAGGGGTAATCCTTTAATATGTTTGTAATGTTTTCTCTTAAGTAAATTATAACTTTTTTAATACAAGACTAATGAGATTATTGAATTCATCAAACCTTATAATTTCTTTAAATTATATCAAATAAACATTTTCAAAAGAACTTTTATCATATTTTCAAGAGCAATGGAATCGAAAATATCTTCAAATATAAAACTGTATATGAATTAAGATTTGTTGATTTCCACAAGTTTTCAAAACTATATTTATTGTTTTAATTACAGTTGTGTTAATTATGTTACGCCTGATATCTAGCATTATTGTTTTTTTTTCGTAAATTTTGTAATTTAATAGTATATATTTTAAAGATCTTTTAGCGAAGCTAAAAGGCTTGATTTTCAAGTTTTAATTTCGTTTATTATAAAGTTTTTTAGTTTTGTTTATTTTAGAGTTTTTAGTTCTGTTTATTTTAAAGTTTTTAGTTTCGTTTACAATTTTTTTATTTTCTTTAAAAGGGTTTATTTTAAAGCCCTTTTAACAAAACGTAATAGAATATTTATAAAATTAAGGTATAAAAATATGATGATATTTAATATTATTTATTTGAATATCTAATTTTCCATAAAATAACGGGGTTTGTTAATGCATATTTCACTAAAATGAATTTTAAAAAATGCATAATTTTCTTAAAATAATAATTATTTTACTGCAGTAGGTTACTTTATCTACATAACCAGTAACATTTTAATTAACTTCTAAGTAATTGCTTAACATTTTTAAGAGTACCACTATATTTAATCTAAAAAGTAGGTCCCTAAATTTATTAATTGTATTGTATTTAATTTCATTAAAATATAATTGATACAGTTAAGCCAGATATGGTATATAATCTCCGATTGAAATTTTACACCTCATTAGCTATAAGTTTCTAAATAGCTATGTTACTATTTGATATAAATTTACAATCTATACCTTATTCATAACATTATTTAAGACTGCCACCTTAACTTGATTCAAGTTCCTAGAAATAACCTGTGTTTCATTGTTCATATATAATTCCTATAGAATCATCACATTTGTAACTTTTCATGTTCTACAAATAGGAAAATACTCAAGAAATCACAAACAAGAGAAGTTGCAGTAAATAGGTGTTCTCTGTCAAGCCCCATTAAATATTTAAAGATGGTCGAAAGAGGCCAAAGAGAATTACAAATGATGCAAAATAGAGTAGCATTTTGTTCTTTTATGTCAAAAATAAAACTCTTAATTTGTCCACTGTAAAGTCTACAAATGGTAGTTTGTACGCCTCTATCTCCCTTAATGTTAAGCCATAACTAGAAGTTTATCTATTACACCATGTTGGGTTCGGAGAGTACTCTACAATTACTGTCTTAAACTCTTTATTTTTAAATTGATTTTAAAGGAGGTTCAAGAAGTATTTGAACTTGATAGATTAGAACTACTTTCCTTGGTCAGAATACCAGAAATTTCATTACCATGGAGTGATGTAGGAGTAGGGATATATAGGAAGTAAATTTAATGTTCCTCGAAAGATGTTTGAGTGATTTCAAGATATAAATAAAAACTCAATGGCTGACCATATTCCATTTCCTCGAGAGCTGCAGGACCCAGCGTCTATCTGATGAGAAAGAAATATCTACGAATGATGCTTCGGTTTTAATAGTATTACATATCCTTAAAATGCAATAAATTTAAATCGGAAAATGAGCTCCTAATTCTGAGTTTATAAGAGAAATCAAAACATTTGATGAAGACTCCGTTACCTTGAGCATCGCTTTCAAATCGGCTGTTATCGGTATAAAATTGAATTTCTCAATTAGGAATTTGAATGATGATTTTAAGAGAAATTTAAAGCAGATATTCAGGTAAATCATGATTTTATTAATTTGAATATTGAACTCGATTTTTAAATGAACATCTGACAAACCTTCAAAAGTATAATGATAGACTTTGAGGAATATTTCTTAATGTTTTGATTTATAGGGCCCATGAAATAAATCAGACAAAGATTATCCATTTTCAGGCTTTCATTATTTGCCCAATATCTAAGGCCTGTAGTTTTGATTGTGGTTATTATAACTATAAAGCTTGTTGAAATGGTTTGCAAAGTCCATTCTTCTCATATGTAAGAGTAGAAGATCAAACTGGTAAAAACCCAAATCAACGGAGAAACTGCGTTCTTAACAGAGATAAAATGAGCAGAATTCAATTGTATTCTTTCCAATTTCATTAATTTAGGTGCTGATATATAGAAATAAATCTGACAACCACACTCTATGACTTGTTTGAATTTAGACGTATGTGTCGTAATATTATTAATGTCAGCACCTTATTCATTTACAAAAATTTATTTAAAAATCTTAAACATCTTTCTGCTCTGTTACGCCAGATACTCGATATATCTTTTAACCAAAATCTCATGATAGTTCACTTAACCAAAGTATTAGGATATTTGATGCAGGGAAACGTTCTCAAACTCATTGAGGATTCAGGATGATTAACGTACAAACGCTGATTTAAAATAAACAAACTAGTAGTGGACTTTGATATAATTAACAATGGTTAGGCTTTGTGTATAAGCTTCAGCAAAATTCAACATTTCAAATTACGTAATATTTACAATAACTTTAATTTGACCAATAACATAGATATTAAATAGAGAACAATATCATCTGCAAAAGGATCAACAATGGACCTTTTCAAAATTACCATTTCAATGCCAGAAAGATGCAAAGAGAAGATGGGAGAACTTAATATTGATCCTTGTTGGCCAACCTGGCTCATTTTACAATATATTAGATAGATTGTCCTTAAATTTTACTCTAATGTGTCATTCCCTCATGATGTCATAGATCCAAGAAACATTTTTATCTTATATACAAAATGTTTTGTGAGTGAGTGATGATTTATTTATTTCTCAGACTCTGTCGAATACATTTTACAAGTCAAAGTGATCAGCTGTTGTGTAATGTGATGGGTTTATATACTAGAAAATCTGGGCCTTCTGCCCAAAGTATTAAATCCAAGTATGGATCCACAGTGGAGTGCCCTCTTCTAAAATTACATTTCTCAGCTCGGATCAAGCCTTCAGAAAGGAAATAAATAAATAAGCCTCTTTAAAAGCTTTCCATAAGTTTAAAAATGTGTTTGATTGGTAATGGGTCTATTGTTCTGGTGAGAACAGGTTTTCATTTGGCCAAACATGTTTAAAAAATTTTATTCCGTAATTGCTAATTAGGTACCTACCATTATACCTACTAAGAATTAATTATATAAATTTCATTTCCATGCTGACATTTCATTCAACAGTTGGTGTTGAATTTAGAACGAGAAACATGGTATAATTATAATATCTACTCTCAGTTCAATTTGAAATTGATAATTGAATCCTTCAAGAAACATTAAATAAATTCTAATTCATGTAATGAAGTAGAAAATGTCAAATGCGTTAATTTTGATTGAATCGTTATAGATCATCAGGAATAATTGTCATAGAGTTATGAATGACTTTCAATGTATTAAATTGTTTTACATTTTTTTCAATGTATATTCTTAAATTCACACCGCAATAAAAAATATACATAATCTACTCACAGTTTCTCTTTTATCGTGAAATTGAATTATATTTTTTTCTTATTTCAAATTGACTTAACTTTAAAAAAAAATGTTTTCAGATACACATGGCATCAATTTTTAATCAACTGTTAAAGATGCATTATTTTAGATAGTGAATTAGTAAAATGTCTCATAAATAAACATTATGATACATATAAACAATTTTTCTGACATTTTATATTTCATTAACTCATCAAATCTGTTTTTATAAATACTCCTCTATATCATAACCAGACAATATGTCTAAGCTATGCATATACATAAGAGCAAATGTTCATTCACCTTTGATCGAAGTAGCCACGGAACAAAATAATGTTCTCTTATGTTAAATCAATGTTTACTTGGTACACGATGTTAAACATTGCAGAAACTGCCGTCAAATTCGGTTCTGTAGGATTATTTGCTTTAATCAAACGTTAGGGGATATGAGAATGAAGCTTAGATAGAAATTCACCCCTTGCCAAATACACAGTCATATTCTAATACAAATATATCGACGTGGTTTTCGTATCCAAAGAAACCACTTGGGATAAGTGTGCTTTCTAAAATTCATGCTGGGGTACACTTAATCAACACACATATGGAAGGATCATAGTTGAAAACACATTTCACTCTAGTACTTGCGGTGACATTAAATTAATACGCAGTACGGTATTATTTTAGTATTAACTATTCCTCATATTTCATTGTAAAGCTGTTTTTCTTATGATACATTAGAAATCTCGAATTTCATCTCAATACACGATACTTATAGAAATATTGAAGAATAAAAAAAAGTTTTAGAGCATTTCAAATAGCTTCCTAATGTCAAATCATCAGCTTATTGATTGTAATAAAATACTTTTCAAAAAGCTTTTCATTGCAGTCCATACTGATAAAAGTCTGGAAAGGATTTTCTTAAGAAAAATGTTGAGCATATGACTTCTTTATTCAAAAAGTGGTTCAAAATTTTTTTATCGTACAATAATTTAAAATTATTTTATGAATCTTTGACATATATATGCATATGAACAATAAAATCACACTATGCTTGTTTGTATTTCCTAATTTGTAATAACTTATTTTTACTATTAAAAAAATGAGGATATAATCTTTATTTGTTATTTGTTCTTCAATTTCTAGGCTTTTGAGAATTATCTATGTAGGTTTAACATTGAATGTTTAAGATTTATCTCTAATTTTACTTTTTTGTTCACTACATTGCAAAATCCTACCGATCCTTTGCATCAGCTAATAGTTGGGTTTATTTTCTCAATTTTACATGATTTGGTAGAGATTAATAGTAATTAATATTGCGTAGACGTAGGTGACGTGTAGAAACTTTCATAGATTGTTATCGAACAATGATTTAGGATCTCTTAGAGCGAGTAAGATCTAGGGCAAATCCTTCGAATCCTTTGTCGTCGAAAGTTAAATCATTCGCTCTAAAAAAAAGTTGGTAAGAATGATCTTTAATATTGACGTTAGACTAGATTACAAACACGTGGAGAGTCAATAGAGAGCAGGAACATATGCTGGTTATAAGAAATATTGGAAAACTGAGAAAAGCAAGTATCACTCTCCTCGTGATTTGACTGTTATATTTGTGTACTTAGTTCAAGACAGATTACAAGTGATTACCACAGAGAGTATTGGGGGTGGTGTTACAGACTTTGTGGTGCCTAAAACCGTATTTCCTTTCATATAGAAAAATGACATGAGAGTTTATTATGCAACTATAGAGGTGTAAAAAAATGCTCACAATTTTAGTTTATAAGTATTTTCCATCGTTAATCAATCCAATTTGTATATTATTCACCCCATTATCGATGATTAAAACTCTCTTTTGTAACAAAAGCTTTTATTTCGGGTGGCGTCGTTTTGAAATAGGCGTCTGCAATCACTGTACTCTATAACTCTCACGCAGTAATGAGATTTGATTAAGTTGATTTCCTGTTTCGGAATTATGATGAATGACCCACCGCTCCTGTCCTACATTAGATTTCTTTCGGTATCCAATTTTTTGGAAACGAAACGATTACAGCCAATTCCTTCAGATATCACCCTAAAAGGAAAGTCTTTGAAAGGCAATACAGGCAAAACAAATGTCTGAGGTGGAGTGAGCTGCACAAAAGAAGCCATCTCACAAACTCCGAACAGGACGTACAAATGGCAATCATTTTTCTTTTGCAGACCTCTTATAGCACTGATCGGATGATGCAATTATTTGTAATGTGTCCTTTGATTAGTCATACATTTCCTCTAATATCTGGTTAAATTTTTCATAAGATAATCATTCCAATTTTGCATTTTTGCTTAAAGAAATGAGGATGATACACTTTTTCGCAAACCTCTGCAAGTAGAAAATTTCTAGGATGTATTTTTAAAACGACATATCGATAAATTTATGAAAAAAATATTAAAATGTGTGATAAAAATAAATAATGAAAAGTTCTGAGAAAATACATCATTGGGTAATAACATAGAAGATTGTACATAGGTGAAAAGAATGAACCCCAAATTTTGGATCATTAAAAAAAACTGAAGGAAGATATTCTTCGGAGCAATAAAAGTAGGTCGTTAAATGAATATGGATTTATCATCTAGAGTAGGGGTATTTAAACTTTTACACTTTGGGAAATCCTTGGAGCTTGCAGCTTTCTTGAAGGAACCTCTTGAACAAAGAACACAAAAGTAGAATATGAAAGATTTATCCTACTGAAATTTACAAAATTATTATTGGACCTTTATTTTATAAGTTGCAATAATAATTAAGCACAATATAAACATCTTAATGAGATAATGAATAGTAAGGTCTAAAATGATTTTTTTTGTTCGTGTTCTAAAATATGAATCTATAATAATAAGGAAAATGCAACAGCATTTTGAATTGAAATAAATAAATTTATAAAAAGAATTTTTTTAATTATTTGGCTTTGATTATAATTTATTGCAAAGTATTTTTACGGCTGGAATAATTGGTGAATTCTATAACCTAATGTCAAATTCAGTATCCAATCTGATTATGTATTTTGTTTTTGTCACAACATACAAAGATAAAGATTTTTCGCATACATAAGTTGAAACAAATAACTATAAATATTTCGCAGCTTTTCTTAGTAATTTCAGGGCGTTCTTTTCTAATATCAATCCAAAAATAAATAATATCAACTTGGATAAAATTTAATTCCAATTGAGTATCTATCGATATATCAATTTCCTGCTTCCTATCTCTTATTTGGTGTTCGGAGGTGTTACAATTTTCAGAAGTTATTTTGGATCCAAGATAATTTTCTTTTTGACATGGTAATATTCAAGATATACTTTTATCTTATACAAGTTGTAGCAAACTAATTTTTACATTTTTATCGGTGCTTTAGCGTTATCGTCTTCTAGAACATATTATGAAAATTAGGAAAGTATTCAATATCATCTATCAAAATGCCCAATTTTTTTATTTTAAAATAGTTGAAATAATTTTATTTTATAACTTGAAAATATTGAAATAAGTGACCAAATATGTGGGGGATTATTCATCTCATACAAAGAATCGTGACTAATATGTGACTTAATGGGCCTCAATTAATGTATTTGAATCACGTAACAGTTAAAAGATCTAAGATTTTGTTTTATCTATAAAATATTGATTTTTATTTATTTTTACAAGTAAACTACCTTTAATAATTTGCTCTTTTATAAAAATTAACATTTTACTAAAACTTTGGCTTTTTGACCAAGCAGATAGTGATATCTTGCGGAACCCCTTTCAAAGTTCCAGGGAACCCAGTTTGAAGACTTTTGATCTAGAGAACTAGAAGATTTGTATTTGGAAAACTGTGACCGACAGATGGAAACAGACCTTCTTTACTGACATATATGTACATTTTCTTCCTTATAAAGCCGTAGAAAATATGCGAAACCATACTGAATAAAGGAACAGTAAAATTAGGATTTTGGTTCCATTCGAAGTTAATATCTTTACTTTTAATCACTGTTTAAGAAATGTACTGTTAAATTTTTGCTGTGCAATATACACCAAATGATTAACTTATAAAATTAATGCAGAAAATAAATGTATATTTGTCATGAATTAGATATATTGTGACGCATGGATTTGGCAGGGAAATAAAAATTCCAACAATTTAATGATGAGATCAATATGAAGCAATGGTAACATTTGAAGGTGTCTGTTATATTTCTTACTTATAATTATGTATTTCATTACATGAAAATTTAAATACACCATATAGAAATACTTTCTTTTTTTTTAATTTGACTGTATGCCAAGTGAAATTACTTTTTTTACAATTCATAACCTTTTTATTAACGAATTTGAGTTCAATGTAGTATTAATTTTATAATAATTGTAATTGAATAGATTTTAGAACTTCCATTTCAAAGTAAGATCACTTAATATTTGTAATTCGCAGCAATATTCTCCCTTTCTACTTGAAGAAATATTTCATTGTTACTCAGAGTGGAATAAAAACAGTCTATCAAAACTATATTGGAATATAATCAGGTAAGACACACATATGATGGATCAGTTTTCAAAAGAATTTGTGATCTTTTCGAATTTACTCATGAAAAATTCGAATGATTTTATTGTTTCTTTAACTGAACATTGCCATGTTAACGTCATTCTAGAGAGTAAAACGTGATTGATCGAAAATTCGCCCTCTATTCAAGTTTCCGTAAGATAAGAAAAGAACAGAAAAGCTTCTAAACAAAGCTTATACCCCCCCCCCCCTATAGTCTTATAATTTCTGGAAACTTAGAAAAATGATACTAAAGAAATCAATATTTGAGTAAAATATTGTATAAATGTATAATAAAATTGAGTTTGTAAAAGTAAGAAATATTGCTTTAACAAAATACTAATATTATCGTGATATATACTTTGTTTTATTCTAGTAAGCAAAGGTAATATAAAAAATGACATATTTTAAGAAACAAAATATTTTATAACTGGAAATTCTCATTTTAAAGTGCATTAGGTGTTCTTAAGGTTTATTTTTTGATACATAATGGTAAAATACAACAAAATAGGATTTTTTCAAGCTTATATAGGATTACCTAAGATTTTCTTGCATACGCTTACGAGTAAAACTGTACGTTTTTGCATTTTATTAATGGAACAAGCCATTTTTAAGATATATTATGTAAATTTGCGAAAGCAATGACCAAGATAAATGAATATATGAAATTATTAACATATCTATTTGTGTTTCAAATAATTTATTTACAAAATTCATTCGCAGATTGGAAATATTCCTCCTTATTGATATTTGTTATTTGTATAAAAATGAAATATATTTTGTGTTGTAACCAATTATATAAAATAAGAGACAGAATACGAATAAGCAAAATAAAAAATAAATAAATCGTTTTAGGTTTATAATTTTCAAAAATTGCTTTTGAGTTAGGAGCACAATAAAGAAGTATATACTTAATAATTTTACATTTAATTCCTGTACAAAGTATTACAATCCTATTTACGTTTCCCATAATTGAAATGTTGCTCTTCGATAATTAAAAAAAGAAAATTTTAATCATTTGTGCGGAAAAGGTTTTGATACTTTATGTTGATGTACATTATACTTAATGAACGTGCTAAGGAAAATGAGTCTTCTATTTCCATAATTAAATTTTTGTTTGTTATAATAATATTACGAACTACTTATAAATGCTGAATTAACACGTTTATTTCGGTTAATTCTCTTTTTTCTCCCCAGTATAGTAGTGTTCAGCTGAAATGCTATTTGCTGACATTTGTTGCTATGTAAAGCAAGCAACCTCTTCCACTTTATTTCGTTATAGCTAGAAATTATAAATGCATAAAGAACTTCAGAATCGGTTAATAAAATCACACATAAATTTATAATATCGATTGCCTTCTTTTAAGTAATGTCATTAAAAATAACATCGCCAAGATATATCCTAATCCACCAGGATGTCTGGTAAGTAAGTCAGTCCCTAGTTTCACCGTGACAACTAGAAAGATTTTTTAACTAAGTCTGTGATATAATTCAACTATAGTGGCGTACCAAGTAGTCAAATAATTTTATTAAGAATTTGGAAATGGTTTAACAATTAAAATGTCAAATAATTTGTATCATTTGACTTTTTTCATTCTTATATATATATATATATATATATATATATATATATATATATATATATACAATTCAGTAGAAAGGTGTTACGTATGCAAATATCAGGAACAAAACGTCATAGGTGACGTGAGTGTATTCAAAACCCGTGCGTTCGGTGAGCATATCTCAAGACTGCATTAAAAGGAAGATCGAAAGAGCAATTAAATACATTCTCTGCAAGTGCAAATGAGTTATTTCGTGAAATATGGTTAGAAGAAACCACATAGACTAATTCACTGAAGAATGATTGGAAACCTGGAGGAGAGACGTAGTTTGACCAGTGTAACTGAGGATTTCAGTATCAACAGAAATGTAGTTTCGCACGCTTGGAAAGTTTTCCATACCATTGGTACAGCTGTTAGAAAGGTTGGTGCTGGCCGCCCTAGAAATTCAACTACAGTGGTTGATCTACATATCGTCCTGAAGGCGAAAAGAGCCCAATGGTGGTCTGCAAGTGTCAATGCTCAGCAACTGTGTACAGCAACTGGGCGACAACTATCGCAGTTTACTGTGGCCAGATGCCTTCAAAACGTGGCATTTTCACTCGCAGTCCTGAACACTGCATTTCTTTGAATTTTGGTAATCAACGGAACCATTTAGAGCATGTAAGGAGCACAATACCTAGACATCTAATGGAATCGTGTCATCTTTACGGATGAGAGTTGTTTCAGTGCCACAAGCGATTCTCAACGCCATTTAATTTGGAGAGTAGTGGAAACACAGTTTCATTCCAGTAACATCACGAAAAGAGACCCTTTTACTGTGGTCCAGGAGTTGATTGGGGAGTTCTTATGCTGCTCGGATGGACTGAGCTCCACGTTTTCTGCAGAGGTTCTATAACTGGGGATCGCTATTGTAAAGAGATGATCCTTCTTCATTTGCTTATGTTCCGAGGTGAAATTGAACCAAAATTCGTTCTTGTGGATTACAATGCATATCCACACCTGGCTGTTAATATTCAGTAGTTACTGAAAAGTGAATATATCACTTGAATGGACTGGTTACCGTTCTTCTCTGATTTAAATTCTCATACAAGTGTCAGATACTTCGGGGAGACCCTTGCTGCACGATTGTTTCTTCCGGGGAATACACAACAATTAAAACAAATGCTGATAGAGATTTAGGTACTCTTACAAGAAGTGTTGATCAATCTGGTGCTGAGTATAAAGAGAAGATGCGAAGCAACCATTGCAAAAAGGGGAGGGCATAACCTATACTAAGGAACATATTTATGTTGTTCTTTCTCTTCGACACACAATCATGTGTAACAAAACTATTAATTCAATAAGGCCTTATTTGTTTGATTCAGGTCTAAATGCATTGTATTCATTTTTGTTCAACTATGCTTTCATGTGTTTCAGATGATATCTCGTGGAGTTATGGTAAAAAAATACGTATTACTTAAGTTTTGCAAACCAGTCTATAATATATATATATATATATATATATATATATATATACTCATGGACAAAAAAATTAGCGCACCAAGAAATAATTGTGGAATCGTAAAGATATGATATGATGCAAATGATAATAATTGCAGCGTAGAGACGGTAGAGGGCGCTTAACGTCCTTTTCCATGGAGTATAAAACAGGTAACTAAAGCTTGTTTGCATGTGCTGAATCGTTTACAAAAGAAGAGTTGAGGTTGACATGCCATTACGTAATTTTCGAAGACAATATGCGCAGCTGTCGCAGTTTGAGAGGGGGAGAATCATCGGCATGATGGAAGCTGGGTGGTCAGCTAGTTGAGTAGCTCGTCATTTAGGCCACTCTGATAGTGTTGTGAGGAGGTGTTGGGACCAGTGAATCCGAGAGATGTCATTTACACGAAGACCAGGCTCAGGACGCCCTCGATAGACCAGTCGTCGAGAAGACCACCACATCGTAAGAAATTCACGTGTACAGCCAATTGCTTCATTGGCTGCCATCCAGTCACAGGCAGTATCTTCACTAGGGGCCCCTGTGTCTTCCAGAACCATACGAAGGTGCCTGGCTGAAGGACATTAGGGAGAGTGGCGCCCATTACGTGAATTGCCCTTGACGCCCACCCATCGACGCCTCCGTTTGGGGTGGTGCCGCGCACAAGGAAACTGGACTGCAGCATAATGGAACCAGGTCGTCTTTAGCGTCTCCCACAGCTGGTGTGATGGTATAGGGTTCCATTTCCTGCACTACACGTTCACCCCTAGTATTGATCCTTGGCACCATGACAGCCCAGCGGTATGGCAGTGACATCCTGCAATCACATGTGTTGCCACTCATGCACCGGCTCCCAGGAGCCATTTTTCTACAAGACAATACTCGGTCTCGCAAGGCAAGGGTGTCACAAGTCTATCTACGCATTGTTACTACCCTTCCTTGGCCTGCCCGATACCCAACTTTGTCTCCAATCGAGCATATCTGGAATCATTTCGGACAGCGAGTTGGACATTCCACGAGTTTGAACGAACTAGAGGCAAGGTTACAGCAAATATTGAATGAAATGTCTCAAAGCATCATACAGAACTTGTATGCCTCAATGCCCGATCGTATCGCATCGTGCATTTGCGCTACATGGGGTTCAACAAGGTATTAAATCCTCCGTTCTTTTGCCTTTTCCCTGAAGTAAATGCTTTTTTTTTTTTTTTTTGATTTTCTAATCGTTTACTTATATTAAAGTAGTCATTACGTATGTAAAATTTCGTTTCATTTTGACGACTCCTTCTTGGTGCTCTAATTTCTTTTGTTCATGAGTGTATATTAAAAACAAACAATAATACAAATATAAATTATAAACAATAATACATTATAAAATACATTGAGCATAACGATACAAATGCATAAATTTAAAATAAAGTAATTGAAAAATATTTTTAAAGTATTTGAAAAGCTAAAATATATTATTAATTTTTTTAAAAAAGTAAACAAAGAAAGTAAAACCTCAATAACAAGAAAAAGTATAATTAGTAAAAATAAGTGATTAAAATTAAAATAATTAAAAGCAAAAAGCTCTAACTGAAGCTATGTAATACTTAGGATAGAGATAATCTGCCTAAATATTTCGATTGATAGGACTTCCTAAAAGTATTAGCTCTTTAAAATGAAATATATATTTTTGTTCAAAAAAATGAGGAGAAAATTTCAATAGTATTCATTAATTGGAAAACAAACAAAAATTATCAATGAACCTTTAATTTAAAACAAAACTTAATGGAAATTACAACATAAAATTAACGAGCTCTAATACAGAAAAAAAATAAAAGTAAAAGTAAAACATACTAGAGTAAATTTCTCTTGTCTTTAAATAACATTTATTATGACATTTTAGTCCAAGAATTACACTTACAAATAAAAGTACAAGTAATTAAACTTTACGATAGCGTCGCCTTCTAATGTAGATAATTAGGGTTATAAAGAAACTAAAAAATTTTAAAAAAAATATTCTTTAACAAATATTTGTAAAAATTGAAATGTAATTAAAACATAGAATAGGAATTCGAAAAACAAAAAAAATGAAAATTATTTTATTTTATAATTTTAAAATTTAATCTAATTTTTATATTTTAAGTTTGTCTTAAAAATTAACTGGATAATCAGCTTTAACAGAAATATGAAAAAATACTTAAATTACATTATCAATTTATTGGTACACTAATTAATTTAATAATTTGAAGATTGTAATTAAATTACAAATTTATATAAATATTTAATGTCAAATTTCTATCATATGGGGAACTCTATGAATTTGAAGAAAAACACCCTCATAAATATAAAATATTGTTAATTTTATTTTGCACTTCACGTTTTATAAACAGTTTTAGTTATTTCAAAAATATTGAAATATTTTTTTTGAAATTTTTAAATTAATTTTGAAACAGTCCCCTTTGAATAACAGTAGCGGCTAAAATAGTGGAAAACCATTAGATAAAATCTATTTTTCATGTTAATGAGCTCTAGAAACTAAGGGTTTCTTTAGGTAATATTATACAATTTTATATCGAATTCGAATCACACAATACTGATGTAACAACTTTTATGCAAGAAATTTTATAAAGACATAGGTTATGAAAAAGATATGTGAAACGTATAGAAGAAAATGAGTTTATAAACAATCTGATAATGTTAGTTAAGGTTTGATTGGGTAACATTTGAAACCTTAGTTATGGACAGTATACGTCTTTTCTTTTTATGAAATGAACTACCTTTAAAATTTATCGGTTGTTATAAGTTGTGAAACTAAGATTTAACTATCAGTTTGGATTTTTTGATGGTTTGTTTCTCATTCAGAAATTTCTCTAGTCGCCTCCATATATTTTCCGTTGGAGAAAGATCTAAGAAATTTCCTTGTCATTCCTATAAAGGAATATGACCATCTTGAAACCATTTCATACACACAGTAACAACAAGGCGTAGAGCTAACTCTCGTTGAAATTTAAATGTCTGATTGTTTTGAAAAGAAAATGAGTAGAAGGATTCAGTTTGAGTACATGCATTTCCTACATGTATTTCGGGCATTTATATTTTCTTATCGCACAAAAATTTTACTTACACATTTGCTATCATACAAATCCATATCAGGGCACTAATTATGTGTTTCCCTGCAGGTGTAATGCAGTCAGGATTCTTCATCTAATCTTCATCTCGTATATTTTAAGACATCACTAACAAATAGGTAGGCTTTGGTATCATCACTTCAAATAACTCTGTCCCATTATTCTATTGTGCAATTAACATAAATTTTAGACCAATTCAATCTTTGTAACATTTGTTTGAGTGATGACAGTGATTATTTTTATGGAATTTTAAGATTCAGACCAAATTCCTTCAATTTGAGTCAAACTGTCCTAACACTTATGTTTATATTACATTGCGTCATTTTTTCGTATTTATTCCATATGACTTTTTTTCTGTTCATGTACGTTTAGTCTTTCAATTCTTCTATCATCCATTGATGCAGTGTATCTTTTCCTGTATTTACCAGTTTTATTTTGTTTTGATTGAGTTACGCTATAATTCTCGAAAGATTTCGAGATGAATCCTTTGGTAAATTTTCCAACACTTTTTCTTCTAATTTCTTCACAAGTGTAAATTTGATCACATAATACATTACTTTACATTGTTCTCTAAATGACAGTTAACTCTTTTAACCGTTTTCATAACTTATTACGTTTTATAAGCTTACTAAAAGAGTGAACACTGTAAAAACAATAAATTTATAAGCATTGACTTAAAACCCTCACAAATTTTACCGTTTAGCATAAATAAATAATGTTCAGAGTTACATTTCCTTCTCCGTGATTAATTTATTGACAAATCTTGCTCTTTTAAATATTTGGGCGATTGCTGAAGTTATAGAAATTGACAAAGAATTCGTACATCAAATTGTGCATAACCATTTTAACATTCAAAAAAGTTGTTTCCAAACAAAAAACCCAAACATTATCCAGCTTAAACAACGAGATGCAAGCAAAAATATCTGTACTGACACTTACAATGCTTGAAAATAACACAAACTTATTAAAAAGGATAATAACAAGTGACAAATCATGTTTACTTATTTTAGATCCTGAATCAAAGTGCCATCCAATGCAATGGAAAGGCCCAAATTCATCGAGAGCTGAAAAAGTTTAAATGAGCAAATGAAAATTCAAATCAGTCATGATTTTGTTTCGATATTCATGGAATTGTGTACCTTCACTGGATTTCTGATGATCAAATTACTAATAAACGTTACTACATTCACATTCTTCGTGAAAGAATAAAGAAAGTATGACCTGAATCGTGAAGGACAAGTGAATACAAATTGTCATTCAAGATGTTTCCAGCCAAGTACAGCATTTCAATTTTAGATCATCCGCCTTCTTCAACGGATCATGCTCCATGCGACTTCTATCAATTTCCTGAGGTTAAGTCTACATCAAAAGGAACAAGATTTGAGTCTATCGGAGCTGTGAAAAAGAAAGCGGTACGCGTCCTTATAGAGGTGAAATATGTAGATTTCCAGCACTGTTTCGGACAATGGAAGATTCGAATGGTATGTTGTAAGAATGGAAAAGAGTCATGTATTGAAGTTGATAATATGTAAATATGTATGAAATCAAAATAAAATATTTTACAGCGTCAATCTTGATATTTAATAGCTACAACTTGTATATATATATATATATATATATATGTGTGTGTGTGTGTGTGTGTATGTATGTATGTATGTATAAGCTTTATGCTTAAAATTTGACAAAATAAAAATTTATTATTATTATTTTTAGTTATGATATATACCTTACTCCAATAAAAAGTCTTAATAATAATGACAAAATCATGCAGATTTTTCATCAAAATCATACATTAATACCTTTAATAAGCATCGGTAATTATTATTTTAATCTAATATTTACATTTTTTAATCTACTTAAAATTATGTTAAAAACAGTACAACGAAAGAAAGGAGATAATCTAATGATTTTGTTCTTATAAACTCTATGCTTATCACTGTCTTGTATTATAGAACAGATGGTGGACATACAGTGAAGAATTTGTGTGACATTTTTAATTCTTATGAATAATGAATTTTTTTTATTGCTTTAATCGAAAATTCACAAGAAGTAGTAAAAGCACAAGACATAAATTCTTAAAAACAAAAAAGTAATCCGATTAAGTCTCCAAAAATATAGATTGTTAAGAAAGCATCAGTATGCAAACTAGCTTATGACATATTTAAGTTGATGAAAATGCAGAAATAAAGCATTATCTTATCTCGCTTCTTACATCAGACAAATTATTCTTCAAACGCCATAAGGCAAACAGCAGATGCTTTAATGCTGCAACCAAAATAAAATAAAAATGGAATATGCATTATCTAACTAATGAGAAATTTATCTTTCATTAAAATGCAATAAAAATAAAGTAACTGCACCTTTTCGGTGAAGGATTATTTTAGTTTTTATTTCTTCAAAAAGATTTATGACCTCGTGAAAGAAAATTGAGTAAAAACCGTTTGGAAATCTTTTATCTAAGCGTGTGACAAATAATGTAGATTCCAAAGAGTAAAACATTAATTTTCTGTTTTCATAAGTAATTCAATTACATTCTTCAAAGGGGATATTAATCATGTAAAATAAGGTGTCACGTTCTCACTTTTCTTATTTCTGTGAAATAAATTAAATCAATAAAGATTATTTGACTGTGTTCAAAATTCAAAATTTTCACTTAAGTCAGCTGTTTATACATTACGTTATTTTTTTTAACAAACTAGTATGAAAAAAAGGGCATCCTTTAATATTACTTTATCTCTATAAAATTTCAAAGTTCGAAACAAATATCAGCTCTCCAAAATGAAAGGGCTAGCTATCTATACATTTTTATGCGTTTTTAGAATAATGTTTTCATGCACATAAATTATATAATTTAGGAGATTTATAAATATATTGCTTAAATAGCGAAAATTATATTGCAAAGGTCTAATATACAACTTTTTGTAATATATTTTTCGCTATTTAAATTTAAGTGAAATTAACATTTTAATTGATTTATTTCTTGTTGGATAATAAAATGATTTTTTCTTAATTGAAAGGATGATTTTCAATGTTTTTCATCCCTACCATTTAAACAGAAAAAATATTGCAACGTCTTATAAACACATACATTTATTTTAATTCACATTTTAAACATATATTACATATATTTCAATTCTTTTAATTTAGAATTATGCTTACTACTTAGTCTTAATTTCTTAGAGTTATAAGTTTTATTTTATTTTTTAATGTTTAATAAATTAGAATTAAACAAAATATTTCTTAAATTGATTCGTATTTTAAACCAAATATTTAACATTTTTACTAGCAATGGCTGAAAATTCAACAAATTAGCCGTTTATTTAATTATGTTAAATATTGTTTCTTTTGAGCTCTATCAATATATATATATATATATACTATAAAAATTTGTTAGGCAATGGTATCTTTAAGTGTTAAATCCTTGTCAGTGCTTTATAAAACCATTTTTGTAACCATTTTATCAAGCCTTTTTTAATTTTAGGTAACTTCCAACATTTCGAAACAGTTTCCTTATCAAAAAATATTTCATTTGTGAAAATTTGTAGAAACTTGATATCTCTGTATAGTAATTTTTTTTTTCTTAATTTATAAAAAAATGGTATATCAAACAATTAATCTTTAATTTAGAATCACCAGATTTGTCTAAAAATCAAATAAAAAGTAGATACACGATCTATCCAATGCCAGAATAAATTATTCTAAAATACTGTTAAACGTGCTTTAATTTAATTTTCACTTTAATAAAATTCTTAAATTAATTCAAATTGTTATCACGTGTTTCCTCCTCTTTCTTGAACATTTTACTCAAACCACCAATTCACAAATTTCATCAACTTAGTAATACTCTTCTCTCTTACATTAAAAACTCTCGAGGTAAAATGATAACAATGTAAAAAATAGTTTTTAAGAAATCGAAAACTTTAAATTATTTAGAATTGTAATTATATTCTTATATCAAATTTTACTAATTAATATTGTAAATGTTTCCTGATTCGACAAACTGTAAATTTTTCCAATTCGACTACGTTTGAAAACAAATGTTTTAAAACTTAGTTCCAGAACATTTTCTCAAATTTCTTTAAGGAACAAGCAATAATTGAGTTCTAAAGTTTTTCCTACATTAAATTTAATGTGCTTTGCGTCATAAAATTAAAAGAGCAATTATTTTTTAATTTAAAAAAGTAACTAATTTTTAATTATTTGAGTTTTGTTTTATTTACCCTTAGCGAGGCATAAATATTATTTTCAAGAGTTTCTATAAAAATTTTCATTTATATACCCATAAATGGACATAAAATAATTCAAATAATCAACCTGAACTTTCGCTAAATATCTTAAGGGTATTTCTGAAAAATAAGTTAGTTTGATGTAAAAAATGCTGAAGAGAGAAACGTTACAAAAACTTCACAGAGTTAAAAATTAATTTTTTCAAGAAACTCAATTAAGTTTCAGCGACGGATAAAATTGCTGTTTTCTTTTTACGGGCATCAGCAAAACGCAATTTTTAGCTCGATATTCTTGCCAGAACGATGTTCTAGCTATTCATTCATCAGATTTTGGTCTGAAAAAAGATAGTCTCTATACATGGATACATACAACGGATTTATTATGCACAGCTAGATAGATTTTGTATCCATTTAATGTCATTAATCAAACCAAGCGAAAGAAATTCAAATTCAAACAAAGAGAGTGAAGAAAAACACAATCAAATTACAACTAGGGAGATTTGTCCAAGAAGTGAAAGCATATTTTTCTGTCAGGATTTAATTTAACTCACATAAAGACAAATAGGAATATGGCTTACAAGAACAAAAATTAAATTGCATACACCCTTTGACACGCTTGTGATATAAAAATTATAGTTTTTGTAACTTCTAATTCAAATTAATCATGATGAACCTGATATATTTTGAATTAAATCCACATTCTGAACAAAAGAAGGGCATAAAATTATATCTTGTTGAAGCATGGAGAGGAACATTTTCTTTTAAAATATTTTGGAAAAAAATGCTTGAAAGCTTTAAAGCAGTCGTAAGTAACTATAGAAAATGAAAATCCCAAGCTATCTTAAAGGCTTTGTATCGTAAGAAAGTATTAATCCTTCAATTAATTTTTATTTCTAAAAGTGTCAAATAAGGTTTATTTTCTCAGTTTTTATCAGACTTGTTTTTTTCTTTTTATGTAACTTTTAATTGTAATAAACGAATTTCTTCAGGTATATGAAATTTTTACTATAAAGATAACTTAAATTCTTATAATAAGTTGGTATTTTATTCAAATAATTTTAATTCAAAATATTTCTTTCACGAGTATGCCAATCCAGTAAAAAAAAAGTTTCTTTTCCCCAAATTTAGAAAATTATGTTGGCAAAACGAACCATTTGTTTTGTTCGTTCTATACATATGTTCTTAGAAATTCTGAGAGGTAGAGCTCGTAGTATCGAAAATAGTTTGTAATTAGTAAGCATGGAGTCTCTCTAGACTGCTGTCTTAGTCACAGTTTGTCATATTAGTAATCATGAAGCCTTTCGCACCTTAGAAATTCTTCGTCATAACTTTACCGGACGATGTGATAATCTTTGACCTTTCTTGGAAAATAACCACTGGAATCAACCTAACGTTTTGATTTTCGTTTGATTTCCAGTGCATAATGACGAATCTAGTTCTCACAAACGGGGACAACTTAACTGAAGATGACGTCTCGATGTGACAGCAATAAAAATTTGATTTGGAAGCAAATGACTTTCAAACTAAAACAAACTCATAAATCAATGTTAAATTTGCGTCAACTCTATTTAACTGATGGTAGCGCATGACGATAACAACAATTTACCTTAATAATACAACATGTCATCATATACAAGTACTTTTTGAATCACCTACGTACATTGCATTATTAAAGAAAATATAAAAATAAAATTCTAGTCCCAAATCAAACAAATTACTAATTTAGTTATAATATTCCAGGACTATTTGATTTCTTTTCTAAATTAAGGATGTGTTTTACGCTCAAAATATCGTCAAATAATGACGTATTTTTATTTAACGGTTAGTACCCGAATACTTACATTATATAATTACTTTAAATTATGCATAAACAAACAAAAAAAATTGTAGGAGAATGAGCGAGAAAATCACGTTTTCTATTTGATTAAAAGAGAGAAAATTTAAAGAACTTCTTATAAATCCTCAATAATGCAATCTGTTAATTTATAAGAAAGTTAATTTATTTATATTTAAGCAAAACCGGTATTTCAGAGAAAATAGTTTAAATTTCCTATAAATATATGAATTGACGATGTTCAAAACGCTGTAATTAATGAAAATTTCATACATTATAACTTCACTTTTATTAAGTAAAAAATAACCAGATCTCATAATTTTTTAATTCACTCAAAAATAAGAACAAAGGACTTTCATCTTTTTAATTGGAATAAATTGCTACTGGTAATTTCATATCTTGTTATCAATATAAAAAAAGTAAGTGAAACATATGAACTTTAAACATTTGACTAATAAATTTCATTTCGTAACGCATTTCTTATTATGTTTCATTATGACTGTGACAAAATCATTACAATCAATACAAATATAGTACATAAACAAAGGAGAACCTTACTCCACATCCTGGAGGTGAATTATTATTTCGGTAAATTTCTAGTAAAAATAGAAATAGCTAAAATTAATTAATTAAGGTTTGTAAAGTTAAAAATCTTATTCTTTTCTCTCAAACTTTCTTCTCTTCATTAATGAATTTTTCAGCTTCATAAGCACATTTTACTAGGCAAAGTTGTAATTTACCTCTAATTTATTTTGGAGGTCCTTTATATCAGAAGTGTCTAAAAACACTTATTTATTCTGCATATTTTTAAGTTCTAGCCTTAATAGCATACATATGATATGATATGAACTATATAAGCGTTGTTAAAAAATAAATATCTTGTTATCATACAAATAAATATAATTTGTTTTTTTTTTTCAAATAGGGAACAGTGAATTTATATTTTTTTAAAAAGTAACCAAAAAAAATACTGAGTATTATAACACACTCAAACGTCAAAATGGATCAGTAGATGGTGTCATATAATGGAAGGTATTGGGGTAAGGGTGCGAGCTCTATGCCCAATGTTTTTTTCATGAGGGGGGGTTTGGATCTCGAGGAGTTTGAGTCTCCTCTGTAGCTGTCCAATCCTGGACTAGGCCTAAGTTAACTTGTTGTAATTTTTCCCCTCTAAATGTTACTTTTAATTATTTTACACAGTCTTTGTAACTGTGATATGTTTATGCATTTGCATGGTGAAGCAAAACCGGAGCCAGACAGTGGCTCATCTTACAGCCCAATACAATTCAAGGCCAAGTAGAATAGTATCGGAGCACATTGATCAGTGGACACTGTTGGGCATGGGGCTACGCAGCAAACATCCCACTCGTGTGCCTTTGCTGACCAAGCGTCATCACCAACTGCGTGTGCGCTGGGCCCGGGAACATCGCGACTGGTCCATGGATCAGTGGGAGAGAGTTGACTGATCAGATGAATCACGGTTTGTCATTCATCACGCCGATGGCCATGTCAGAATAAGCCGTCTTCCAGGCGAACAGTTGCTCCCTCAATGTACAGTAGGTCATACACAGGCCGGTGGTGGCGGTATTATGCTTTGTGGGACTTTCTCTTGAGCATCTCTGGGACCCGTGGTTGTGGTAGAGCAGACCATGAATACTACAGGGTATCTGAACATAATTGCGGACCAGTTGCACCCTTACATGGCCTCTGTTTTTCCAGCTGGAAATGGAATGTTCCAACAGGACAACGCCCCGTGTCACAAAGCTAAAATTGTGTTGAAGTGGTTCCATTAACATGATGCTGAATTCCAGTTAATATACTGGCCGCCTAACTCAACGGATCGCAATCCGATAGAATACATTTGGGATGTCATGGGACTGCAGCGCAGAGTTCAAAGACCACCAATTCGCAATATCTCGGATTTGCGTGACCGTTGCTTAAACATCTGATAAAATCTGTCTCCGGTCATCTACAAAGGACTTGTGACATCCATGCCAAGGCAGGTTAAAGCTGTGTTGTTCGCCATCGTTATTGACAGGTGGTCATAAAGGGATATTTAGAGATTATAACAATGGACACCGAATATCTTACGAAATGTTTTTGAGCAAGCTTACTCTAATATATATTCAAACTTATTACAAAAAAAATATTTCAAAGTAAGTAAACAAATTGGCAAATATTTCCTTTTATTAAAATCTGGATCAAAGAGTAATATTCAGTTCCGTACTAATATTTATATGTTTAAATAATAGAGAATCATCTGAATAAAAGTAGGAAGATCAAAAAAGCTATTAACCTTACAGACTCTGAAACAGCATTACAAACAACAGGATTGAAGAAAAATTAATTAAATTTGTTGTGTATGAGCATTTGTAAACTAATATTATTGTAATCTTTTTTTTTAATTTTAAATGCAAAATTATTGCACACACATTTTAATTGAAATAATATATATATATATATATATATATATATATATATATATATACAAAAATGCAAGTAATCAACTATACAATACACAGAGAATCATAGTAAAAATTTACAATTTATCAGCTTGTTAAAAAAATTTTGGAAGTTACAAAAAAAATTGTTCATTATTAAACCTTAAAAGTAATTTTTTTGAAAAGTAAATAAAATAATTAATAACAAAAATAGCTCATCAAAAAATAAATGTAAAAATGAAATATTCTTAAAATTTTTAAACTGGAAATAAAGTAAGATAACACTGACTTAGATTAGTATTAATACTAATCTAGTAATTTACTTAATATTTTTTAATGAGGAAACCTTCGAGATCAGCAATACTCGTATAGGTCTATTAAACAAAGGAACATCTTAATATAATCGAGGAAGCAAAATTGAAAACTAAAGGAAAAACATCCGAAAAACTCTAATTTAAATTTAAATATAAATAAAATTAAATCCTCAAATATGAAAAAATAAGAAAAAATATAGATAAAGTTTAGAAATAAAACAAGACGAAAAAAATTTGTTTAACAACCACAATGTCACCATTTTAATCCTAAATTGAAGCTTGGTGCCTAAAACCAACACCAATAAACAAAATGATAATTTCGCTTATATGAATCAAATTTAAAATTATAAAAAATAATAAATATGGAAAATTCATAAAGATTTAATACAATTTTTAAGAAAATATTTTCATGAAATAAAGAAAGAAAGAAGGAGAAAATTATTTATTTCACATTTTTTCCATCTTAAATAAATTTTTAAAAACTAATTTGTTAATCGGCTTTAACACTAGTATGAAAAAATTTCTTTAAACTAATTTAAAAATTTCAGGACGCATAATTTGAATTAATATTATGAAATATATATTTAAATATGATGTTCCTTAAATCATTTGAGCTTAAATCATTGCCTAAGATAAAAACTCTGTCAAAGGAAAAAAATTAGTCATCACTCTCTCTTCAAATATATCATTACTAATCAGTGAGCGAATTCCGCAACGTTTGTGTAAATAGCTCAATAATCCAATTCAGAATTTTTACTTGTTAATCACATTCAAAGAAGAGGATTGAAATAATAAATCTAGATTAAAATCTGAGGTGAAATAATTTTGACTATTTCTTGCTGGTATACCCTGAGGTACTCTTAAATTTTGTTTCAAAGTTCAATGGGAAACTTAAATTTCTTGTATGATGGAAAACCTTACTTTATAATTTTTTGAAAAATATAACTAGAACATTAAATATATCTGTAGCTTCCTTTCTCACAAAATTCATTTTTTCAATCTCTTCTTTGATATTATATTATATGTATATATAAATGTAAATTTGTATAAGTATATATGTGTTTATAAGTATATATATATATATATATAATGAATTAACTTTAATTTAATAATTTCTCTCAATAATAATTTAATTTTCTATTCCCCTATCCCCAATTCAAAAGTGAAAAGTTCATTCTTATTTCCTGATCCTATTCAAAATTATCCTTTTATTTATTAGATACGCGCTCATAAAATTTGTCTAATCCCTTTTTCCCACGATCAAAAATCTGTTAAAATAATCCCTTCTAGACTTCCTATCTTTTGTTGGTTTTCCCTAGAATCCTTAATCCTGTGTAATCCTTAATGGAGAATTCCTATTATATAATTAAATATTTTGAAAAATAGAGGCCTTTTATCATCTCGCCATTGCAGCAGGACACTACGGTGAAAACCTCTAAAATGTAGCAACTTCTTTTATCTTCGGCCAGACCGACCTACTTTGCGCAACGTTTACCTAAAATGATGAGTCAATAAGAAAGCATTGAACTTGAATGTGACTCATGTGACTCGCATTCTTCACTACATACGTATTGTTTATAGCTGCAGTCGACAGAATGTTAAAATGTTCTCAAGTAAATTCTTCTTAATATATATATATATATATATATATATATATCAAGTCAATTTTATTTTTACATGCAAGTGCAAATCTTAAGCTATATGTCTACATAGCTTCATCAGATATTTAACCCAGCATTACTCGCTCAGGGTATCACATACCCACCTTCCTTCTTTTTTAAATATTTCTTCCTACACTTTTTTGGAAAACGGTCAATCCACTTTTTGCTGATTCTAAGGTTATACCCTTGAAAGGGAAGAACAAATGAACGAATTCTAAAAATACATATTTTTTTATCAGCTCTCTGGGTATGTCACACCCTGTGCGAGTTATTCCATCACAGTTTTAAAAACGTGAACAGTTTCGAATTGCTTGTACGATATGGCGCGTTTTCGGAATTACTCAGAAGAAATACAATATTTATGAAATTTATTTGATACAATATTATCTTCGGATGAAGAAAACTTTAGTGATGATGATGAACCAGCCAGAGTGTAACACAACAATATTCATGATTCTGCTACAGAAATTGGCTCAGAAGATGAAGATGTAGAATATGATAAAAGTTGTCTTGTAGGTAGGGATAAAGTTAAACCGCTTTGAAAGAAAGAGAAATTTCGCTTAAAAGTTAGAGTGCCTTCAAAAAACATTTTCACAAAACCCCTTGGAAGTACATGTGTTTCTAAAGATTTCATTTCGGTCATAGTAGCATGGAACTTCATAATCACTCCTGAATTCATACAAACGGTGGTAAAATGTACAAATATTTTTATTGAGTCAATATAAGATCATTTTTCCAGAGAATGGAATGTTAAAATAACAAATGAAGCTAAGATAAAAGCATTTATTGGATTGCTACATATTTGCGGTGTACATAACTCATCATATGTAAACGTAAAAGATATCTGGACAATAGACGGTGGAATTGATTTAATTTCGGACAACTATGTATGCAAACCATTTCAAATTCTTATGGGAAATCCACGCTTTGACGATATAAGAACTCGTCAAAACAGAAAAGATTATGGTAAATTGGCTCGAATTCGGATGTTTTTTGAAACATTTGTGGAAAACTCTTAAAAATCATGTAATTTGTTGGAGAATACGTTTCTATAGATGAGAAACTAGAAACATTTAGAGAGTGATGTCCCTTTCAGCAATATATGCAGAAAAAAACCATCTAAGTATGATATAAAAAAAATTGCATTCGAAGATGCGAGATTATTTTATACGTGGAATATGGAAGTGAACACTGTATTCAGTTTAAAGAACCATTTAAAGTAGATAATTGTTCAAGTAGTATAAAATGGTTCATCGAACCAATTTATAACTCTGGACGTAATATGACAGTTGATGACTGGTATATATATTATTTATTATCACAGGAACTTTTGCAAAAAAAAATATTATAGTTGAAATAATGCGGAATTGAAAATGGCATGGAAACAAAAAGTCAAATGTTTAGTGTTAGTAAGTTTTGGAATATTATGCTAATTGTGTGTGTGGTTAACAATAAAAGAAACTTGAGCCACTAAAAGTTGGACTATCCTGATTTATGATCTGTGTATTTTGAAGTCTTCCAGAGTTGGAACTAAGAACCTCCAAAACAGAATATTACTGGAACATGAACATTATTTGAAGGCTCATCAAGAACACCACTTGTGATAATCTAGAAGTTGTAACAATTTCATATAAAACTGTACCTGAATTTGTGGAAATTCGTAGCAAAGCATCGATATTGTGGGACAATCACTTTCCTGGATTTTATCATTAACTTCTATTTACTGGATACTTAGCGTTGACAACAGATCGACCTCGAACCCCCCAAGAGGACTTTGATCATGCCATCATTAGGCACTAACTCAACTTCTCAAATTCGTCTCACACATCATCGTGTATTCACCTATAAACATCTTAGCTTACGATTCAATTCAATCCGTTTCATATTTCTTGCGTTTCAAAAATAGTATTACGAGCAGAATCACAGTCAGCCGGGATCTAAGTATCTAGTCTTAAACATTTCTAATGCTTGCAAACTGAAAACGAACAGAGAGCCCCAAATGCATGGTTAGAGAGCCAGAACATGGAAGACTAGTGCGCATAGCTGGCGACCCCAGCGTAGCTGCAGTATGTGTACCCCATCTTTCCAGATACTGCCTAGTTTTATAACGACTCAACAAAACCGGAGCTAACTCGGATGGCGCTCGTTGTACTTATAAACCAGGTCTTTCTGTTACTAACCTTTGTAGAGCGTGTCTCAAGATGTAGTCGATCGGACTAGAAAGCAGCTAGTTATCAGGATTGGAGAATAAGATCGTTTTAGTTTGTTTTAAAAAATGGAAAAACCGAGTCAGTGTTCTGAATAGCATTGTTTTTAATGGGTAAAAACTCGTCAGCAAACAATGGATTGAAAAAAATTTACCGGACTCTTGTCCATCAAAAGCAACATTGTCAGATGGTTTTTGAGTTTAAACGTGGTCATACCGACCAAATGACGCTGGGAGCTCAGAGTAACCTTGGAACCGTTACTTCGAAATGTAGTGAAGTGACAAAAAATTATAATGAAAGATCGTAGATAATTGAAGCTCCGATTGCATTGAGATGACACAGATATCATATAGGAAGTGTATACTATCCCCATGAAAAAATTAGGACATGAAAAGAGTTTTCAAGTGGGTGCACCTGATTGCTTTCAAGTGGAACAAAGCAGCAGACAGTATGATTCGAAACTAGTTTATATTTCTATTCTCGTCAACGAAAGATTTCTTGACGAAAAATAAAAGTGGAAAAAAAAAAGATTTCAAAGCGTTGGAACATTGTACACCCTAAAGGTGTGATTAACAAAGAGTGTTATGTTAGTAGTAGAAAATTTGCAAAAAAAAATGTTTGTTTTCAATAGTTAGTCTCAGGAGTTATTAGATGTATTATATATTATATGTGTGTTGAAGTGTGTGTGTGTGGTGTGTATGTGTTATATCAACTTTAATTTATTGTGGTTTATCTGAATAGAAATTCAATTTACTAATTTTCCTATTCTATAAAGGTAAAAGTTATTCTGTATTCCTGAGACCATTTCATTATAATTAATTTATGCCAATCATGCAATTTAAAATCAACAATATCGGCGTTACAGTGAATGAGAACTATTTGGATAATGATCCCTGCTAGACTTTCTGTCTGCAGCTAAAGTCAATAAGAATCCTACACAAGACCCACGTAACAAGGAAATAATGTTTTAAAAACTCAGAAAAATTCTATTTTACATTCTCCCGTCAGGACCTGCGCAGCTGAATTTTCAACATCAGTAATTTAGTCTGCAGCTCTTCCGCCCTACTTTGCGGTATAGTATCTTTGTTCAGATTTATTAAGACTAATATATATTCTGCCACTTCTGCCTTTTCGCTTCAGCATTGATGGACACTACCTCATATCTCATTGAGATGAAACCGACTCTTGGGATGTATTTTTCTTCTATTATACACACAGGAATCTAATATGATTTTTACTAGACTTAACCTTTAAACTCGGCTGATTCTAAGATGTCACAATAGTGTCTCCATGGTGTTTGATGAGAACTTGTCTTTCCCCACCTGGGAGGTCAGTGGTTCCTACATGGGTATGGTTGGATTTTCTGTTACAAGGGGAGATAGTAAGGTTGCTGATTTTGTGTATCAGTAATCATTGCGTAGAAGATCTAATATGTGCGCCTATCTTATAATAATTTTTCGGAACTTCGACGTTCCCATTTTTTTAATTGGTACTCCTAACTTTCAAATGTATATTTATCATACCTGATTCGTGTATTGCGTAATGAGTATTCGCTAACAGAAACAAATAACAAAGCAGAGCATACACTATATATAAGATATTTTCTAGAAGTAGATCAGAATGTAAACAATGCAAATTAAATTAGCTCAGCTGTTGCATCTTATGTTCATACACTTTGGAATGCGATAGTTCAATCTATAAGACTCAGTAATATAATTTATTCGTGATTGCTTATATATATATATAGATATATATAATATATATTATATCTATTGCCACTTTATCTATGAGATCTTATTACTTACCTATTACTTGGCCCCAACTGTATTAGGAACCATATGACAAAATATAAGCCTCATGTTTTTAAGAATTTCGAGGAATATGTAAATATAGAAGGAAGAAGATTTAAAAGGTCAATATAGTTTAAAATGTACTTAACATTTCTATTTTTAAATTACTTTATCTGCTGTCAACAAAAATCAATGTACTCCAAATATTTTGAATTGATTTCTAATATCATTTGAGACAATAGGGGAAGGTTACTGGTGACGACCTCATAAACTTGAACGATGGTCAACAGTATGAGGACATCCACTCCACCAACTTCCACACCACACCAACATCAGGACTAGAATAGCCCTAGACATTCTTAGACACCGGTTTCAATGGAAGTTCAGACTCACAACTCAATCCACGGCCTATGGTTTGCTGAGCCTCACTCATCAGCTACCAATTATTTTGGATCAAATATTATAAAGTGTAAGATTTAAAATAATGTTTTCTTAATTGAACACTTTTCAAGCTGCTGAGTAAATCCCTTAAGTAACATCAAATAAGGAAAACACTTCGTTCATTCATGCATTCAATAAAAATAACTAACCTACATTTTTTAATATTCCTATAGATCTTTAATCTTAAAGAAAAAAAAAAATGTATTTGTTTTTAATATTTTTACTTTTTTTTTAAATAGAACTTATATCTGATTGAGAGTTCTATGTAATGCTTTTCAGAATCTGTTTTAAAAATGCAGTAGATTCTACATTTAAAATTTTAGTTTTAAAGTTTTTGATTATTTTTCCTTTTCTTTTCATTAAAAGTATATAGTTTAATCGTTTTTATTCAGCCTTTTATTTTTATTGGTTTGTATATTTAAGGGTTACTAATGGTATGTATTATTCTTCGAAATAATTCTAGTCCATTAAGAATGCTTGTATTGCATACCTTGGATGTAGTTGGCATCCACCGTTTTGTAAAATTCTTTTCACATATATGCTTTCTTTCTTTTCGTCAGTTATTGTGATGGGGTTGTTATTATCTGTTTGTCTTCAATTTTATTCTTCAAGTCTGTGATTTGCCAGGTTAATTTTCATGAGATGTTATTAAATTCATTCTCATTCTTTAAATTGAGTTTTAACTAGTTTGGCGCTACTTAAATATCAGAAGCACACTATTGATGAGCTACAGGGCAAGTAGTAATTTTGTCAATTTCCTAGTTCTCTGCAAAAGTTAGGTGGATGTCCTGTCGTTCTCCTAAATCAACATAGTCATGTGTGCTTGTGGTAATCTATGCATTTTTGCTTAGGGTTAATTCTTTTCTTTTCAGCAACCAAGCATTATGAATTCTTTTGAGGTTTCTATCAACAAAATTTCTTCGTCTACTCTTCTCAATTCTCAATCTCTATTTGCGAGAATTTCAATTCATTCTAAAATTGAAGAAAACAAGAGAAAGAATCCTGATCGATTTGCGAAAAGTCATCTAATGTGGAGTATTGTAAAATTTGGTGTTCTTGAAGAGTTGCCATGCCAGTAAGGAATTCGACCTGATTAACGTAGAAAGTAGTTTACCCTAATTGACAATAAAAAGTCATAAAAGAGCGCAGGGAAATGTGTAAAGGAGTCTGCCAGGAAAAAGGAAAACTTACCTCTGATAGCTTGGTACATGCTTGAAAGTTGTGCGGTGAAGCAGGGACAAAAATTTGAGTACAGCATTGTACCTCGCCGATGTTTGATGTTAAGATTTCAATTCACACATACACACATTTGATTATATGAATCAGGATCATGAATATATATACGAGATCATAAAAGAGTTGTTTTTCTAATCCAAACCTTGCACAGATATGGTAAGCTATTCTAACATAAGTATAATTGTTATAATCTTTTTAAGATGTGAATAATGTTCGAACATGTGACTTTCAACTTTATTTGTAATTTCAAATAAAATGAAGACGCACCATTTACTTCCACATGGACCAGTTCATTTTCAAAACTAATTTAACTATATTTTAAGTATAATTCCCACAGCAAGATTGTGAGATCGGATGATGTACAATTATTCTAATTAAAATCAATCTGACTTTTAATGCTTTAATTAGACTGCCAAATTAAAATTACACACTGGACAATGGGCCATTTCACGCTAATAAGTTAAAGAACATTTCACTGATCAGTCTTCATTGCTGACGAGACATCCAAGATGCGTTGTTGTATTCGAGTGACTCCCGTCGTCTGAGCTCGTGCTTCTTTGTACAGGAGGCCAGGCCCTCTGCAGTCGAATGTTTTATTCAAGATTCCATTATATCATATTTTCAGCCTTTCGAAATACGGTGATCTCACATTGAGTAGTGATCTCACCAAAAATGATTGTCTCAACCTAGAAAACCTGAAAAAAGAAAATTCAAAGCTTTAAATATGAAATCAAATAACATTTATCGTCCTTGAATATCATAGTCTTCGAATAACTGTAGTATCTGAATGTCATCATCTAGCTTGTCATAGGCAATTTTCCTCTCCTTTTTCTAATGTCACGTCAAACACAGATAAATCATATGTTTAGGGAAAATAGTTATAGAGTCAAATTGGTATACAAAGTCAAATAAATGAAATAATGGAATATTTTGTTATTATCTTTTATAATTCTACACAACTTGTTCTACATATTTAGGTCCCTTCTCTCCTTCTTTGGGACTTAGTATGTTCATATCCTCTAATTTAGTAATTTTGCTTTGGCCCTAAATATTTCGATTTAGGTTAAGATGTGGTTCAGTGATTCATATACCAATTGTCATATAATTATAAATGAGAGTTCGCTCTATCAGTTATACGTCTTTTTATTTTGCTCTTGAACTTTGAATATTTGTTTTTTTGGCATCTTTCCGTAGAAGAAGAGGATCTATAATACCCTGTTTTAACTATTCAATTATTTTAGTATCAACAATCTTTACTTCCGAAAAATGTAAACGTCGCGTGTTGATATATTGGTTCGTTATTTTTAGTTAAGATATTTAATTCTGTGTTAGTTTATTTAATCTACTTCGATTGGTAATTTAATATAGATTAACATACTTCATCTTTAATAGATTTTGAAATATTACACCGATATTTTCTTCAATTTCGTTAAAATAAATGTTTAATGTTAAAACTGATAAATTATTGTTTTCTTTATATGGAGACTTATTTTTAATGTTAATCCCCTTTCATTTATTATATCTTCATTTTGCAAAATTATATCTATTGTTATGCGGTATAGCAACATTTTCAACTTATATATCAGAAATGCACTTAAAGTTATCAATTTGTATATCTCCTTTAAATAAACCTAAGGGCTTTATTTTACAATCTTGTAATCCTGATAAATTGAATTACACTGATTCATTTTGCAAATATTTAACTTTCCAAATATATTTTTAGAAATTAACGTAGCTTCACTTTTAGTATCTATCAATGAGTTAATATTTAAGTTACCGAAATGAACTATTTTGAACAGATTTGTTTGTTTGGCAATATTAAGAGATGTTATATTATTATTTGGCTTGATTTCCATACTTAATGTCAAACTTTCAGATACCTTGTGCTCAAAATTTTGACATTTGAAAAAATTCTGAGCCTTTATTCTTATATGTACAAAATTTGTATAAATATTTCTTTATTACCACAATTAAAATAAAATTTAGTATTCTGATCTTAACTACTTAATCGTTCCTGATTCAAAAAATTATCAGTTTCTTGTTTTACTTTATTAAAATTATATTTACTTTTCATAAAACCATTTTAATGGCCTAATAAACCTTCAGTGTTTCCCTAAACTCATGTAAGTCTTTGAAACCCTACAAAACTAATTTATTCTCAAGTTTTTCAATGGTACCTCTTATAATATATTGCATTAATAATAATAATATACTACAGTAATGTGATATCTTTATTTTTACCTCAAATACACATATCTTTCATTATAAAATAATATCCTTGCAAAGATTCAGATTCTTTCAATTTGCGTTTTCTTAATATTTCATGCAATTGGGCTGAAAGAGACCTCGAATTCATTTATCAACACTTCCATCAGTTTCGGACTATACGCAATATTCCATGCCTTTTTTCCATATAATAAAGTATTATCACCAAGCGATCGTTTAGCGAAAATAAACTTTTGGAAGTAAGATAAATTAAACATTTTAGCAGGCCACTCAAACTGCTCGCACCAAGCAGATATATTATGATGAAATTCACTATCAGGAGAAGAAAAAGTTCTTTTGACTTTATTTCAGAAAAGCTTATAGATATTTTTTGAATTTGAGTCACGACATAACCATAACGCTGTTTATTTTAATAATTTGCTGACTCATTAATGTTCTGGCTCTGCACTTATAATTGTTGTATTGTCTCTACTCCCGTTTCGCTTTCCGATATAGATTGATTTGAATTTTTAATATATTTATAGAGCAAGTTAACATCATTTAACAAAACTAATATTTTCTGGATTATTTCAATGTTTGTTCCTTGGAAAGCAATATCAGAATATTACAAATGGTAATCAACTCATGTAATGAAAAAATATCATTTTTTTTTTTAAAATTTAGATTTAAAATTAAAGTCGTTTACTGCGAATTCTAAACCAGTGAATTTTTGAATTATTTCCGTATTTTTAACATTGCCATCTGTATCAAAAGTAAATTTATATAAAGTCTTAAGTTTTTCTTCAGATTCTTCAGTGCCTTGCTTATCACATTAATTTCGTCAGTCTTAATATATAAATTACCAAATAAGAATAAATCTGTCTCACTTCAAACTTTGAATTAATTTTCTGTAGAGCATACATTAATCCAATAATCAACATACTTTAAAAAAAATCGATCAGATCGCAATTTAATTAGACGTACTCTTCTTTTTTTATACACTTTTTATATCATTAGTCCTACTGTATATCACGAGTTTTATATCCCCCGTTTGATATGAGTGATAGCCGATGTTACTAAGTATTCTATATAAAAAGTCAAATTTTGACATTTAACACATTTAATTAAGACATTTGAAATTAATAGTTACACACATTAGACAAGATATTTCACTTTAATATTTAAAAAAACATTTAATCAATCGTCTTTTTGACTACGAGATATCTACAAGATCGTCATTATAGTTCTGAGGCCTATTGTCGTCTGACTTACATGTTTCCTTCACTAGCAAGGCCAGCGCCCTCTGTAGTTGGAGGTTTATTCTAAATTCGGATTATGTCTACACACACACACACACACACACACATATATATATATATATAACATATACATAAGAATAAAACATAAACAATTAATACAAACATTCATCTTAAAATGTTCAGAACAAAATAAATACAGCTAATAGATAAAAATTCAAAATTTAGAAATACTTCAAAAATTAAAATATATATTAATCAGAAAAATCTTTTAATGCAGCATTTAAACAATCTAAAAATGTAAAAAAGAAGAAACCCTATGAACAAACCTGAAAATTTATATGAAGAAGAAAAGCAAAAATTTAGAATATTGAAAATATTGTAATAAGTTCTATACTTTGTGGAATGGAAAAATATGTATTTTACCGGTATTACTGATCAAAACATCACACTTCAATGAATTGAATTATAAAAAAAATATAGTAAAAACTAAAAATCTGCAAATTTTGAAAATTAACCATAGAAATAGAAGTTAAACAGTGAACGAAAACCAGCAGATGAAAAACCAGCAGATTAAGAAGTTAATGAAGTTACAGAATTTAATGAAGTAGATGTGTGTGACATAACATTTAAACGAATTAATCTGATGTTTAAAACAAAGTTTAATATTAATGAGAATGATCATGCATGTTCTATGTAGAGTGTGTTCAAACGAAAATTAAAGTTACCTGTACTGCAATGAGAGGTCTGAGGGTGAAATTAGAGACTGGTTACCATTTTGATCCAATTCAGTAAAATTGACAGTAATCCTGGTATTGACGACGTTGATAAGCTTCAATATTTAATAAAGCTATATTACCTTCATATAGAGCACGAGAATTAGTTAAAGGAGCTCAATCATCCCGAGAAAATTATTTCAAAACAATCAAGGCAATATATTCACATTTCAGAGAAGATCAAATGCTTGTAGAATTTTATGTGTGAGAACTCTATGGAAGTTCACTATTCTTATAAACTAAAGGAATCATAAGATAAAACTTCCATCATTATATGGTACGATAGAGATAAAGTTGAGAGATTTGGGATGGTTGTGAATAACAACTGAAAAATATGCTACGATAACCCCTTATCGAATTACGTTTGTCAGAAGAACTTCTCAGCGTATGATAGAAGAAGAATAATTTGAATGATAGAAATGGGAATACGGACTGCAGAATTTGTTGAAATTTTTGAAAAATGAAGTGGAAGCAGATCAAATCAAGGTAGCATTGAATGTATATACTGTTCGACAAATTTGCAATTTTAAGATCTAAATATTAAGATGAAATACCCTCACTAATACTGGATATCTTGCACGAAATTTCAATAATGATAAAATTTCTGACATTTGTAATGAAAAGAAGCATTAAAAAATTGCAAAAACGCTTTATATCTAGATATACTTGAAAGAATAACTTTATTAGCAAAACAGAAATACAGTTATCGGTGTTTGAAGTTTAGGCATCAAGTGGATCAATGTAAAAATAAAATTAACTATTCTCATTGCCATGTAAGGCATTATAGTTCCATATATCCTGAACAAATGATTTTAAGTTGCTTGACTCCACCCAAATAGTAGCTGAAACAGAAGTATCAGTAGAAAAATTTAGATATTTAACAAATCCAACATGTTTCTACTAATGATCCTCTCTAATCATGGTAAATATTTCTTCAAGGAACGAGTGGAGTTTCTCTTTAAGAGCATTGATTGACATAATTAGCTAAGGTAATAATACACAAGCATAATATTACCAAAATTTGGTACAAACCTATTAGATGTTGATAAATGATCTACAATTTCTATGAGTTTGGATACTTTTGGAATATTAGATCCTCCTGAGAAACAAAATCAAATAGATTTGTAGAATTCAATTAAATAGCTATTCTAATTTATGTTAAACATAGTAAAGATAGAAGATATCTTTTCTCAATTCCTTGGTTAGATCATTCTCTATTACATACAGAATTTACAGACAGAATTCAGATACTTAATATCATGTAGGTTTATAAAAATATATTTTAATAACGGGCAAATAATATAATTGAAAAAAAAAACAATATCTAAAACCTAGATTATTTAAACTATCCTCACTTCATCATCAAAATTTTTCAAAAATGGTTACTCTACCACAAAGATCATACCAGTCTTCAAAGGCTCCACAAAAAGGAAATCCTTTCTTTAAATAAGAGTTGAGTAAAAAGTTCAAAACTTGACAAAATGTATCATTAATTCTAAACCAATTTCGAATGTGGAAATATGGAATAATTTCTGATATGTTGAACGCATTTCTACATAGTTGTTTCAATGCCAACGACAAAGGTGTTTGGGAATTTTTGGTGGCAAGAAGAAGACCCAAATCGGAACAAAACCTACAGACAATGTCATGTGATGTTTGATATTAAATCGAGTACATTTCTTTTAGGTGCAACATACGATTACTATTTAGATATAGTAACAGACTGCTAAGCCTTGACTGATCAATTATTAAAGAAATTTATGTTTGGATTCATAGTTAGAATTGTAAATGAGACTACATAACTTGATGAAGTTTATAAAGGAATCTTGAAAAATTCATGGCTCTTGTAAAGTTTGATTTACGTGGCTGGTAACACAAAAATTTAATTGATTTTAAAGAGAATTATGGGTCTTAAAATCCTTCTCCTAACTTATAAGACACATAATTTTAGTCTTGTTTGGAGCATTGGAAAAGGTGCATTGAAAATGAGGTCAGTAGGGAATTTAAATAGAGTGCAGGAAAAATAATAACTGTAAATTAGATCAGTGGGATTATATACCAGGAAATTTAAACCTAGTTAACTTATATTCGATAGGTTATTCAATAAGAATTTTGCTATCTCAGAGATCGTGAGCAGGTCCGACCTGGTTATAAAAGATGAAAAAATGTTACATAACTTTAACAAATTGCCTAACAAGAAAGTTGTAAGCACGGCAACGAAGAAATCTGTTGCCATTACTCTAATAGCGTAGAAAAATATTCAATAATTCTTCAGCAGAATTTCTTCATTTGAAAGACTACTAAGAGCTTGTATCGTCCTAGTCAATTGACAGAGGCTCAAAATTACGAGGTATATCATCAATAGCTCTCGTGCTGACTCTAGTGAGACGTAAATAAAACCAGTGAATCAATTATCTAAGAGTTACTGCTTGAATAAGTAGGTTTTGTAAAAACAATAAGACTAAGAAAAATTTGCCATTTTAAAAAAGACATGTTTTCATCTGAGAAACTGAAAGAAGCGATAATCAAAATTATAGTCATAGATCGCATAAAATCATCATTTTCTTCTGTTAACGATGAAATGTTAAGAAATCTCTGTATGTTGTAGATAAAGGTGGGTCGCATAGAATGAAGAGCAGTTTGACAGTCAGAGAAAACACTGAAGATTTCAAGTTTCCATAATTCTATCTTCAGATCATCCTGATTTCACGAGTATAATTATGTACAAGCACTAGGATTTGTTGCATCTTGGGATTCATGCATCATTTGCGAGTCGGGGAGAAAAAAAATGTATTTCAAAGGGAAACAAAATTGTTCAAGAGGTGATCTGCCAATGTGCCTAATGCCGAAGATTTATCGCCAAGCAAGCTAAAGTAAACGTATGTCCTCTCTCAGGAAATCAAATCATAGAGGCCACCATTTTTGAAGTAACTAGACTCGATATTGCTGGGCCAGTTGACTTAAGAAATTTTTGTAAATGTTGGATTGTTTTACTTTCGTATGTGATATTCCCAGCAATACGTCTTAAATCGGTTATTTCTCTTTCTACTGATAAATTTCACTGTATATCTACTGTCTAGTTGCTCGAAGACGATTTATACTCGCATTTAAAGATCATCAGTTATTTATACTGATATTGGTAAAACTTGAGTTGGACACTACCAATTTTTACAAAAAATTAAATGGTATCAGGTGATTGCTGATGTTACTATGAAAACAATTATTTTGAAATTTATACCTCATACTTGTCCATGAGGGAAGGAATGTTAGGAACGTCTCAGCAACTTTATTAAAGATGTGCTAAAATAGTCTCAGGAAAAGTACGCTTGGAATGTGAAGAGTTAAATTCTTAGTTGTGTGAGTGTGGAATTGTGGTTAACTCTAAGTCAATCATTTACATGTCACATGACAATTATCATAAGCCATTAACACTGCCTGTGCTTTCGCAAAAATTAAGTTAATATGGAGGACATAATTTTGGATCATTTAAGATTTACTAGTCTGCAAATAACAACATTTGTATAGCGTGAAACTTAATAACGAAAGTAAAAGTTACAAATTGTAATGTTCAGATCATATGAGACATTATAACAAGATAAGTCGGAAAAGATAAGGCATTATTGTAAGAAAATAGTTCTTGAAAGATAACAAAAAAGCATGAAAGGCTTGCTCTGGTCGTTAGGAAAAATATTGAAATCGTTTCTGATAAAGAATGCAATTTACGTCTGGCGAGAATAAAGGTAGCCAACGATACAGTTTTACGTCCTGTACAGCATTTGTATTATCTTGAAACCAATGCAGTTTCTGTCGAATAACTTCGTAAAAGAAAATGAGAAATACAAGAAACCAAACAAGTAAGATACCAAACATGTGAAGTCTACTCAACAGGAAAATTATCATATCATGTACAGATGACAAGTAAAATATTTTAAGACTTTCATCTAAATGAAATATTTATATGACAGAAGAAATACTTGTTATTAATAAATGAACTATTTGATGAAAATAAATTATTTTTTGTCAAAGGGGTTTTTATTAGGGTATTTCGAGTTTTTTCGTTTCTTGCCGGATTTTGTTTTTACCACCTTCTGAATTTGAAAGCAGAATTCTGTAGTTTAGCGTTATTAGATTAATATTTTTTCATTCGCTGTTGTGTTCATTTGGAAAGACCCAAAGTCTCCCCTTCCTTTTATCTGTTCTACGTTTCTAGATTCAAAAACGTTTTTCAGTTACTTTTTAAAGAAGGATACAGCCTATCAACATTAATATTGTTAGTGGATTCTAATGCATTTTTTTTTTATTTTCTGTAGATATGATCGGACATTCTCCTTCAATGAGAAAATGACCATGTCTATGTCACTTAAATTTAATGATAAACTTTTTAGTTATTAAAATTTCATTCGTTCGTATTTAGAGCAGCGAGCCTACAAAGATAGATTCATATCCGTAATCGTAACTGTGCTATATAAATTTGATTTAGGTATAGAATGTGTAGATATTTCGATTATTGCTTAATTCACTAATTTTTGTTTCAGATTTGGATAAGAGGAAAATGCGTGAAATAAGTCGGAATGTGATTATAAAAATAAATAAAATATTTCTGGAATTTTACGGTTGGATTAACTTCACAGAAAAAAACATTAAATTTTGAACGCCATATGCGAATACATGTAAAGCAAAAAAACAAAGATTAAAACGCTTGGTAAAATTCAGTAAGTAACAATTTAAATGTATCTTTACACACACATACTCACGCACACACACATATATATCCCGTTCAGTCCCAGCGTATTATATTTGATATACTCGCGTTTCCTCTCCTGTGCTCAGCGTATCACATTAGATACGCTTCGTGAGTGTCTTCTATGGTTCAACGTATCAATAGAGAAACGCTTGATGAGAAAGTTTTATTTGATTTTTTTAATGTTACTATATGGCGTTACAATACCGCGAAATCAATACAGATAGGTTATTTGGAGTGTTGACGATGGTGATATGGGGTTAGATTTCACTTCTGGCTATCAGGAAGTGGGGGGGGGGAATAATTGTTAAAAGCACGTGCTGCGGCATGACTCTTTAAATGTAATGACATGATTTAAATGTTGCACTTTATTCCGTTTGCTTTTTTCTTTCTTGGTTTCTTCTTAGAAGTTCGAACGATAAATTATGGATTTTCATGGAGGTTAGGGCTTTTGATAGCATATGCTCTCAGCTGTTTGTTTTATTCGGTCGGTTTTTAATTTTAGCGACATTCATGACGAATAGAAAGTATTTATCTGATACTGAGATTTGCAAATTAATAAATAAATCTCGCAGTGATGTTAGCGAAAATAATCCAAATATGTACATAGCCATTAATTGAAAAAAGGACGAAAAGTTTGGCTTTTGCTCAAATTCTTGCGTGAAGCGTCAAATTTGACAAAATATGTGTGTAAGACATGTGACATTGTACTATGCATTGAAGATCCTTTTTTTTCTATAAAAATACTATACATCAAAATAAGATTCATTTTTTTATATCTTAACATTTCATGTAATGGTACATTATTACACCATGAAGTTCATGTAACAAATGTAAGTATATTTTGTATTTTCATAAAATATATGATTTTTGTGTAATAATTTTATGTATAAAACATTCCATTTTCGATTAAATCTTTTTTTTTTCATATATTTTAAGTTTAATGCATTTTAAATAATATACGTAAAAACCAAAATATTCTAACAAATAGCTGATTTTAGAGGAATTTTTTCGCGAATTAAGCTTAATATCTAAAATCGTCTGGGCACAGCTTGAAACTCCGCGGTAAAAAGCCGCGGGCCAAGTGAAGCACTTCTTTTTTCTCCCTCCGGTAGCGAAAGAGATATACGGAGGAAGAGATGATAGGTTTATTATCTCTTATTTAAGCAGAGTATCTGATAACTACCCCACTCTTGGGGCCCCCCCAATTACACTGATTTATCTAATAAGCGTCTTGAAAACAATACTTTATTTAGATATGTTGGCAATCGTAAAAATGAAATTAGGGTCAGAATTATTTCTTTTTATATGAAAATTAATGACAATATTTTTAATATAAACCTACATTTTTAACATCAACATTTCTAGAAAATTCTATTACATTCAGACCAGTAAATAATTCTTCAAATACATATAATAAAGTTTCTGATAAAAAAAAAATTAGAAAATAATATATATGAAATGTTAGAGATATTTTGAAGAGAACTACTATTATTGAAAATAGGTCTAATATACTAAAATGCATAAAAATGAGCAAATTGATGCTATTCGTAACTAAAATTTTAAATAGCCCTTTAATTTAATTGACATAGAGAATATCGATAAAGAATTTAGAAAGAGATTTTATTGCCTATCTGAAATAAATTAATATATAATATATTTTTTAAAAAAATATTTTTTTAATAATATTTATGGGCAGATTAAAAATATACCAGGAGTTGTAAGTATGTGTCAATTGAATACATATGTATAATTTTTTATGAAAATAAATTTTTGATTAAAATAGTTTTAGAATATGCAGATGTATTAATGATGTTAGTTTCTTCCACTTAGTAATAGTAATCAAATTAAGGCTTTCTTATCTTTTTATCCAAAATATTTTTCTTTATTTCAAACAAATTTTAATATAAATGAAGCAGAATAATAAGATGTCTTTAAAAATGTAGATGACAAAGGTTCTACTAATATTTGATGAAATTCCTTAAGTTCCTTTATTTTTAGTTCATTAAGTTTGAATAATATTCGGATTATAATTTATAATCAAATCTTATGTAATATTAGTATTTTAATTAAAATACAGTATATTTACATTGATTGGGATAAGTTTGAGAAAATTTTATTAAAAAAAGAATTTTCCTTAAATTTTAAAAAAGAATAATTCAAAGTAAATTAATTATAAAGTTTCGTTACTTTTATATTTTAAAATTTGTATTTTAAATCTGTTTTTTTTTTGTAATTTTGTTTTCATTCTTTTGCAAATTTAATTTTTTAAATGTTCCTTTTACTTTTTCACTTTTTTCTGATTTTTAAATTTTTATATTTTGGCTTTAATGTCTTTAAAATAATTCTTATGTTGTATAATTTTTCTCTGACAGAAGGCATTGCTATATTTCCGGTTTTGGCGTGTTCGGGAAACTCTTGATCTATAAGTGTTAGATTTGAGTGGTACTGTTGCTTTGCATTTAGTCTCATGTAAGATGTTTAATGTTTTATAATCAGGTTGATTATTTGACTCTAAACATTTTTTACCTGATTTTTGCTGCTACAATATTTATTTGTTTTATTTATCTAGGCTTTAAGGAAATTACGTAATTTGTTTATTAGATTATAAAATTGATGTGATTGTTGGGCCAGTAAGACATATTTAATCTGCTAATCTTTCAAATTTTAGAATTTACAAATGTTATATTTCATTACTATCACGATTTTTCTCTCCTTAGCTTTCATTGCTTTTAGGCATTGAATTGTAACTATAAAAGGTTTGAATTTTATTTTCTTGCTATTTGTATTTGTTCACTATCCCTTCAGACATTTTTTCTTTCTCATTTGGTTTGTTATGATTTTTTGGGGGGGTTTTCGAATTTAAAAGATTTTCCTTTTCTTATACATATTTGCAATCTAAAAAAATCGTACTCTTCTTACTTTTTTAAAAAACGATTCTCATTTTTATTTCGGCTTCAATATTAATTTTAATTAAGTGTTTAAATTATTTGTTATATTACGGAAATATTATATATACACACAACCACACACACACGCATATATATATATATATACATAATAAAATCCTTAAAGTATTTAATGTTTTAAAAGCTAGATAAATCAATTAATTTTCGAAAACATAATTTAAAATGAGAATAATAATTTAATATTTAATTGTTATTTCATTCGAAGTGATATATTAATGACCAAGCGTTTTCTTTTAACTTAATATAGATGTGTCTCTGTTATTGAAGTCTTTAAAGTTCTATTAATTTTTCTTTAGGATAACAATGGGAAGTTTTATTAAATTTTGAGTTATTATAAAAACAGAGATGGCTGTGCTTTTTTTAATTTACTTAATAACTACAAGTTAATTTGAAGAGCATTTGGAAGTGGAGAAAAGAAAACTTTTCAATTAAAATTATAAAAGGGAAAAAGTGAAATAAATTATTGTTCTTTCAGTGGCTGCCATCTCTTATTAAATGAAAGCATTGTTTTGCCTCTGAACGGGCTGTTTAAAATTAAATATCTGCTAGTTTTAATTAGACTACTCGTCAGAGAAGGAATTAATGACAAACGTGTCTTGTAAGGAGAGATGAAGGAAAAAACGTGTTTCTTTGTTTTTCTTTTCCTCTTCTGATAAATTATTTTCCCCTACTTTGTGTATGTTTCGTAAAATTAATTTTAGAATCCCCACCGAGGACCTAAATAAAATAAACATTTGCAAGAAAAATTAAAGTCCTTTGATAGATTTGAATTTATCTAATTAAATATTTTTGATTAAAAGGTTTAGGATCATTTGTTTCCTCTAACGATGTGATATATTTACTTTTTGAATTGAAACTCGCTTGCAGAAGGTTGAGGAATAAAAAATGGCTTTCTCCAGGAACAACTGTAAAATCAATATTTTTTCCTGCTGGAAATGACGGCTTTTATGAAGACAGTGCTGGAAAATCTCGCATTTCAAAATTTTCAATTAGATTGTTATTTATTTATTTAATTTTTTGAAATACGACATATTCGAATCTGAATAATTATAAGGGGGAAGACATAAAATGACATATCCAATTCTGACAGTTTGCAAATTCTCAACTAACAGGAAATTGAAAATCCTTCTCAACTCGTTGAAAGTGAATATTTACAATTTACATTTGCAAACATATTAATTAATTCAATATACGCAGATTGTGCTTTGAAAAGATTCATGAATTAGAACTAAAGTATGTAAATGTTATATATATTGGATTTATTTTGGTTATTTTATATGTATTACATTCATTTCTCTTGAAAAAGAATAATTATTTTTACATTAAGCACATCAGTTAGAGATTTTAAGAAAACAATTTATAAAATAAATTTTCATATAAAATAAAATGGATTTTGGTTTGTTGAAAAAAATAAGATTTATTTAGTTTCTTTTTTTATATTCCTCTTAATTTGATTGCTATCTATAAACCTTTTACAAAACCAATTCACATATAAGTAATTAAAGTTTTTTATTTTGTAAATAGGGTACAATTTCAAACATAATTCAAGATAACATGAAAAGCCAATTAATTTATTAGAATATATTTTAGTTTTTATACTAATTATTTATCTAAAATTTGGCACAGTAATTTTGAAAACGTCACATATTATATACTGCAACGAATCAGAATACGCTCTCTGGTTCTCAGTAGAACTCTAGGGAGATGAGCCAAATACAAAATTCACTCTGTTGCGAACACTATGAGCTGCTCCTTCTGATTACACGTTTCAGTTTAACGTGATCTCTCGCACCTCCAGACAGATGCTAAAATGAAAATCTCAGATAATTTCCCCTTTCTCAAGTGTACTTTTAAAAAATCTAAATTTTTTAAAATCTAAGTTTATTTTTTCATTCAATTCTAGATACATTTTAAAGAAACTGTTTTTTTTTTTTTATTTAAGGCTCTTGGTAAGTTTAATTTTATGACGTTTTAATTGAGCTGAGGACAAAACAAAATGTAACGTTAAACTATTTTCAGATAGGAAATAAAAGACCAGTAGGGCTGTACTTTTTATAATGACCTCTACTATACAGCATATCTCTATTATTGTCTTCTGTGAGCAAATATGCAATGCTTTTCCTATCTTAAAATACTATCCTATAAAAAAAGGTTATAATAGTTTGTTCTGAATTTCTTTGTTTTGTTTTTATAACATTTGGAACAGTAGTACTCTGTATAATGTACTTTTTTATTATACAAAATGGGTATAATAATATTATAAAATTGATCTTGTGGGAAAAATATTTGAAACCTTAAATTCATGATTCATTTCCGTATTAGACAAATTTATGTTATCAGTTTAATTAATTATCTTAAAAAGACATATACTGATATATATATATATATATATATATACATTTTTCTCAAAAACTACTACTATATACATAAAGTTAAAAATTTATCAGTTGATTATGAAGAGATTTATCTGTATACAGAAGTAAGAATTTTGAAATATATTGCTTAGTTCTTAAAAAACAATTTTTACCGAACATTCTTAAGAATTTATGGAAATTTCTCGTATTTATTAAGATATCTGCTCTATATCCAGTGTGTGTCTTTTAAAATATTCCAAAAGTTTCCATTCAGTATATATAATTACATTTCAGAAATATGTTGTACAAATTTCAGATGCATGCAGGCAGTAGATTTAAAGAAAAAAGTTCACGTAGTTTACAAAATGCCGTTTTTGGAAATTGACATCTTAATATAAAAATTAACCTGATTAAGAAGGTCCTGATCCATAAGTGTTATTATCTGCATTCTTCATTATTTTATTTCTTTTTCTCGCCTTTTTTTTCTTTCCTCTCTTCTTTTGATTGCCCAGAAAATACATAAATAGTTTTCCGCAGATATCCCCTGTTGTGTTATTTCATAGCATTTGTAATATATTATTCTGATTTAATTCACGATTTGTATGCAGAAAACCCAGCTTCGATGTATTAACATTATTAAATAAACATTCAGCATCACACATACTAAGTGAAAGTACTTCAATTTGCACATATGTTTATTTGAGATCACGACACCATAGGACAATATGAAAGCTTCCTTTCGGTTTTTGTGTTTTCCCATGTATACACTTTTTAAAAAAATCAGGATTTGAATGGGGTGTAAATACTGGACACATGGTTTCTAAGACAGCCACAGGTGGATAGTTTTAATATATGTCTTTCCTGTTACTGTTACTTTCCTGTTTTTCTTATACATACACCATGATTCCTCTCCAGCAGGGGCAATGCCCGTGTTAAGGGAATTCTTCTGTCTATAGTTTGAACAAAAGATGCCTCTGATAGCTTGTCGTATACTGTGAACATTATTTAGTTTTCCTCAGGATTGTTAGCCAATATTATAATTGTAAGTTTTCTATTTCCTTCCCGGTCATGCGGTTCCTGCAACATAACCTTTTAATGTAAAATAAAATTCCCTCCTTTCATTTGTTATTTTAATCGACGTTATCTTACTACCATGCTCTTTATTACGTGTTCAATACATTCCAGTTTTTCAACAGGATATTCATTTCCATATGTTTACTTCCTTGATGGCATCAAAGGCTTTAGTGTCACCATCACCTAAGTATATGGTATTCAATGCATCCTGCATTGTCAATGAACGTTGAAACATTCTTGAACCACCTTCGATTTCCATCGACCCACTAGAAACTTCAATTTGATGATAACGTTTATTGCAACATATACAGTACTAAGATCAAATACTTTTCCGATGTCTATGCTAATCAATGTAACCCCAATATTCAAAAACGTATAACCTCATTATGGTAAAGGTCCATCTACGGCAACTGTAATATTCTTATTGATTCTATTTTTCCGAATAGCTTCTTGATCAGAATTTTGCACTGTTTCCTCAGAAATAAGATTTACATCATTTAAGAGATTTTTATTCTAAGGTACAAATATTGTAAGTGGTTGGAGGCAGATTCCTAACAGCACAAAACATTTTTGCCACCTTTTGCACCTCTTCCAATGGAACTCATTGCATATATATATATACCTCTTGTAATGGAACACATCGCATAATTGCATATAGATAGATAGATGGATAGGTGGAGAGAGAGAGTGAGAGATTCTTTCAATAATTTTGCTGTAGGACCGGGAGCAGAATCCTGCTCAAATAAAATGAAGCATTGTCGGAAAAGTGTTCCCTGATGGAAGGTAGAAGTTTTGATTCTAGAATAGAGTCAGTATAATTTCTGGCATTCAGTGTCCAGTTAATCACATGAAAGCGAACAATACCACCTGCTGACACGCATGACCTAATCATAGCACTAAGTAGGTTCTTCAAAGTTTCCTAAATGCAGTCAGGATTTAGCTCTTTTCCTATTCTACGTCTTACATATTTTTACCCAACACTACCGAATAACGATATATTAGTTTTATCGCTCCATATAACTTGTGGTTACTCATTATCTGTCCAATTAATGTGTCTACTGTAGTCTTTTTCTGCGCTGTCATAAATTGAGATAAGGCTTTTTTCATGGTAAGCTACCTCGAAGTCCAACATCTGTTTATCTTTTTCTGATCGTTCTTGAACTGACAGAAATACCAGCGTCATTCAAATCACTTCTGATAACCGTTGATGATATTCTTCTATCTTGGAGACAGTCTTTTTATTCTACTGTCAGTAACAAATATATTGCACCTTTTTTTGATCTTTTCCTGCTTCGTGTTTTTATTGAATTGGCTTTCTGATACTTTAAACAAAAATTTAGAACTCTACATATAGTCAGTGAACCCCCCACTTATCCAGCAATTTCAATATCATAAAAGCCACTTCCTCGTAACACAATAATCTTACATTTCTTTCTATGTGTCCAATCTACTATTTTATTTAATGTAATTGTTTCTTGACTAAATATAAAAAAAATTACCTCAATTCCTACATGTAATTTGATTACATAAAAAACAGTCTTCTCTCTTTTTCATAAGAAAGCACAATAATGTTCCAACTGTAAACATGGTAACAGCTTTTGCTGGCAATTACTAACATTTGATTGATTACCAGAACAAGAACATTGATTAACCAGGAAGGTTAAACATTACAAACCGTTTCATAACTGTGTTTGTGTCTTAGAATAAAGTATGTATAATTTTTTTGTATTCCAAATATAGGGATTTTTTTGTAGTCAATTTTGTACTAAATTCTCCTTAAAATGATATATTTGCATCATAAGAACGTAACATTTTCTATAAGCATACAAAGCTAAAAAACATAAAAATTTCCAAAACTGTCCCCAATTTTGACCATTAGACTATCCTTCATGATAGTCTGATGAAGAAAATTCTACACAATATGGTCAATCATAACATTTCGAAACGAAAAAAATAGCTACACCAGTTATTTTTGATAACTTGTATAAATCCGTGCCCTTTTTTACTCCGCATATTACTTATAAATACATTTGAAAGTTTATTTAATTTCATTATGGTATTAATAATACCTATATATTCTTGAAAAACTATCATTTAAATGAAGATTTTTTTCTTCTTTTTTTAGAACAAGAATTGTTAACATCAATAATCATTTGAATATTACTTACATTGGCATCAGATGCACATTTACTACTACAGTAATATCTACTTTTGAATAGTTTTTCTGTTTTTAATCAATAAGTGATCTAGGCATATTTTTAGTTTCAACTATTCTAAGCAAAGTACTCATTTTACGCTTAATAAAGTTTAGCTTAGAAAGTATTAAATAATATGATTCCCAATTCTAACTTTCAGCGAAGAATGAGCAAAATTCTCACTTGAAAATAGTAAACAAACCTTTAAGTTACAATTAGAGCTATATTGCATCTTTAAGCATGTGTTTAAGACTTTGCAACCTCATCTAAGGTTTGAAAGACTAATATTTTCACTTTTATTTACAAAACTGGGGTGTCCCCTATTCTGATGCGTAACTTTTTTTTTATTCAAAATAAAAATCAACATATTTGTTATTTAATATTAGCAAGTATGTTACACCATTGGAAAGGTTTTGAATTGGAAAATTAAGTGACTTCGAAAATTCAAAATCAATTCTTAGAAGATTTATAGGGTGCTAAGCATGAAATCCAATTAAGACTGAATGATGGGAAATGTATTCATTGTGCGAATTAAATGAAATAATTCAAAATTGTACTATTGTTTGAAATAGCCATTATGATTTTTAAAGAGTATTATAATTTTTCATTTTCGAAGTCTTAAAAATCGCTCAAAACATTCTACCAAAGTTTTTGTGATGTTAATAAAATATTTATGTAGCTTTTTAAAAGATATTTTTTAGTTTATTCTCCTCTTTTCTTTAATTTCAATGATTGGATGAAGTTTTCTTTCTTTATTTTTTTTAATTTTTTTTTCATTTTCAGCAATTGCTAGAATTCTATTATTCTGTTCGACTCCTTCAGTTCCTAAGGGGATCAGAAAAAACATTTCTTCATCTCACTTTTGTCTTCGTATGATCAAAAAACAGAAAAAAAATTGAAAACAGTTTTAACATTTAAGAAATGATAATTTCTTAAGTACCGTAAAAAAGACTAACCTCGATTTACAAGAGGCTGCACTTAAACACGATCTAAGTATTGTGAAGAAGAAAATCTGACTCAGTAAGGTGTTTGAAGAGTTTTTAAATATATTTAATGCTTTTTTAATTCTAATAATTTAAGCAACTCAAGAAAAGTGAAATCTAAGTTAATAAAATCTAGTCTTCTGAGATTGCCAATTAGCATACTGATTTCTATTGAGAAAAAGGATAAGTAAATTTTTCAAAAACTTCATTTATCTTAAGAAAAAAATACAATCAATAATGATTGTTGACGGAAGCACAAAAGTATTTGCAAAATCTATACATTAATGGTTCACCTTCAATTCTATGATACACTTTAATAACATGGGCTCATTTTTTCCATCAAATTTAATTTCTGTAATTGAAAATAATATTTACATAAACTATAAATACCTGTATGAAAATAAAATTAATATTTAAGTAGTACCAATATTTTGTTTGATGAAAATATTTCATAATAAATTATGCTTTTTAGTAAAAATATTAATTTCTCATGATACAAATTTTTTCGCAGCTGCGTATTGTAATTGTATGTTATTTTAAGCATATGGAATAATTACCGATGTAATTGTATGTACTTAATAATGGATATCGTACATTAAGGAACTCATATTAAAATATTGCACAATAACTTCAAAATATAGTATTTTTATTTTTACACAATTGTAGTTTTATTTATCAATTTGTGGATGGAGTTTTATAAGCAATTCGAAATCATTTAATTATTGCACATGCTATGAGGATGCATTTAATGCTATGCTATTAACATAACATTATTTTTGATAAACTCTATCCGTGTACAGTATCCAGAAAATTGAAATTTAGACTCTTGTTCTAAAATTTTATTAATATAAGTCAAATAAAGTTAAGGAAGGATATATGAATAATAAAGATGATTAAAACTAATTATTAGTTATAAATTTCTTATTTTAATTTGCTACTTAATTTAGTTCAAATAAAATTTAAAAATAGTTATGATTCATTGGAAATGTTTTAATTCATATTCTTTCCCATCTCATTAGTTTCAGTATTGTAGGGAATAATTAGTTCATTTAAATTAAGTGCATGTGAAAATACTAAGAACGATACATGTAATAACATAAAATACTCATTTCTACTGGGATTTCGCACGCACATTTCTAAAAAGATAATATTAAATCTTGGGTGGTAAGGAACATTCAAGATATAAGTTGTACTCTTCAAAATATTGCAGTAATTTCTATTGAATAAACAAATATTTTTTTAATATTCATCTTAATAAGAGATAAGTAATCAATTATAAATGGAAAATTATATGTTGTCTTAAAAATTTTATCTATCGCTTACAACTGTTTTTGAGATCTAGACCACAGTTGTTAAAATTATATCCAGCAAAGTACTAATTTCTAATGAGTAAAAGTTATAGATTACACATACTACACTTAATTTTCAAGTTTTTCTTTCGTTAATGTACAGTCTTAGAAGGGGTTCTTTAATTTGTGATTTGTATTATATATTTTTGGCTGTTTATGGTGAATTTTTATGTTTTATAAATTTATGATTATTATATTTACAACATATTATTTTCTTTTATGAGTCAGCAAAAAATACCCCAATTCTCGCTTTTCAGTAAATACTAACATTTATAGGCTGAAATATTATGTTACTTGTTGTACCGTCTGTTTTCGATAAAAACCTACTGAATTCAAAGACCTAAAGCATAAGTAATTGTTAACACAAAAAATAAAGTATTTAATAAATGACATACTTTTTCTTAAATATTAATTTACTAAACACAACAAAGCTGCACAAATAACTTACAGTTAAACAGACAAACTATTTCTATTTCTTTGAAATAATAACATTTAATATTAATCGCACCAAGGAGTATAATGGAAGTGTAATGGCTTAATAGATATCATTTTATCATATTCGCTAAATTATTCGCCGTATTGATAAAAGATTAGCGGAGTGATGATTTTATTCACACAACTAATAATTATACGGATTTATTTCATTGGCTTTAATTAGTTATGTATAGTTAAATTTTTTAAATATTAAAATATTTTATTTTGGTGAAGTATTTATCGCAATATGTATATGTTGGCTTAGCTGCAAAAAATAAATCATTGTGAGTCACTAGTTTGCTCTAGATAGATGAACTTATCTAAATTAATATTTACTATTTTATCCCTTTGATTAACTTAGTAATATAATTGAATTAACATAATAAATTTTAGTAATCTTTTTTTGAATAAGAGTATTGGTATTAGAAAAATTGACCACATTTACTCATAATATCGAAAGATTCTCAAATCTTTAAAAGACAATTATCCACTGCTTCTTCATTACTCATGATTGCTTGCGATGAATAAAAAAATCATTTAACATTAATATTTCATTAGTATTGAGGAAACGCTTATACTGAGGATGCCTTTAATCAAGCATAGCGGAAATTGTTCATAAACAAATATTTTCGCCTTTATGAAGTATACCTACGAATATAACGTGTTAATGATGCAACAATTATTGCTTGCGATTCATCATGAAATACAAATTACCGTTATTTGAGTTTGTGACTGACATTTTCAGTCATTCAATGAAAACTTAAAAATAATTTAGATTAAAGTAGTTTTTTTTTAAAAAAAACACCTGTAAAATAGAGAAAGACAGAAAAACGTTTAGTTAAATGTAAATAACTAAAAAAAGTAGCTTCTTTCATTTGTTCTACATTTATATATTTCCTACTACATATATTTTCTACTACATATATATTATACTACATATATTTTCCATTATTTAAATTATTTTTCATTATTTAAAATATTTTTCATTATTTAAATTATTTTTCATTATTTAAATTATTTTTCATAGTTTAAAATATTTTTCATAATTTAAAATATTTTTCATTATTTAAAATATTTTTCATTATTTAAATTATTTGAATTGTTCGTTTATTTTCCATCATTCCATTATTTAATTCAATTATTTTCCTTTTATGTTATAAATAAAGGAAATATTTCATTTTTTATCAATATTACATTTATCATTATATAACTCATATAAGTCTCATGAAGTACCAGTTGATATTTGACGATTTACAAAAATTATTCTAAGAAATATGTCGAAATTTTTTATAAAAATTTAAGTTCATTTGGGTGTACGTGAAAACAGTCCTACACGGAGGATAATAGCTAATGACACTTTATTCACAAATATATAGGGCTTGATGAAATACAGGTAGTAATATTTGAATAGATTAGTGACACAATAGGGACAAATACAGCACTAGTACAAATCGACTACATAAGCAGATACAAATCAGGACTTATAATAATCACCTGAGAAATTTCAAAAACGTTACTTCACCAGGTTACTAGTTTACACGATGTACAAAACTCCAAAGTCACACTTTGAACAGACTGGTACAACTTCCGACACATCCAGACATATTTTCAGCATGTCCGTGCTATCGTCACATTCCTTGTATATACATTCGGCCATTTCAGATATACTCCAACAGGCTTCGTACCTCTCCATATTTATAGTTGTTCCTACCAGGTGTGATTCAAAAGAAAATAATGAGGATAATTCAATCACTACTCTCCTAATCAAGACTTCAGTAAGATTCCATCATTTCTATTATTTTATCACTAATGTTTCTAAAAAATTCATCCATTTTACCATTAAGATTGGGGGGGAAGGGGTTCGTTATTTAAGCGCACCTTAGTATTCAACAAATTCTCAACAAATGTCTCTTTACTTCATAAGAGTAATGTTGCAGGGAAGAGTCCTAGCATGTTCATAAGAATATGTTGATTTCTTAATAAACTTTACAAATTATTTCTAGTTCTTTCTCAAATAAATTTCATCTATCATAGGAGATCATATTGAAAAAATTTAATATATATTTGTGTGAAATTAAGTAGAATATGGCCATTTTAAATTATTTTATCATATTGGAAATAGTGTAATCTTTGCCAGTAAAGTAATATCATAGGGGGCTTAAGCCTTATTAAAATTAACCAATGTTTAACGGTGCATATTGTTTATTTTATTGATTACCAGAAGAAAATGAGACAACCTTTCTCTTCGATAGTGTAAAATTACAAAGGATCATGGGAAAAATAATCAGTCCCTGATTTTGCCTTAACAGAGGAAAGGGAGTTTATTTTTTGAGTCTCAAAATTTTGATTTTTCTAATCTCTCTTCCAATTTTATTAAATATTTTGATATCATGGATTATTTTTCGCTATATTTAGTTATGCTAAGAACATTGCACACACAAAACCCCATACACGGAAACGAAAAAAACGTAGCAGAAAAAGCGGACTGTACATGCGCAGTGCTTTGAAAAGTGAATGGAACACATCTGTGTTAATCCAAGAAAATATGATATATTTACGTACTAATCAAGCTAGAGAAGCTTTGAAAAGATCACACAATTGGAAGGTGTAGCCTGATTCGTTAATTCACATATGGTTTCACATTATATTAACCAACATAAATGCATATATATGTGCATACACACACATATATATGCATCAAAAACTTGTCTTTATTCTAGTTTTTGTATTCTAGTTTTGTTCGGTCTTGTATTGTTTTTTCCTTCTTGATACTAGAAGATTTTGCTCTTGCTTTCAACATCTTTACAAGTATATTTTTGGATTTTTAGCTATTATTTTCATAATATATTTTATTGATTGGGTTCTTTTGGCCAATAAACCTTGAAAGACACAGCCTAACATTCTAAAGTCTGTTACAGCTTTAGCTATGTTATTTTCCAATTTTGTTTTTTCTTAAAGTTTTTTTTTTTGAATATATCTTTTATATCTTTCAAATATATCTTTTTTAAATTTCTGGTATTTATTTTTTTTTCATTTAATTTGCTTTCTCTTAATTTTTATGTAATTCTTCTTTTATAGTAAAATTTAAATAGTATATTTTCATTCATTTCTTGCTTTGAAATATGTATGCATTAATTTTTAAACTTTGGTTTATTATTTGGTATTTCTTAAATACTCAGTTGTGATTTTCTTACATACTCTTATAATTTCAATTTTTAAAGTAATCTTTTAGAATATTCATGATGTAAAAAAAAATTGTTATTCAATTAAATAAAAATTAAAATTATATATATATATATATATATATATATACATACACACCGTTTTAAGCGAAGTGTAATACAATTGTTCCCTAATTCTAAAGGAAATTGTTACATATATATGTACGTGAAAAATAAGAGTGTTGTACTTAAGGACTTTACCGAATGAAAAATCTGTCTCAATCTAACTATCGATATCTGAGTCCCATGACAATCAGCAAATGATGCGAGCATCCGACGGATATCTAACCACACAGTAGTAACCGGAAGTCAGTTATAGGTCAACGCTTCCTTCGACTCAGAAATAGTAAAACAAAAGAAAAGTATAAAAGGTAAGAAGGAATGGGGGGATGCCCTTCTATTGGTAGAACTAAAAGGGCAAGATTTATGGATTTTCCATTTCCGTAGTGCTCCGCTGATGATCATTAGAGGAATGGATTGATGACGTCATCCGAGGATTAAGAGAGGTCGGTGATTGGACGATGACATTCTGGGGTTGTTAATGGTTTGGCAAATAGAAAACAATCTAAAAATAAATATATGTTAGGGTTTTTTTAGGAGTTTCAGTCATTCCATCATTCATTTAATCTACGATCATTTCATCATTATATTAAATGGCAAACTAAATGACTTTAAATCGTTTTCTCTAAAACCAATACGCTACGTAATTTTAATGGTTTTTCAATTAACTCAGCTTAAGTTGTGGTAAATAACTTAAAAGATTTAGGATAAAAGTATTTCTAAAACAATTTTTAATGGGAAAACTTTTATACATATATGTTGGAAATTATTATTATGCATGTATGTGTGATAAATTAATTGTGTGTTTATTTCACAAGAGCCAAAATTTTACTATACTGCATCAGTTTACAAATATATGGTCCATCACCAATTGCCCCCGTACTTTTTTTTTATAATTATTTTTAACGTATTCTACCGAGATTTTATGAGAAAATAGCGTCAACAAAAATGCGATTTAAGGGCACAAAATAATAGATACATGGTATTAAATTTAAATATTAATTTTATAATACATTGGGATTTTAATATTTATATTTGTCTTGCTTAAGGTATATTTAATATAATATATTGTAATTTTATTTTAATACTCGAAATCTACATATAATTTAATAATTACTCTTTGTTCTTATTTTAAAATTTTAATTTAACTATTGATTTTAATGGCAGGATCGTCTGTTTTTATTCTTTTTGTTGTTATTATTCTCAGTTTTTTTTATACATTAGAATGTTTTGCTTATGAAAATAACGATGCATTAGGAATTTGCAGAAGGTATTTTCTTTTCATGCTATTAATTGCATCAGTAAACTTGGGGAGGGGGGTCAAAAGTGCAATTGCTTTAGACTAAATAAAATACATTTTAAGTAATTCTACTTTTTCGTGTACTTAACAGGAGAAAAATGGTTGTCACACATTAAAAAGCAAATGGAAAAACCAATGTGAGATTTTTCTTTTTTAATTTTATATTTTATAAATGCATATAGGATATTTAAAAATATATAATAAATGATTTATATAAATCTTTTTATGAAATTTAAGCATATTAAACCTTTTGTATTTTGAGCCACAGCATTTAACAAAATACTGAAACATACTTACTGTCCATGAACCAAGAATTTAGAAATTGAAATCAATTCAACATTAAAACAATAAATTATGCAACCAAAACAATAAATTTTATTATGAGTGTTTCATAATTCTGTATTTCATTCCTTAATGTAAACATTTATAGAAATATATTAATACCTACCCATGTTATTATTTCATTTAAATATCTTATTTTAAATTAAAATTTTAAATAGAAACGGTTTTAATGATTTTAAAGGTAAATCAGCATTTTCGAATGACTATAACTTGGAATTAACATTTAAATAGAATGTTTACTTTTTCAATGAATGAAAATCTAAAAATTAATAATTTGAAATTCCTTATATTGTGCTAAAAAAATAAAAATTATCTTCTAAGCATATTGTATAATATCGCATAAAAATGGAATTATTTCCTTTTTTCTTTGTTTTTTTTTAAGATAATGAATAGCAAGATGAAGTTTCTGCAAATAATGGAACAGTAAAATGGTAGGAAATTCTGGACTGAAGGACTCTGTATTGTAGTGGTTCAACAATGTTACCTTACAAGTTGGAATGGAATGAAAAAAATATCATTTTTTATGAGAGGAAAAGGTTATTTTGAAAACTGTGACAACGAAATTAGTGATGGCTGAAGGAAATTTTAAGGTATTTAAATTTAGAATAATGTTATGCTATACATGTAAAATAATTCATAATTTTTGAGGCATGAAACAAAACAAATTGTGATTTCTTAGTTTTAATCACTATTTTTCTTGAAGTATTATAAAGTTTATTCATTATGTAATACATTTACAAAAATGCATTTACGTATATATTGTATTCTATAATTTTCTAAAAGTTCTTTCGTAAGTTATGAATAAATTATCTTATAAAAATGTTTTATAATTTCTTAATCCCTTTCATATGTAGTAACCCATTAGAAAATGTATAAGAGAAAAGTAATTTAATTGAAAGAATTTTTAATTTGATAAACATTAATGATAGTTTAATTAATTAATGATTTGCTACTCAGTAAAATTAATATATTTAACTTCAAATTGCCTTCAGATGTTTCGCATAAGTGAATAATAATGTATATTCAAAATGTTTGGCATTACTTGACGTACATTTCTCTTCAAAAAAAAAACTTTATACAATGTTGACTTTTTATTTATTTGAATGAAATTTCAATTAATAAACAATTATAATATAATTTAATCAAAATTAGTAATAGATTTTTATTAATTTAATAGATGTTATACATTAGATTATTTACATTTATATCTATCGGAAGTACCGTATATCATTTAAGGCTTAAGTCACAGACGTGTCATGCGTGACAACGAAAAAATATTTATTTACACTCTTCGATTTAAATTAAGCAATGCCTTTTTAATATCCATTCAATATCTAACTGCTTTTTTTGTGTCAAAATACTTTATATATTGATGGGAATTTAAAAAGTCTCTAAAAAGCTCATTCCAGCCAAATATGCAATCAATTTCTTCCTTCTTCAAAAATACTGGTAAGTGTCGCACTTGTATTATTTTTATAAACTCCTTCCGATGGAAAAAAAAAAGGCAATGGAATGTGCTAAAATACATATTTCAAGAAATTCTGTTTTTATCCTTCACTATTTCGGGGATTTGGAGTCTTTTGTCGTAAAAACAAGACACAATGACCGGAAAGTAAGAATCTAGACAAATTACGAGCTTCCTTTTTTATATATAATATAAAAGTAAGAAGAAACATTCACTAACATTTTTAGTGCGAAAGCATTCCTAAAGAGATTTTATGTTTTAAAGTAAAACGCTTTCGCGCTTTGTATTTTCGTTATTTCTTTTTCATTTCTTTCCCTGCTTTTTTCCCTTTTTATTTCCTTTTTACCTGGAGCGAGGACATTTTAAAAAGCACTTAGTTCTTGCTTCGGTTGATGTGAGATATAAATAATCTTGCCTTTCCGCGCTTCGTACGTTTTAAAACGTTTCTTACGCCTTTTCACCGAAGACAGAGGGAAAAATGAAAAAGAGTGAAGGGGAAAAAAGTGTCGTTCTTCGAAATAATATAAGGAAAACTTAGAGAAAAAAAAAAAGAAAAGATCCAAAAGCAAATCACGTTAGAGAAATAAAATATGGAAATGTACGTTACAAAAACTTTCTTGTCGAGTCCCGAAGATATTTACATAATGCGAGTGTTTTTTAGAGATCTTATTTCGAATACTTCTGGCTGTAAAAATGACTTGGAAATATGTCTTAATGTATCAACCAATGAATAACTATTTATTATTTTTTCCAGATCAGAGATGAAAATGAATGTTCAAAATTACGTTGTTTTTATACACTAGAAATTTGATGGCTTGAGTAATGGAAAAATAATATCTCTGAATATTGCGTTGGGTGTAATTACGGAAGTTATTGATTTATTTGATCGAGACCAAAACTCGTTAAAAAATCATTGTCTTGGCTTATTTATTCTGGAGACGTTTCTATTAATTTAAATGATTTAATTTTCTCAATAGATGCTTCAGAAATCGTTTACACATCCTCTTCAAAACTATACATTTTACTCCTATGAAATGTTTCATTCAAAATCAATGAATTGCTGCTTGACATTTATTTCGTGAAAAGAGTTTCCTTACTTAATTTTGTTGTCAAAAAAAAAAAGATTAAAGCCAAGAAATTTTATTCTTAATTTTTTTTCGTCATTAATATTAATTCAGTACAAAAGTTCTACCCTAAATTCATTAAACTTTTACTGATATTCATTTATGATGCCATACTTCAGAGCTTTCTTGATATAATTATTTTACTTTAATACAGGTAACCTTCATACAACGCGAGAGTCACGTTACAAAAAAAAATGCGGTTTTATACAAAGCCATGTTATACGAAACGAAGAACCAGTACTAAAAGAAGGATTATATTCCAAAATATAAATAAAAATCACTCTATTATATTTCCATTATAATGATTATTTTCTTTATTACATTTTCTTAAGGAGTAAAACATATTAATGTGAATTAAACAATGTTTTCTTCATCTTCATTAAGCGCTATTAACCGAGGACGTTTTCTTTCTGGCAATATATCCTTATCTTCTAAACATTTTTTCTGTGTTACCTTCTGATCTATGTTCCACCTTTTGCAAAATATTTCTTAATTTTGGTTGCTTGCTTTTAGTTAAAAGATTCTTTTTTTTTATAAATTTCTTTATATAGTCCAAAGCATTTATGAAGTTCTTCTTTAAATTTTGTGCTCCTTTTAATTAAGTTTCTTCATTTAAGAAATATTACTCTATCTGTTTAACTAAGCATAGGCCTTTCTTTAAGTTTTGTAGAGTAAACTTTTTAACTTCTCCATCACCTACTATACTATCATCATCTTGTTATTAATTCTACCAAACCTTCTTCATCAATTTCGTCTACCACTAGTAATTCCTGGATATCTTGTGCAGCCATATCGCTAAGAGTTCACATTTTTAGACACTTGGTTACTTCTACTTACTGTATCTATTCTTTTTTCTGCTGCTTCGATCAAATTTTCACTTTCAATTGACTCCGATTATATTTTTTTCTATCAACAATGTGATGTCATCGCTTTATTAGTGGATAACTTTATTCGATGGAGGAGAGTTAGAGTGAATCATTGATATTAAAGTATTACGTTATACAGGGATGTTCCCTAATCTCGAACCATGTTAGATTGAATCCGTGCCATATTGTTTGTGTTTTACGGGAGTTTCTAGTACTGTATTAAAATTACTAAAACATTAGAATGAACGACTAAAACGAATCATGCTGTGCTACGACATTTGCATATTTGTGATGAATTCTCTGGATTTTGCTCATTTATCAAGACGTCCCTAAACCTGACATGAGAAATATAAAATATACGCTGACAACACTTGCTTACATATAACCCACATTTAATACAGAAAAGACATGTAAATGTGATTACATTTCATCATACATCAAAAGTTTATGTTGAATATTCTTATATTTACGTTTATTTAAAGGATTACTTCAAATATAAATTTAATTTCGGACATTTATGTTTAAGTTTACTTGCAGACTGTTAAGATTATTTTTTAAAGTAGCACTTAAAAAGTGCCTACCAAATCTAATGCCTAGTAAAGCATTAGATTTGGTAGGTACATTACGACAAGTGATATTTCATTTGAATTGAACAATGGAAATCCGTTTCCGTTAAAAATAATAGTGGTTTACTGAACATTCAATAGTTTTAAGTCTCAAAATCACTTCTTGGTATGATATGGAAGGCGAGAAGTTACGAACTAACACAAGTATTATATTCGCTAATTTACATTAAATCAAAATTTCGAGATTAGTAGCCAATGACTTTTGAAAAATTCTAGAGTGAAAATAATTTGAAATCATATTTATGAATTTTATTTGAATTTATGCTTCCCTTCAGTAACAGTAAAATTTATCTGACCCAAAAAATGTGTTATGATATCTTTAACAATATTACTTCCTATATGAAATTAAAGTTTTTAATACAAATAATAAAAAGTTTTATGAGCTTTTTTGTTTTAATTAATTTTAAAGTATATTTCTAGACAACTATTTCTGAAATGCTAGCATAATACATTTGATTTCATTACTTTGATTAACTGAGACATCTTCTACAGGGAAACATAAACTGTTTTTCAGCATTACTTAAAGATTCGTAACTTTTTTTTTAAAATTAAAAGCAATTAAATCGAATTTTGATATTGTATATCAATATACTTTTCAATCAACTTATGTTCATAAATTACATTTACAAGCATAAGTAATTATGTATAAGTAATTAATAATCAATAGCTCTTGTACTGCATTGAAGACTATTAATAAATATGACTTGTTTTCCGGACATCACATTTATTTGCGCACATCTTTTCAAACATAAATCCAAGACACAATTTTACACAAGCACCACTTTTTCAACGTTCGTCTTTACCTCTCGGAACCAAACTCAATACTAAAATTCATATCCGTTGCCAGTAAATTATCTAAAATCAAAACTATGATCTGGTGTTGCCAAAAAAAATATCTTAATAAAGAATATTGAAAAAGTTATTACTTTAAGTTTAAATCGTCTGCTTTTAAAAGTAGAATAGGTAATGTCTTAAATAAAGTATCACATTAGATTAAATCGTCTGCCTTTAAAAGTCGAACAGATAAATCTTAAAAAAAGTATTACATTAAATTAAATCGTCTGCCTTTATAAGTTGGACAGATAATATCTTAAAAAAGTATCGTTGTTTTCAAAAATTGAATATGTCACACTCTGTTTACATTAATTAGTTATCTACTTGCTTTTAGGTACATCTTGCATAAATTCTATTGCATTTATAGCTTTAAAAATTGCTGAGTACAGAAACATTTATCATTTTACACACTGAGTATAGTGAAAATTTAAAAAATAAAATTTAAACTTTAGTTTTTTTTAAAATTTGTGACTCAAATTTCCTATACCTTTTAAACAAATATTTTGCTATACCTAAATTTTGTGAATATTTATGAGAAAAACATTAATTTTATCGCGTAGAAAATAGAATCACATCTTAATGTGCAAATTATCAACTTTATGGATAGATCAGAATTTGAGAAAATTGTACCAAAATAGGAAACATATTTCGAGAAAAACTTTAATAAAAGTATTTTTCTGTATAACTTATAATTTAATATTCGTATGTACTCCAACAATAAATAATAGTTACTTTAAGTATTATTTAGAAGTAATTTGAATTACTAAAAGTATGAATTACTTAGAAGTAAATTTAATTACAAGAAGTAAAAATTACTTAGAAGAAGTTTCAATTACTAGTAGTAAGAATTTTCAGAAGACATTTGAATTACTAAAAGTAATTACTATCCAGAAGTAATTTGTTTTTAAATGTAGTTTATATGCTGAGAAGGACAGATTCAGGAAGTGAATATTTGTGTAAATAAGTCTTTACCAACAATAAAACTTTATTATACTCACATCTAGAAGGCAAGCTAATTGGGCATAATCCATGATGTGAGTTAGTATCTGTTGATTATTTATAAAAATAAATTGACCATACAACTTTCACCATATCAAATATGGGATGTTTTATATTTCGACGTATAGACATGCCATAGTATCTCTTCAAAAGCAAAATTTCATTATCTGAAAGTCTTCCACGCCCAGTAATGTTTTTCTAACAGGGGCGTATTACGCATGCGCTTTTGTTTTAAATTTTAATATTCAATTCTTCAAAGTTATATTTATCCAATTCTTATAAATGATGCATCTAAGGTTATAAAAAATTATTCTATTTTTTAACATCAGAGTAAATTAAGTGGGAAATTCGAAGTATTTTGGTGTCTGAGTTACATTAAAAAAATTAACAGTACTGTTTACGTTTATAGATAAAAAAAATTTAATTACATTTGAATTATGTAATATTAAAACTTAATTAAGTATTACTTTATTGATTAAAAATTAATAAATTATTTAATATTTTATTGTTTTATGTTTTAATTACATAATAATACTTACTGTTTTTATGAATAAATTATATTTTACCTCTTACACTTTTTATTCATTATTTTTAAAAGTATGGAAACAAATACAACGTTTTGAATATTTAATATCTGCGAAATATTTACGTATCTATAAGCATGAATATTTAATGAACGATAACAATTTACAATTAAAAATAAATCATTTAAGCTGTTATTAAGGAAATTAAAAATCTGGTCCGGTGAGAGAAATCTGTAATCAGTAATTCCAGAAATAATTATAAAACGATAATTATTACTCTATTATATTTCACTTAATTCAAAGTAGACGGTGTCTTCCAATAACTAGGTCATACCACCAACTTTTTTGTCATTAATTTACGTCTAAAGGCAAACTTAAAATGACAGGATCTGGGAAAGAATACCAAGTGGCCACCTGGAAATCTGGACAAGTGCCAAGCACTGACGAGACAAAAAAAAATTCTGGAGCTTATTTTCTTATATCGCTTTCATAACAACAGATACACCCCTAAAATCAGATTTACTACACCTTCGGAGTTTCAAACTGCCTTATAGAGTTAATAAACAGAAAAAATAGTAAAAATGAAAAGATAATAGATATTTTCAAGTTTTAATAACTTACTTTATTTCTGTACCTCGAACACACATTCAATATTCTAATCCTTTACATAAGAAATTTTCTTCTCGAATGAAGAGCTAATAACTATTATTAAGTTAAATTAAATCAGGATTAATGTTTAAGAGACGCTATAAAAAGTTCACGCTTATCGTACCAAACTTGTAAGCTATCGTAATCTTTTCCTGTATAACGTAAAATAAATAAAGTTCCTTGGTAAGAAAAACAATAATCACCGTTCTGAAAGAATATTTCACTATGCACATTTGCAGAAAAGATATCAAGTTTTCATGAAAAACTATAAAAAAACATTAGTGTATTCACAATTATCATTTTATTAACCTTTTCGATGTTTTCTTTTGTTTGAATGCTTAAATTAAAGCCTCATCCCTAGAAATGAATTCTGATATATGCAGATTAGATTTAATTAAAGAAGAATAAAATGAATATATTAGAGAAAATGCATGTGTATAAGCTAATGAAAGTGAATAGTAGATTAAGTAGTCTGTAAATGGTACGTGATATATATTTTAGTCTTATGAGAGAATATAAGTGACAGACCGACTTTGAGTAAAGCTACTTAGAGGAGTTAATTTACATAGGAAGAAACTTATATTTCTTTTTTAAAACTTCAACTCTATCGATATTACTCACTAGAACCCGAGTGAGTTGGAAAGCAGGAGCTTTGTTTATTATTACACACGATAATTCAGCTGCGGTGCAGATAAAAATACTTATAGAAATAGATATTAATACTGTACGAACAATTATATATATATATATATATATAATTTAAAGAATATTAATAAACTACATTATCATTGATACTTCTATTCATTTACTTCTATAATAGTGCAAAAATCTACAAAAAACTAATTATGACTGCAGTAGAAAATGAAAGGGAGACATTACTCTTTTATCTCTTAGTAATGTTATTAATTATTTTATAACAGTAATATGCGCTTTTATTCTATGGTAAAATACATTAAATATTCTATGAAGATTAAAATTATTTAAGCATTTACACAGAATTCATAAGTTGTATTTCTTTATATTCCTCAGCAGTCACATAAGTTATGGAAATATGGTGAACAATTATTAAATAATTGACTCGTCGTAGTTAAAGTCTTTTAAAAGTTGGATTTTATTAAACCTAATCTAAATTTTTCCGTATGATCAAAACTTTACACTCATTAAGATATTCTGAAATTCAGAGGTTTTCCCTTCCAGTTGTCTTTCTTTGTTAATTGCTATATTTACCAATCGTAACTCAAATAAGTTACAAATATGTGATAAAATATCTTCTATAGTTTGCACCAAAAATGCCTTTATTCTCTAGGGTTAATTAAGAATAATTAATTTTTAAAACAAATCGTATGCAACAATTCATCATTATTTTTCAATTAAACTACATAAATACAAGTATATCTCATTTATTGAATATTCAGCTAACCTATATAAGATGAGGAAAAAAAATCAACCAACTTTACATTTTTTCATCCCAGTACTCCTTTATACAACGTTTCAGTCTTTATTCGCTAAAAAAAAAAATTAAAAAGCAATCTCCTTTCCATACTTCCCCAAAGTCAATTTGCTTTCAAGGAAAATATTGGCAGGAATTCCCGAAGATCAGTACAGGATGTCCGGTCTTGAATATCCACAGAATTTTCCCATCATCTTAATCCAAACAGTTATTCTTTTCCTCTTTCATTCCCCATCAAAAAACGGAAAGACCATTCGGATTACATTGTAGTTTCTTCTTTTACTCCCACCAGTCTCTATCATCTTTTACGTTTATAACAAGAAATCTATGAAAGAGAAATTTAAATCCAAAAATTTTCAACTTAAAAGTGGATTTAGTCAGTGACAGCTTTACACAATAGTTAAGTTAAGCAATATATATAAAAAAAAATATGCAATACTGATTTCGTTGATCAGTAGAGTAGAGAGAAATATATTTCAAAATAAAACTAAACAGAGGAAACTAATATTGAATTTTTTGTTCAGCAATACAATATATTGACGTGATATAATTACATTATTTAGAGTAACATTTACATTACATACTTATAATCAATCCATTTCCTACATTCCTATTTAACGTTATTTCACTTATCATCAAAACGCTGCAATTAAATTTTTAAAAAAATTAAATAGGACTGGAAAAGACCCAATTTTAATGTAAATCTAACTTTCAAACTATTAATTAAAATCACTTTATATTAGTGAGTTTCAAGTAGCATATGATAATGACTTCTCAAATTTGTTTCAGCAAATTTTTTAAGATTATTCTATATATATATATATATATATATATATATATATATATATATATATATATATATATATATATATAGAATAATTTCAATTCTTAAAAAATTCGATTTTCAATTCTTAAAAAAAGAAATATTTGAGTAATTTTTTTTATTTATTTCAGTTGATTCATCTTCTTCATACAGATCATTAGTACATGGAAGCAGGGGAAATCATACATAGAAGTGAAAGTAGACATCATTCGTAATGAGAACCGCAAACGTATTAAGTTGTTTTGGTCACAAAGCAATCCTCAGCAAAAAAAAGGACTGTTAAAGACTGCTTTCATACCCAAAAAGAACAAGGATGTCTCTAAATTTTGTTGATTCTGCAACTAAAAGGGTTTCGTAATACTATTACAACACTCACGATTCTGCGAAACGGAGGTTTCATAGATAGATTGAAAGTTGTATTTTAAGTTTCATTAGAGTTTGAATGGTCGTTATAAAAGGAAATTATGTCAAAAAAAGTAAGTTAATATCTCTTAGTCTCTAAGTTAATCTTAAGAATTTAAATAAGGAGATGATGATAATTTGGATTCATCACACGCATATGCACACGCACTCACACACATTCGCACACACACACATATATATATATATATTACTTGAGTTAATGCATCTTATATGAGAATATATAATTTTCAATTTTCTCTAGTGTTCTAATAATATTTCATTTAATTTATTATTTTCGCTTATTTAAAAAATATTTTTGAATTAATTTTAAATTTATTTATTTAGAATAAAAAATCAAACTATACATCTTTCCACAAAAGAACTCTTTTTAGGATATTTTAAACAATATCGTGCTGGAAACAGATTTGAGATTTATTGAGGCTAGATTGAGGAAAGTGCTTTTTTGTTCCACACTGTTGCTTTTATCCAGATTAAATGAATTCCTTTTTAGTGATATATTCGCAATTTTCCATTTATCTTACTAAATATACTAAGATTCTGGATTTGGTATTTTTTCTTTAAGCCCTTTAAGGAAACGAACTTTAGTACACATGCATACATGACTATATTTGTCTTATGCTCTTCTTAAGAATCGCCTTTGCGAAAATAATCGGATTACTTTCGCCATGCGAAGTTAATTTTCGTTCTTAAGAAGTATTTTTCACTAAACAAAATAAAGTAGAAATTTTTCAACCCGACATTCTTAATTATGGTAAAATGATGATAATTAATTATTTTCGAAGTATAATTTTACTAATGTTATTAATTACATATCAGTATGTAACTGTTGAAACGCAAATGCGAGATCTAGATGTTTCTTTCCCACCATAATCGGATTAAATCGTGAATGGTATTCTCATGTTATTAAAAGACTTTAAAATGGAAAAAAAAATTACATACTTAGTGAAATACTAACAATTCTAAAATTACGTTATTTGTCTATCATTACTGAATCTTTTTCATATGATATAAGATATTTTTTCCCCAAAATATTTAATACAATTAATGCTTCCTAATTAAAAAAGACATTTGAATATAATTATAATATTTTTCTTATAAATCAAGAGAAGATAAATGAAATTATCTTTCAGTGCAAGAAAGTAATGTGAGTAATATGTATTAAAACATTGTTTTGATTTTAAAAGGAAATGAACATAATATGAAATGTTTTTAAGGCTATGCTGTTAAGTCATTTTATTGGACAAAAATATGAACCATTTATAAATTAAGGAAGTTAACTTAAGTGGTATAATAATTACTTGAAACAAAAGTAAAGGAAATGAACAAAAATTCAAAACTAATTTTAGAACACTAAACAGTTATATTTTTATTTTACAATAATTAGACTGTTCTTACGATCAAACTTTCTTTTGCAACTTCACTTTTTTAAGATGTAAAAATAAAAAGACAAATCATAGAGAATTAATTTTAATAGTCAATGAGTACAGCATAAATTTTGGTTTTTTTTGTGTGTGTATAATCTATGTAAGCAAAATTTTAGGAAGAATAGATGGAGTAAATGCAAATCATTGAAACATTTTTAAAAACATGGTTTACTAGCAAAAAAAATTATTTTTGTAAGACTTCAGGAAATAAAACTTAAATCACTGATTACATAGAAGTTAAATTTTATAGATTATTGATAAAAATAATTATTACTCAAGAATAATAGGAATTAAATGAAAATTTGATTCACTAGATATGTGCTCAGTATTACATTAAGACATTACATAAAATATAACTTAACATTTTTTTTCAATGTGTTCTTCCTGCGATATCTTACCTCTAAGCCTAAGAATGAATTAATTTGTTATAGGTTGTTTGCATCGCATATGTAACTACATTTATCGGCATAACTTCTGTACTTTATGATAAGTATTAATTAATAAAAAAAAGGTACCTCATGTGGGATATTCTAAAAAGATTTTTTTTTTTCAGTTTTATAAATATAGTACTACCAATAGCTTTAAAAATAACTGTCTAAAATGATTAACTTAAGACTCCTAATATAAACTTGATAATTTTATAGATATCACTTTATTAGTTGTCATCATTAAGTATATAAATTGCTGAATTATTAAATCAATGCCAAATTTAAGCAACATGAAATGAAATTCAATGAAAAGGAAATAGTTAAAAGTTACCTTAACATTAAAGCAAATTGTATATATATTAAAGTAGACAATATTATTAAGTTCAGATATCTAAACACCTAAAGGAAAGCAAAGGATAAATTATTTAATTTTATAAGTATTAAGAGTAAATTTAGAGATAACTATTACTACAAGAAGAGATAATATAGAGGGTTATTCAGAATGAATTATTCCATTTCAAAATTCCTTATTTTTGAAAATAAACGACACATAATGGTTAGTAATACATAAATACAGAGAAAAATTCTTGTAGTAATGTATTTTTAATAATAGATGGCCCATGTATGTTTTTCGTGAATTTACTTCACGAATGCCATTTTGAAACTTTCAGGGAGCTACACTTGTAGTAGAATCATTCACAATGAACCGGATGATGATGTATACAGCTGTCCACCTAAGCCATTAGATATGGTTCATTTGATTTCTCCCTTTGTGGTTTTATAAAAGATAAACCGTATGCACTTATATTTATGTGAATTCCAGTAGTATTTATTTTATTAACTTAAAAATAATATATTTATTTTGCTCTACAATCAGTTACTACTGACACTTAACAACGTGTTGGGTAGAAATTTATTTATTTTATTGACATTATACGTGTAACAAAAGGAAGTTTCATCGAACACTAATAAAAAGAACTTCCATATTTTTTTTTTGCTAACATGTATTACTTATCATTCGGTGTCGTTTATTTATGAAAATATAACATTTTGAAATCAGATGATTAATTTTAAATATTAAATCGATGAAAGTACATTTATTTCCTAAAGGAAAATATTTTGGACCTATTACTTAATGTTAAGTAGAAACATTCTTAAATGCAATGCTTATGAAAGTAGAATATTCTTTTGTTGTTCAATCAGTACTATATGTAATAAAAATATAAATGTTCTACATAGATTAGACTTAGGCCATTTATCCAAAGACGAATGGTTCATATAAGAACAAACAAAACTTAAAGGGAAAAAACTGTATACGGAGAAAGTTGCAATGGAACAGCAAATATCGGCAGAGAATAGTTCAATTTCCATTCTATACTTTACTTCCACTTGAAACAAGAAATAAACAGGACAAAAAGTATATATATAGAAATATTTTTTTTTCAACTCGAACTCCCAAAAGACTGTTTTATATCTTTAGGAGCGGCGGCGCTGTGTTCCTGAAGAATATATTTTTCGCTATAAGCTTTCCCATTTAGACGAAAGAGAGAAAGAGAGAAAGTTAAATAAAGGGGAAGGGAAGGTGGAGGCTGGTTCGTTTTGTTTTGGTTTTTACTTTTTTTCCCCTTTTCTACCTCTTTCTTTCCCTCCTACACTCTACTTGTTTCTTTCATTTTTGAAATAAACACGGAGAGAAAGCAAACGCTACAAATGAAAAGAAAAGCATAAAAAGACCTAACTTTTTAGAGAATGATTTTGTATGAGAGATTTCAACTTTTTTTTTTCTTTCTCTCCCACTCTCCCTCTTTCCACTCTTTTTTCCTTTTTATATGACTTTTTAAGGGTAGAGGAAATGCTTTTAAGAGAATCAACGACAGATTGCTAAAAAAACCACCATTCGATTGAGATATTTGGAAAACAGGAATGGGAAGAGAGAGAGAGAGCTCTACAATGGGAAGGGGGATGCAGGGTGTTTGAAAAAAGCCGGACTGCCACTAAAACGCAGCTGACTTACCTCTCAGGAGATATTGGTTTCGCTTTTTGTGGCAAGTAATCGACGTGCTAAAATAAAATATCGAGCGTTGAAGTTGCTAAACAGCGCGTTGGGAGTTGGATACGTTCCCACTGTACTTTTTCTTTTCGTCTATGCAGAACATAAATAAGGTAAAGGTAGAAAGAAAAGACTGTTCATTTCTTAGAAAAGTTGTTAGAATGAAGAAAATAAAAACTTGTATTGTTCACTCGCACGTGAGCAATTTTGATCCGAAATCAGATTCTTAACTTACGTATCGGTGAAATAAAATTCGAGATTGGTAAGAAGTATAAAATTGGAAACAAGCTTAAGACGTATAACATTTAAGGCGATAAAAGTTTAGGTCAATGTTCGTAAACAATAAATAAGCTCAATTCATTGTTAATTACAAATTATAATGAATAAATACTTGCAAAATGCAGTAAAATGGTTATTTGTCTTGGATATTATTCGTAAAGAATAAAATTTCTCCATTCAAATTTTTATTTTTGTTAAAATACTTTTCTTCCAATGCATTCAAAAACCAAGTTCGTGGTTAAAATTAACACATTTCTGAGTTGTGAAAAATATTGATAATATACTAACTTCATCTACATTTATGGGCATAATAATAAATCTCACTAAATATCATTCTTTTGAAAAAGTTTTTTATTGTTTGAAATTTATCATCTGTGAATGAAGAATGCAGAATAATTGCAAGATAAGAGTACTGAATACAAAACGGTGTTTTGTTAAAACTTAAGCATGAAAAATATATTTAAAAATATTTTATGTCATTTATAGCAAGAACTTAACATGAAATATAGTTTAGAAAAAAAAATTACTCCTTAGCTTTAAGTATTTGGATATATTCTTAAGCAGAATACCTTTGACCTGCTTCATTGTTATTAAACGTCTAATAGATATTTAAACATTTGTATTATTTTTTTACATTTTAAATGAAATTTAAACATTAAAAATATTTTTTAAAGAATTTATATCATAGCACTTCAAATATTTTTTTTTTTTTTTTCAGTATTTCCATGTTTAAGAAGATATCAAATTTTTGTATTAGTAAATTTTCTCTATAAATTTTCATGTCAAACTGTGACTTCAAATATCTTAAAATATATCATGTTTGTTAGAAAAAGAGATTCAGTATCATACTAAAAAGATAACAAATTGTAGAAACAAATTACATATTTATAAGTGTCCAACATTTTTTTTCAATTACCTTTTACATATCAATTTATGGTGTTGAAAAAATCGGCTTGATTAACGAGATTCCTTAAGTTACTTTTAAGATATCGCTTATTTTAAAATACTTAAATTAAAAATTGAATTAATTGAAAAAAAAATCAATGAATTATCAATGCCACATTAATAGCTAAATACATTTTTAGCTATAATGCGCGAAACAAGTTCGAATATTGGAAATAATTTCTTGAATGGTATCTAAAATGCAGACGTGGATGAATAATTCTTGTAAAATGAAAATTGGTTCTGACATTTGGGATCACTGTCAATACATCCTAAATCACATAAAAGAAGTTACGTTATATGTTTTCTTTTTTTAAAAAAAGTTAATTTAATGATAAAAAATGAAACATTCTTAGTTTTGTTAAATACTTAATGTACGATGTTACATACTTAGTTTTCCCACCAGTCATTTAGTTCGTTAATATTTACGATAGATAAAATAGAATCGAAAGCGTTTTTATAAATTAATTTGAAGCAAAATACTTCAAATATTTGTAACCCAAATTATATGAGTTAATAGTTTTTTTTTTTTCGAAATATTGTTCAACATTAGTTCGAAAGAAGTATTCAAACACACACACACATTTTTCTATTTCGAAACCCAAACATTTCATTGGTTTCATTTTTGAATATTTTAGACACAAAATATGATATAACAATATATGCACAGTGTATTCAAAAAGTTCCAGGACTGAATGCACACAGACAACATAACACAGCAAAATTAAGTTTATTTAATATCAAGCTTCTACATAATCCCCCTGCACTTCAATACAACGTTTGGATCTTGTATAAAGATCTTTGAACGCCTTCTGGAACGCCTCGACTGCAACACTCTGCAGGTCCCTTGTCACTGACGCTTCGATGTCCTCTACCGACGCGTACCGCTGTCCCTTCATCTTCAATTTCAACTTTGGAAACAGAAAATAGTCCGGAGGGGACAGGTCAGGTGAATATGGGGGGTGGTCGATGGTTACAACCTGCCTGCGCGCCAAGAATTGCTGAACAATGATGGATTTGTGTGACGGTGCATTGTCATGCAAGAGACACCAGTTTCCACTGTCCAACATTTCGGGTCTCACACTCCGCATCCTTTTCAGTAGCCGGTGTAGCACATCCTTGTAAAAGGCACCAGTCACAGTGGACCCTTGTCGAAGGAATTCGTGGTGGATAATTCCTCGACTGTCGAAAAACACGAGCAGCGTCGTCTTTGTTTTAGATTTTGACGCACGAACTTTCATCGGTCGACCCTTTCCCGGACTTGTCCACTCCGAACTTTGGCGTTTAGTTTCCGGATCATATTCGAGGCACCACGACTCGTCTCCGGTGACGATGGTTTTCAAAAAGTTAGGGTCTTCATCGGCCGCGGCAATCAAATCTTCGGAAGAAGCAATTCGGTGTTCTTTTTGCTCCGGAGTCAGAGTGTGTGGCACAAAGCGCACACAGAGTTTCTTTTTCTTTAAATCCTCCGTCATTATCGTAAAAACAGACCCTACACTCATGTTTAAAGATTCCGCAATCATTTCTATCGTCATTCGACGGTCTGAGCGCACCAATGCTTGCACTCGCTCGACATTTTCATCAGTCCGAATCGAACGTGGACGACCACACCTCTCATCATCGTCCGTCGCTTCTCTTCCATCTCTAAACCTTGCAAACCACTCAAACACACGCGAACGACTCATAGCCTCGTCACCATGAACAGTTTTAATCATTTCATAGGTTTCTGTGGCCGTTTTACCCAATTTAAAACAAAATTTAATGTTCGTTCTTTGCTGCATTTTTTAACGATGACACGACCACTATGACACACCACACTCGAGTGAACGCTGAGAAGTTGGAACTCATCCAAACGGAATAAAACTTCGCGCATGCGTCGGAGATGGTTGTTGCTACGCGCTCCATGAATTGCGCAGAGATAGTGCTACCTGTACTGTTTTACTAGCGGTAGTCCTGGAACTTTTTGAATACACTGTGTATATGTATGTATGTATATTTAAATACACAAACAAAATGTTATACTTTCATAAATAAATAACACTATTTTTACAAGTGTAATACGTAACTTTCTTTAGTTAAACGTTTCTTTAGTTAGACAAGACGGTATTTAAATTCTTGCTTAACAATGTTGTCAAGTGCCCTTATAACGTTCAGCATGTAGACACAAAATATCAACAGATGTTTGTTATCACTAGGTCTCAGTGCTTGCAAGGATTGCATTGCTGATAGTGTAATTTATGCCTTAACACTCCCTAAACAGTATGCTGAGATATGTTTAATTCTCGACTGGCGACAACTGTCTACTTCATTCAGCATAGAAGAATAGTATCTATCACTCAACATTTTAATAGAAAATTAATGACTACCCTCTACTTTTGTAAAGACTTCTACTTCTCTAAACCTGATGACATCACTTTTGAATACTATGAACCTTTGGTGGATTAATTAGAAATTTTTCAAGAAATTCACTATGAACGGCAATTACAGATCTACTTCATGCAAATCCTTAAAATACTTTTTGCTCCACGGATGCAATTATGATTTTAGCCTCTGGTAATATCCTAAAACAGTTTTCACCAAATAGCTCCAGGAAGAACCTACAAATATCATCCATTATTCCGATCATAAAATATTTATATTTTTCCATTGCATTCGTATATTACTTATTATATTATGTAGTTTATTTTCGAAAATACAGAATTTTGAAAACGGATGATTCGTTTTGAATTTGAATATTTCTGTAAATATAGTTATGGCATGTTGTTGTTATACATAGTATATATATATATATATATATGTACATAAGATGCTGAGATAGACAGATAGATAGATGAGTAGATAGACAGATAGATATAGATAGATAGACAGACAGACAGATGATAGACAGATAAGATATATGGATAGCAGATATGAGATGATGATAGACAGACAGACAGATAGATAAGATAGAGGTGATAGACAGATGGAGACAGACAGACAGAGGGTAGATAAGACAGAGGATTGTATTTTGCTGGATGGAGCTGATGCTGGAGGATGGATGGACAAACGCTTCGGATGTATTTTACGCATGCGCGTACGCATGTATTTACGTTATTTACGTTATTTGCCGCATTGCATACGCATGCATACAGATGGCATGTTACGGCATGCGATGCGCATTGCATGCGACAGAGACAGACAGCATGTTACGTGAGCTACAGATGATGCATATAGAGCAGACAGACAGACAGCAGATGATGATGACGGTGAGCAGGCATGCATGCATGCATGAAGGCATACAACGATATTTTGCTGTGACAGATGCATGCATGGCTGCGACAGAAAGGCATGGCAGATGAAGGCATTTATTGCGTGATGGCGACAGACATTGGTACAGATGGTGATGACAGATGACAGATGGCATGTATGTATGTATTGCACGGGGAGCGCATGCAGTACGGTACGCAGCGTACGCGTACGCATGCTACGCACGGCACAAGTACGGCACGGCACAGTACGTTACGCGATGTATGCGTATGTCACGGTTCTGCCTTCAAAAAAAAATAATTTAATTTCCTTCTTTTTTCTATTCTTTATTTGGCATTAATATGTTCGTTCCAATTTCATGACACCATAACAATTTAAGTCTTAATTTATACAATCACGAGCTCATAAAAACTACCAAATGAGTTTTTCTCACGCCTTTAAGTTGTAAAAATAATGTCAACAAGACTTTAATTCTGCAGCTAAAGTCCTAAAATTTCTTTTATTTAATACCAATGATCTGAAGAAATAACTGCGCATAAATTCTAAGCAAGTCAAGAAATGCCGTATACCCTTTTTTACTCATCAAATAATATATATATATATATATACATACATACATATATATAATATAATATATACAGGGTGCAACGAGGGAACTTCCTTATTTAAAAAAATGATGAAACAAAATGTATTGAAGTTATAATTTTAATTCTTTTTTACATAGAAGTATATTTAGAAATTTTTTTGTATCTTTTTGAAAATGGTATCATGAATGTGGCCACTGTTGTGCTCAATACATTGGGATAGTCGAAACCTGAAATTGTGGTCCACTTTGTCCAGATTTTATGTGTCGATCTTGGCGATAGCATCACGAATATTGTTCTACAGCTTATCGAGGGTTTTCAGAAGATTGGTATACACCCAAGATTTGAGATATCCCCACAAAATAATCAGAGGTTGCTAAATGAGGTGAGCGCGCTGGCCACTCTAAATCACCTCTTAAAGAGATAAGACTTTAGAGGAAGTGTTCAAGCAAGAGCGACATGGAAACTCATGCCGTGTGAGCCGTGGTGCCCTCTTGTTGAAACCACACATCACCTACATTCATTTAATTAAGTTCAGGAAGAAGGAATTCTTTCACAATCTTGAGATAACGCTCAGAATTGACTATTACTGCCTAATTGTTCTCTTTAAAACACCAGAGTCCAATAACTCCGATTCCAGATAACGCGCACCTAACAGTCATACGTTCTGCATGTACGGGTCACTCATGAAGTTCTAGGGGGGGGGGAAGTTCCAGTCCAATATCGCCTGTTTTCTATGTTCACGCATCCTGAGAGATGAAATTATGTGTCATCGCTGAAAAACACAATGACATCATCGGGTAAAATTTTCAACTAAAGCTTCACACGCCCATTCTCTTGTAAAAAAATCGCTTAGAATAATTTTTTGCACCATTGTCAGCTTCTATGGATGAAATGTTAGATCTTCATGAAGAATTCTTCTCACTGTACGATCACAATGTCGAAGTGCAGCTGCATGTTTAGGCGCAGATCGCTTGTAAGATTTAAAAACGGCCTTCCGCACTTTCTAGAGGTTTTCCGATGTCCTAGTTGCTTTTGAAGGTTCTGGAGTTTTTTTTAGACACATTGCCGGTATTCATCAAAGTTTCCATCCATTGGAAATCGATTTACGATCAGGAAAGGGACCTTTAGGGGCAATTTTAATTTTTTTTCTGAACTCTCGTTGAGTTGCAATAATAGAATTGAGGTCATAAAAACAATTGCGAACGCTCGCTCCTCGCGCGTTCATTGCATAGTGATTACTGATCTAATTATTCAAAACAAAAACGTTAGCCTGGAAACTTTCAAACTCACCTATGCCCTCTCTTAGGAAACTAACAGCTGCTGTGTGGTACACAATTCAAATAAGGAAGTTTCCTGTGCTGCATCCTGTATATATATAATCCTAAAACCTGAAATTTCAGATAGAAGATATTACAAATTCAGCTTTGGCTGGAATATTAAAAAATATGCAATTTATAAAACAAGAAATAAATGAATGTGTTTTCATTTCTTACCCATTTCTCTCTCATATAAATTTTTATTTAAAATCATACATTATTGAAATTTCTAAATATTCCAACAAAACTTTCATAATTGTTAGATTTTTATAACTTTTTAAGAATTATATTACAGAACTCGATGACTATTTACAGTATTGAAATAGCAGTAGCTGCGAAAAAAAAATCTACTTCAGCATTTTTAACTAATTACAGAAACTTGGTAAGTAAATTAAATCGAGAAAGCGATTCAGTCCATTTTCATTTCTTGTTTTGCAATTCGTAAGTCATGCCAATGAATTCCTGAATCCGACAATAATACAATCAATCCCTATGCAAAATTTAAGTTTCGGAATTAAATTTTTAACGATGTCTTAACGCATTTTTGTTATTAATACAATTATTTAAAAAAACATTAATAGAATACAAAACAAAAAAAAAACATTAAACTAATGAATGAAAAATAATGTACTAAACTTATTGTTATCAGCAAGAACCCGCGCTATCTGTCAAGAAGTCATATTCTTGTATACTAAAAATCTGACACAATCTGAGGCCAAAAAAAATACTTCATTTACATTTTTCTCTTGAAATTTCCAATTTGAATAAACATCATTTTAAAAATTAATTTTTTCTCGCAAATGCCTCATTAGACTAAAACTGCATGTAACTTTGTAATATAAAATAAATATGTTTGAGTTCAGTATTTGTCCATGTCTTCTTCGATGAAACGGTTTTATAAAATCAAGTGTAATAGAAAACTTGGTTCAAGTGATACAAAAAAAAAAACATTTGAGGAAAGGAATGCACAACGATAAACATGCATTATTCTTCGAAAGTTTGTACCTTTCAATGAATGTACATTCTAAGCAGGTCTTCTTTGAGAGTAGTTTTTTTTCCTTCGAAGGTTTAATGTTGACAGAAGATGAGATACCCTCCTCATGACGATATGCAAACTTTCCCGATTCCTTCAAAAATGAGAAATCCATTCCTGTTATTTCTCCATGTTCTGATGAAGGCGTAATCCTTTTTCGGAATACCCAGATGATTGATGAGGGAGGGAAGTGGGGGGTTCTTTGAAGGATTCAATTCTTCCCCTACTGGAGTCTTTTGTTCCAATCCGTAGAGCGTTTTCGGCAACTTCATACACAAACATCTCTCACTGGAGTATTGAGCAGGAAGACGAAAAATGGATCGGGAGAGAAAGAAATTCCCTCATTTTTATTTTCCGTCTCAAGAGGAGCTTACGAAGATTTCTTTTCGCACTCATTTTCAGTTTAATAAATAGTAGTACTTTCCCTTTTCCGTGCCGAAGCGTAATAGTGTATTCAAGAATTTCCATTGGTTAAATGGTGGCTGGTGAATTAAGTTTTCAGTAATTCCTTTTCTTACTTTTTATTGTACAGTTTTGGGATCAACACACATGCATTTCAAATTTTTTTTAAGTTTATGCTTCGTTTATAAATAAGATTTTTAATTTTTACTATTTGTTATAATTTTTTATCCATTGTATTCGGTAATTTTTTCTTATTTGTTTTCCTATTTTTTTTTTTAAAAAAAAGTATTTAAGATTATTATATTTTATATTTATTATATTTTATATTTATTATATTTTATATTTAAGATTATTATATTTTAAGATTATTACATTTATACAATATTTATAAATATTTTCTGGTTTTCAAATAGTTTTAATTTTATTTGGCAAAAGGCGTTACCATCTTTTATTTAACGTTTTTTTGTCTTTAGAGCAAGAAATTTAGATTTTCTTATTTATTTTTATAATAATCCTCTTTAGTGTTATTTCATAATCATTCTATTTGATTTTCAGTTTTACAAGTACTTCTAGCTAGTCCTAGGATCACTAGCTTATGTTCTTTTTAAATGATTTTTCACTGAGTTTGCTTTTCGTTGATCACTATGCATTTCTATCTATGGTTTAATAACCACTCTTTAATATTTATGGATTTGCTGAAAAAAACAATTTGGCCATTAATGCTAGAAAACCCTGGTTTTAGCAATTTGTAACCTGTTACAGGAATATATATTCGATGTTCCATTATTTTAATTTTTTTTTTTTAGTTTTGAGGAATTTCAATTTTTAAAATTCCTGAAATCTTCCTTTAATACATATAATTTTTATAATAGACACATTTTCCGTTTAAGGTATGTGCCAACCCAAAAATCACCATTTTCGTGAAAATTTTCGAAAATTTCTTTCTAACTTTTTATGAAAGCCTACAAATTTACGGTTTCAAAAATGGTTTGCATTTGCGTCTAGGGCTCCTAGAAACAACGTTATAGCCCAGATTGTAAATCGGAAGTTCAATTTAAAGGGACTGGAAGAGGATTTTTTCATGACTGAAGTTAAGCCATAAAAATGTAAACAATGCATTTTAGCAGCTGTTTCTTCATTTTTAAACGATATGAAAGTACAACTTACATTTTAAAAATATGTATTGGTTTTATTTATATTTCATTATAGTTGTATATATATATGGCAACTATTTCTATTAATTCTGATTCAGAAATTTGCATTTTCTCGAAAACTATTTTTTTTATTACGAAAAATCTCATTTCTTAAAAATTAATTCATTAAATTTAATTTTACCACAATGTTCTTTAAATATCTAGGTATGATGTGAACTTCAAAAATAGCTTAAAAATTTATAACTGTTTATTTTGACGCAATTATTATTTTTTTTTTTTTTTTTTTTTTTTTTTTTTTTTTGTAAAATTATAATGTGTTTACAAGTTTTGGTATAACTCTGTTTGTTTAAGAAATAACTGCAATTTTCTGCTTCAAAATATAGATATATATATATTTACTATATTGTTTGTACAAAAAGTGAAACATATTAATTACAATTTGTTATATGAACTTTTAGTGCAAAAGTCAATTTTTACTAATTTGAAATAAATATGGCTAAATTGTAAAAAATAATAACAGAACTACTGAAAATGACTTTTGGATTTATCATTGCATAGACAATTGTAAAATGAAACATATGTGTTTCAAAAAACTTCTTTATTTTTAAATAAGTTTTTCGGAGGTTGGCCCTTACCTCATTTACTTGCTTTTTGAAATGTTTCCTTTAGATAATATAACAGTTTTCTTATACAGCTAAATTTGAATATTTATTTTTATTCTTTTCTATATAAATCTAATGAATTATAAAATTTTATAATTTGTTATATATGATATTTAAGCAATAGTTTTATACAGATTTTGTACTATTGTTTATTAGAATTTAATATTCATTGTATATATATATATTATACATATTTATACATGTATATATATATATATATATATATATATATATATATACATATATATATATACATATATATATATATGTGTGTGTGTGTGTGTGTGTGTGAGTGTATGGAAAGAGAATGATTCATTCCGAATGTCTACATGGTTTCTGTTATATAATAGGCTGGTTGTCTAAAGGGTAATTCCTTCAACGGATTCTATGATGATTTCGATTTATTAACCAATTTATTGATGGGTTATAAAATTGGTTTACTACTTTTATTCATGAATAAACGAAGGAAAAAAATACCTACAAAATCTGTTATACACAATTTGACATACTTTTAATAGCTAGTTCTTCGGAGAAAGATTGATGGAACCACAAATTTATGGTAGAACATCGATAGGTATTGAAACGCTCTCTGGCGCTCGGAACAGTACAGTGAAATCGTCCATGGTGTGACGTCATAGCTCGTAAACATATTTTGTTGTTTGTTACTGTATTCTTGGAAATATTATACTCCACTTGAATGACGTCATTTCCCCTTGCAACAGCGGAAATTGTTAAGCTGCTCGCGCAGACGCCAGACAGTTTCGCAGTCGAGACGTTGTCTTTGGCGAGAGCAGAGCTCTGTATTTGAATGCTGGTTATGAAGATGTTAATAAATGATTTTGTTGTTAAATATTGATGCCTCGAAATATTTTATTTTTGCCACTACGCCACAATGGGTAAGAGAGGGAAGAAGAAGCGGAAAAAGAGTGAAGAGCGATGCGCTCTGAAATTTTGTTCAGGAATGGAGATACTGCGTGAGCTATCGCATGACGCTGATTGACGTTGCTATCTATGGAGCAAATGAAGTAATAGTTTTACAATATCATTAAAAATGTAATTAATTAATTGATAACTAGCCGGAAAATTCTGTAGAGTTCAATGCCTCCAAATAGAGTTGGTATACAAATTTAGTGAAATTCCAAATCTTCATTAATTATACTTCATACTTTTCGAAAATAACAAATAGAACTAAATAGAAAAATGAATTTTGATACTTATCAATACTATACTTCAAAATATGAAATTAATTTTTAAAGCACTTTATCATATAAGAAAGACAAAAATACTAATGTAATGTGATATGAAATGTAAATAAGCAAATTCAGTAAATGTAATCAACGCAGTATAATACAAAATGAGCGAAAAGAAAATAACGCAGCTTAAAATTAAATCAAACGAATTTCCCCGTATAACATTTATATATATACATCTGATATTTAAATGGTATTAATAGAAAAAGGTATTATTAGGTCAGCAGATGTGGATGTAGAGTTCGGCTCTTCGTAATGACCTATTTTTATACTTATATCTATCTCGAGGGTTGACTTTAGTTATTACATAGGATCCTAAGAATTTGGCTCTTAATTTAGTCCAATTTTAAATTGAGTTCTTTGGATGGCTAGCAGATCATCTTATTTTGTATTTCGAAGGTTTTTTTTTCCCTTTTTTTATTGTAAGCTCTTCAATTTTCCGATTCTATTCTTTTTATACTCTTTTTAGCATCTATTCTTAGTAATTCTCGATATTCGTGTAGTAGGCGGTTTTCGTTCAATCGTGAGTTCGTTCCTTGGCCGCTAAAGACCCACCGTGTGACCGGATTGATGCACGTTAAATCTGTTGGGGCTCAATGTCCTCCCATTGGTGTGGTGTAGAAGTTAGGAGAAGGGTTCCAACTCAGGTGTCTTCCTCGTCACTTGATAGTGGTTCAAAATTACGAGGTCCTTCGCTAATAGCCCTCGTGTTGCTTCTAGTGCGACGTTAAGAAAGACTAATCTAAATAATATAATATATTATAATCATTCTAGTACCAATCAAAATGTCGAATGGTGACCATTTGGTGCTTCAACAAGCTGTGCTGTTAAGGATTCTTTGAAGTCGATCGATATATTTTTACCATTTAGTAGTGTCGTCGAAAGTTAGTTTTGTTTAAACTGGGAAGTGTAAGATGTATTCTTTCAACTTAACCATTTCCTCTTGGTGCATATGTAGCTATTTGTAAATGTTAAATACCTTCTTCAATGCAATAATCACTAAACACTTTTGAAGTAAACGCTAATCCATATCTGATATGATTCTTATGATTTTTCAAAATATAATTTGTTACAATTTTAACTTCTTTAACGCGTTATAAACCGACATTGTTTTTACGAGGTACAACCAATTGAATTTTGTAAAATTATCTATAGCGGTGAAAATGTGTTAATAATTCTTATTTGTTGATGAAAATAGCCATATGCAATCGATACGTTATGTGCTTAAAGGTTTGTCTGCTTAGCCAGTCTTTTTGTTAGCTAAAATACATGTTAGTCAATTTATTATTACGTTCTTTACTAAATTTGTAAAATTTGGAATAATATTCTTGCTTGATAATCAATTTTATTTCTGCCACTGAAAAATTAGTATTTTCTTGGATCAATTAATTTAATTCAATTTGCATATCTTTTGGAGATACTCTTAGTTCTCTACTATTTAAGTATTTGAAATATATTCCATTTCCTTCAATAATGTCTTCCTAATCTTGTTTTTCTAAAATCCATTTCTATGTCTTAATATTTTCACTTTCTTCTTAGGCTTTCTTTAAATTCTCTGTTAGAGTGTCATTACTGATCATCATGACAGGACGTCTATTCAAAGCATATATGTGTTGCATTGTAGTTCATATTCCATGTCGATTTCGTAGTCAAATTCTTCTAATTGAAGAGCCCATTTGACTATACATGTAGTCAGGTCTTTTTTATGCATGATCTTTAGGAACGCAGAACAGTATGTGAATATTTTGAAATGTTGACCTAAGAGGTATATTCAAAATTTCTTTTATGTTGTTATAATTGCAAGGACTTCTAATTACTTCTCTTCAGCAGGTCTTGGTTTCATTGACATATAATAAATTGTATATAAGTTTCTGTCTTCGGTTTTTTGTAAAAAAACTAACTTAGCCCAATTTACTTGCTTCAGTATGCAATTCTGTTCTTCTTCCATATTTGTAAACGCGTAAGACTGGACTTTCAGACAATTCTTTCTTCAACTTTTCAAATGCTTCTTTGTTTTGTGTTCCAGAAACAAATGAATTTTCTTTTTTTGTGAGGTCACTTAATGTTTTTGCAACTTTTGAGTAATATTTGATGAATTTTCAGAACTACCCTCTTAATCCTAGAATCTTTGTACTTTCTTTACGGCCATTGGTTCTAGAAACTTTGCAACTGCGGGCTTGATGATTCCATTTCCTACTATGTCACATAAAAAGTCAACTTTTTGCATTAGGAAATGACACTTCCTGAATTTTATTTCCAGACCATATTTCTTTGTAACTTCAAACACAATTTTAAGTTTTTGGAATCCTTCCTTTTCATCTTTTGCTTTAACAATAAGGTAATCCATATAAGTGACTAAAATTCTTTTACGTATAAGGTCTCTCGAAATGCTTGTGCATATTTTTGAAAAACACCTGGGCTCGTGCTTAAGGTATCCGTACACCTTCGAAGAAAATTTTTTGAAATACATTGATATTTGTTATGAAAATACTTTTTTATGCTAAAATATAACCTAAAACTATGAAAAACACATTTAATAATTTGCTTTTAAATCAAAAAAAAATTTTGGAGTGAAAAACATAGTGAAAATAGTACATAAATTGATTATTAGAATAACGCTCATAACTCAAAAGTAAACAAAAATATCATTATTCTGTAACTTTTATCTTATTCATCATAACATTTTTTGGGGCTGGTACTACTTTCATGATGAAAATCTTATTACAATAATTTTTATTGTGTTTCGAGTCAAATAACAATGAAAAATCATAAAAAAGTTACAACAATACATGATTTACACCTTTGTTACTAACAATATATCAAATTTATAATCATGAAAGTGGTAGGGGTCCTTAAAAATTGTATAAGGAAGACACTTGCAAAATTTCAATTAATTTGGTTCATAACTTTTTCTGATATCTACGTTGCCATATGTAAATATGTCAAGAAAACTCATTTTGAGAAAAATCAAAAACAAACTTTCAATTGCAATTTTTAATAATAAACATAATAAAATATATTTAAAATGCCCCTGATTTATATATAACACCTTCTTTGCTTTCTAATACATTAATTTTTTTTTTCCTAAGAGCTCTGAGTATTTTTCGACGCTGCTTTACATTTGGTGTTGAATGACGTGCAGCATCAAAAATTCGACAACTGTCAAGGTGTTTGTAAGATTTTAAGGTAAAATAACCAGGCGTTACATTTAATTTCCTTAAAATTTCAACACAGCCCTTGTACCCATTATTAAACTGTATAACAGCATCCAATGCACCAGATTTTAAAATTTTAAGGCACACGAAAACCTCTTTCGGTACCCTCTGCCAAATTATGCCATTAAAACATTCATTGGCATTCTGTGTCTTACCATGAAGGCACTTTGACAGAAGTTCTTTAGAACACAGTTCTAAGTATGTAGGTTTAATTAAATTTAATACATCATTGGATAAGCCATTATATTTTTCTTTGGGCTTTTTGCCGCATGACAGTGCTCGCTGATAATAACACCAGCTATCTTTCCCGATAGGGCACTGTCCATGCATGGGTTTCTTGCCACTCGATGCGCAGTGGTACAAGGCCGCAATGACGTTCTGTTGAAGTTTGAGTAGATTGCCTACATTACTTCGAACAGCAATTCCATAGTAATTTTGCAATCTGTCAATAAACGAATCGGTAAGTTTACCTTTACCAGATAAACTTTTATTTTTGGATTTCAGTTTGCGCAATCTCGCACCTACTCTTTTCTGAACATGCCCAATGCATTCCAGTTTAGTTACGCTATCTTTCCCATATGTGTCTTTCACGCTGATGAAGCCTTTAGAATCCCCGTCTCCATAATAGTGTGAATACTTCAAACCTCGTTTCACAATTGATCGTTTGAAGATCCTGTTTGCGCCAACAGCTTCCATCTTTAATGAGGAACCTTTAAAATTGCTTCGACACACATGATCTGTTTCAAGCGTCTCGGATACAATACCTTTAGGCATTTTCGAAAGCTTTCTGCAGGTCGGACAATATGATGACATTATTTCAATGTCCACTACTTTGCCAGTGTCGATTGACAAAGCAGCAACACACCCATTCATAGAAGTGTAACCTCTACGCTGCCATGTTCCATCGACAGAAACACCGCATTCAGCTAATTTATTTTTAGATGAATGAATATTCAAAACTTCCTTAGCTGCCTTTTGCATCGACAGTTCACTTACTTCTGAAATCACAGACATAAGTTTATTCTCATGATTGGTGTATGCAGTTTTACTGAGCCTGGGTAAATTTAATGTTGCACATAATTTATATGCAGCAGAAAAACCTTTCCCAATTTGTCTCATGGCATAAACAAATCTTGCATTTACCTCAGGATAGTTTAATGTTTTCTTCGAGCTGGAAAATCCTGTGCAAAAGTCACAATGCTTACATTTTATTGCAAAACTTGAGCACAATCCATACCTCGAGTCTTCATGTAACAGCAAACCATCGTGGAAGCATTTGGGGCAACAAAGTTGTAAAATTGAGCATAGAAGGAGTTCTATGTCAATAATTCTGTTGCCGGTTAGCGGTTTATTTTCATATTCAGCAATTTCTTCATCTAGAATGGCAGAAAGGTTCAATTTTGAAGCACTGGCATTAGCAGTTACAGTACTATTTTTGCTATCATTTTTGGTAAAACCATTACCACGAAATTGTCTTTTTCTTTTAACACTAATTCTCCTTTTTGAATTTCCCATTTTAAACGAAAAAAATTGAGCTTTTCAACAATAAAAACAATCTTAATCAGAAACTTATAAGAATGAGAACAGAAACCAAAACAGATGTAAACAAACAATAACGATTCTCTTTTCTTGCCAGATTCAAGATAAAAATGTATTTAAAAACCTGTTGCCAAATGTATTTTCAAACATTCTGAAAATTCAGATTCATGTTTTAAAATTTATTTATTTTGTACCATTGTACATATAAAAGATATTTCGAAAAATAAAAATGTAAACAAACATTTCTTCCAACTTCCTGTCTGCAGAAATGCACTTCCGGTTTCAAAAATCAGCTAACGAGTAAAATTCAAATCCCTGTAACTTAAGTTCTAAATAAGGTATAAGCAAAATTCAAACATTATTAGAAAGAAAAAAGTTTAAAATTTAAACTGATGTTAAAATTAGAAAATCGAAAATTTTGACAAAAATGACGTTTTAAAGGTGTACGGATACCTTAACCCGAAAGAACCTTAATTGAACTCAAACTGTCCATCTGGAACAATAAAAGACGTGAATTTTCTGCAATCTTCATCAATATTGTGGGAATTCTCCCGCTGCGCTACAGCAGCGCCACCTTCAACTTAGATTAGATGGTAAGATCTCGAGGTGTAAGCTCGCAGAAATGCGTGTCCGTCTTTTTCTTTAATTTTTCATATGTAAATAAACATTTTTCCTCCTTAAAGGAGCGTGGTTCTTGACAATATCCCGGCGCCGACCTCCACAATAGAGGCTCGGCAAATGAACCACTATTTAAAGTTAAATTAAAATTTAAAATGAAATATGTGTAGACTATATATGAAATATGTGTAGTGTGTAGACTACGTTGGAAGTAATTTTGTCTGAGTACAGACGGTACTCGACAGTTTAGGACTTGCGAATATAAATAATGCAGACTGCTAATTCGTGCTAATAGAAGTGGCGAACCATTGACAATAAAGCTCTCTATGTCCAAGAGGTATTGAAAAAGTTCGACACTAGGGTATTTGGTGCTGAGATACAAATAATTTCGATTATAACCCATTGACTTATTTAAATCAAAGTGTTTCTCATAGTGCAAAGCTTTCTCGCTGGGCATTAGCTCTACAACGTTATAATATGACCGTTACATATAGGAAGGGTAGTCGCCATGGTAATACTGATGACTTGTCTAGATTAAAATTTGACTCTTCTAATTAATTGTAAGAATTTATCATTCCACGCATTTTCTTTTACTTAAATAGTATTATTAATTATGTTATTTGCTTTATGTTTATAAATTTATCTGTATTTGTATGCATATTTGTATGATTTTTATATTAAGTGGGAGCTGCATAGATGGAAACTCTCACCTTAATATTTTTTTGTTGTGTTTAATAGGGTAATTACTTGTTCGAGCTTTATTTTCTTTAGCCACATCGACACTTCTGTGATGGATGTGCTTACCCCGATGGGAGTAGTAAAGATATATGAAAAATAACAACTCAACTTGACTAGGAATTGAAGAACAATTCAACTTGACGAGGAGGGCGGGAAGAACTCAATCGCAGGCTAGTGAGGGAGAAAAAAGTGAGGAACACGAGGCGAATGGCTGGAGAAATGAGCAGTGCCTGATAATTCAGTTAGATGAGTGTTACTTTTTGTATATGTTGTATATCGTGCTGCATTAATGTACAATTAAAGTTTTGCAGCTAAAAAAAGTCTGAATTGACTTGCTATTTTTTCAACAACCACTTTCACCACCTTACAACCACTAGACCAAGAATGGAACATGTTTTATTATGTTGAACTTCATTAAATTAATTTGGTTAAGAAGTCTATTATATATATGTAAATATAAACTGACACAATCATGTAAATGAAATAAAATTCGAAACAAATAATTTGTGAAATGATATATATAGAAAAATTTTCTTTCAGATTATTGCAATTCTATGATTTTTTAAAGTATTTTTAAGAAAAGAATTATTTTTCTTATCGTTCCGAAATCCCTTCATTAAAATTTTCAACAAATTTAAACAAATCGTGAGATAATATAAAGCCATGCATTATATTATAACGAAGATTAATAATAAAAAAAAGTAATACAACCTTCTATATCTATCTAATCTTTTTGCAAAGTAATAAATTAACATTAATTGATATTCACTGAAATAAAGCAATGAACATTTTCTTGATGAGTGTTGTAAATTTTCTCATGGGAAAGCTAATATGTTTACGTTTATTGGAAGAGGAAATCTAATTACTTTTGCAATTATTCATTTCTTGTGCGAGAACGCTAACAGATTTGAGATACCAGCGCATATCAATTCAAACACACACAATAACAAAAAAGACAAACATAGATTTTGAAATGAAGTATCTTAATTTGAGAAACATATATGCACTCAAAAAATAATACGTTTTAATTCTCTTTGAATCAAGTTATTTTTTTTTTATAATTTAAAACTATGAAATCACAACACTCAAGTCAGTATATATATATTCAGTATATTTGATTTTTATATGCGATGAGACACATTTACTTTAATCAAAAATAAGTTCAGATTTTATCTCTATGATAACAAATAAATAATATGTAAGAAATCAATACCGCACCGTACCATTAAAAAAGCTATACAGGAAAATCAAAATATTTAAGACATAGTAAAAAAATGAAAAATTAATAAAAATAAATATTCATATTTAAATATAAAAGAAAACATTATGTATTATTGAAAATTCTAAAAGAAAGAATATTAAGCAAAAAATATGCTAACAAATGTCAAAATTATTCAAGAATGATAGAAATATTGATAAAGTGTAAAATGCCAAATTTATTGAATAGCAAAATGGTGGAGTATAATATATTTACGTTTGTAACTGGCTTTTGAATATTAGGCTAAGTTTCAAAATTATATATATATACAATTTATTTAAATATACACAATGAGAAGATTACAATATTAAGGAATAAATGTATTCATTTTTCCGGAAAATGTGAAGTAATTAGTTAATTTTCTCCGAAAAAGGAAACATTGTGAAGATATGTACAAGAAATGTTTTAACGTTGTTACTACATTAATCCGTTTTTTAAAAAAATACGAACGATAAGAACATTCTGTATCATATGTAGCCTTATTATTTTTGATATAGTTTATTTTACTCCTCTTAGCTTATAAATTAGTTTTTATAAAATTCGTTGAATGTTGAATACCTTGACATCTGCTGAGTAAATATTTTGCTCGTTAGTGAATTTCATTAATACGCCCACACTAGTTTCTTTATATGCGTTTGAAAAATTTTGTTTGTAGTGTGCATGAGAATTTTAAGAAAATAACTTCCAATATTTTGATTTTTAAATAAATGTGTCTTTGAATATCAAACAAGTTTTCTAGGAGTTTCTTTTTTAATCTAATATTCCGAACCAGTAATTTAGGCATTTTTAAAGCTAAATGAAATTCATCGAGATTGTTTCATATGAGTCTTTTAAAACATTTCTTACCAGTAAAATATTTGATAAAAAGTAAAAAAAAAATTATTCATTACTTTATAAGAACATGTTAAAAAAAATTAAAATGGTTTTATGTTAACACTATCCTATTTCAATTAAACACTCATTAATGTTTGAAACGAATATAATTTAAGTGTAATTTCTCTCATCAATTTTATTCTTTTTAATTTTTTACTTAAAAATTCATTAGCAGAATTGTACACATTAAAGGTTTATATCTAGAAAAGCTTGTGTTCGTATATATATATTTACCGAAAGATAAAAAAAAGTGTGACTTCTAAGATCAGGAACATTTTTTTTATTTCCATATTATATGTTATAAATATTTTTTCCTTTTTCCGATTTTATTTATAGCACACAATTATATTTCAGTTAGCATATAACATAATTATATATTATAAAATAAAAAAGAAGAAATTTACTTGGGTTAGTATATTTGAAAAAAATTATATTTGAGTTAGTATACTTTCTTCCTTTTTAGTGAACGAATAATCCCGCATGATGAAACTTTGCACCTTCTATCATTAGAAATAGCGAGGATGTAAACATTAATAATCTACAACTATAGATTGAAACGGAATGTAGTATGAATTTAACAAATTATTTAAAACTATTCAAATGAAGAATATGTTATTTTATCATTTTGAAAGCATGCAGTTTCAACTATATAGATAACTGTTGTTTCCAGTTGCATGATTTATGAATTCTACTATGTTAATATATTCTACCACGTTTTCACGTATATTAAACCACGAAAACGTTGACATAACACTATGGAAAAGTTCTTTCAACATAATTTCACATACTACAATATATATTTTTATGAGTCAAGGACCAGTACTGGAAGGAAATATTCTGAAATAACTTAGCGTATAATAAAATTTGTAAAATATTTTACAATTTTTTCTTAATTCATTTAAAAAGAATCACACTAACATTTTTTTTTTTTTTTTTTTTTAAAAAATAAAATTATATACAACGATTTTTAGACAAATCTGTGATTATATTTATTATTTTCATCCATTTACTACTGGCATTGACATCCGTTTCATTCTGTAATTCTATTTTTGATTACAATGTTCAGTATTTCTTTATATTAAGATAACAAAGAGGAGAAAAACAAGTTCCACACTCACATACACACACACACACACACACACACACACACACACACACACACACATATATATATATATATATATATATATACATATGATTTATAACCCAAGCTTTAACTTAAAAGTAAATAGTTCTTTCCTATTTCCAGATTTAATTCCAAATTATTCTTCCATTTATTACATTATGTGCTGATACAATATGAGGAATGAACATTAATGTGCAGATAAATCTAACCGAAAAAATCTATATTAGATTGAGAGACGTCATGTCTATCACTCAGAAAGTCTACATCTTATACCACGTGATATGGAGAAATCCCTGGAACTATTTACTATATAATAAAATACACTGTAAAATTTTCTCTCTTCTACGCTCTTATGATATAATTGAAAGGCAGAGCTGCGTCTCCTGTCTTATGCAAAACTGCTGCCACTCTCTCAGCTAAAATGAATAAATAGCCATGAATTTTGAAAGTCACATTTCTTTTCGTCATTAATATTTCAAGACATTTTAATTGTTTTCATATATATATATAAACATGCTCAGAAAACACTGAAAATATTGTAATTAGAAGGAAGCGATACTTTGCAATATTCCAAAGTCATTGAATAATATCAAAAATGAATGTGATCCATATTTAATGTTAATGCATCTGACCCCACACCCTTAATTTGTGCTGCAATTAGCAAGTGAGTCTTATATAAACCGTCGCTAAATAAGAAAATCCTAAAAGGAAAGATCATATTCTGACTCTTTGAGTACTTTAGAAAGTGAATAATGGCAGGTAGACATATGAGAAGACATTTGCATAATTGAGTGAGTTTGAAAAAGGACTGATCATTGGCATGAACCCCGTAGTCTGATCAACGAACCATGTTCAACGACAAGTTGATCGTTCGGAGCATGCTGTCAGATCCTGTTAGAAGCTGTGCAAACGAATTGGTACCCATTAGCGGAAAACCGGCCTAGGAGAGACCAATAGTGAACAAGGCGAGAAGATAGAAGGACTGTGCGACCAGCCCTCTTGGATCCCATAGTGACTCGTTCCTCTATACAATCAGATGTAAAGTTGTGAGTTCTTCCAGAAATCCATTCCTTACTACTTGTGGAATTGAATCTGTAAGCCAAGAGACCTTTTCGAGAACTGCTTGTAACACCGAAACATCAGCGACTCCGTCAAGAGTGGTGCTAAGCGAGTAGGATGTGGAATGCAGAGTTTGGCAAAACGTAATTTTTAGTGATAAATCCCAGTTTGTAATTGCTACAATTGATACCCAAATGCGAGTGTGCAAGCTCACTCTGATATTACCGAAATACTGCCCGCACAGCAGGTATAATTGCCTTTACAGCCGTGGCCATTGATAGATGGTCTACTCTAACTGGAACCCTAATGGGCAAGAAGCCTTCTTTTGTTAACATTTTTCTTCCCCATGAAGGACCTTTCATAAATGTTCTTCCAGGTGTAACATTTCAACAAGATAATTCTCGTCTTCATACAGTTAGAGTAGCTTAAGTCTTCCTAAGCTACATTCAGATTACTCCATGACCTACTCTCTTCCAGGACATTTCCCCCAAATTTTTGGAGTTCTTTATCCTTTCAGATTTTTAAGACAGATATGACTGGATTAAATATTATTAGTCAGGTGAAATTTGGATCTAAATTGGCCCAGGAGTAAAGAATTAAATCAGAAATTAAAATACCAGAAATTAAAATTAAAAATTAAGACGATCAATGCATTAAGGTTTGGAGTTCATTTAGAAATTAGAGTTTATATTATAGTTTTTAGAACTTTGTGACGAGAGTGGGCTGTCATCTTTATGTGTAATGTAACTGTGCATAGAGAACCTTGTGTCTGGTAATAGTTCCCTATGGAAGAATTAAACCTGAGGCTGCATATCTATAAAGCCCCGTAATTCAACATAACTTGACTTTACTCCGAGTGTGTTCTATTGCAACAATTTGGAGAAAAGTGAATTTTTAGATAATACTTTGTGGGTGGAGAAACGACTACATCTACGATGAAGATGATGAGTTTATCTAGGTGGATTTCGACCTGGAACGTATTATTTCGAATAACAGGAATTTTGCTAAGCAATTTTGTAGTTCAGTTATGGCTGCTAAGAAATTCTTTCTATTATTATTTTAAAAAAGTTGTTGCTGGCTCAAACTGCGTTTGTCTTCGGCGTATCTCAGGGCTACTCGTGACGCCTTCTGTAGGGAAATTTTGATACTACAAACGTTCGCTATTGAAACATTTGATCAGGTGAAGATTTAGAGATATTCTTATTTTTGGTTCGCTTAGTATTTTTGTCATTTACTGGTTTCATTTTCGGAAATATAGGGTATCTCTGTCTTGAGGTCATTTGGTTGGAGTTGCAGATAATGCAAAGATGATTTATCAACATTTCTTTTATTCGGCAGTCTCCTGTGTGGTAACTTTCACTGCATTTAAGACAACATGAATCCAACCTGCAATTTTGGAAAGAGCGATGGTAATAATTATAGATGTAAATCTGTGTTGTTTCCTGTTCCTTTTTTAAAGGGTTGATCTTGATTTCTATAAATATGATTTTATTAAATTTGTTGATATCGAGAGCGTCATATCCTCTACGGAGAGTGAAACTAATTATCAGCGGAGATTCCATTTCAACGTATATGCCTTGATTTGTTAGGCATTCTTCTATTTCGTCGAATATGGTTCTCATTCGTCCGATCATTAGGCCTTGAATACTGACCTTGAATAGGAGTCGGTGGATAAGCTGAATAACATAGTATCCAGCTTTCATTTCAATGAGGAGAGTGGTAATATCCTGGTGATCATCTTCTTTTGCTGGGTTTACTTTAATGTATTATCCAGATTGCTTACAAGTTAACTTTGGAAATTCCCGGTTATCGACTTGTACTATGAGATTGTAATTCTCCTTAATTCAGAGCATTATTGATAGAACCTTGGGGAGAAGGAAGGAGATCAGAGTCAGTTGCGTTGGGGTCAGCGGCTGTCAGATGCTTTTGCTGGTTATTAAATTAGTACTGCTATTATCAATTACAGGGTTGATTTTAGCAAATTTGCTTTGGGTTATAAGCCCGTTATTATCGAGAACACGTCAGGTCTTAGGATCCCTAGTGTTTTTGTTTTGTCTAAGATTTATTTTTGAAGAAATGGCGCAAGATTACACCATTATTTTATAGATTTGAGAACCAGCTAAAATACCAGATGTCTCTGTGTCATTCTGTATATTATTCGAATGTGGCTGTTCAGTATTTGTGGGCCGATCGTCCTCAAATTAACACTCGTCGCTTAATATCAACTCAAGGCCAGAAAGTGTTTTGGCATGTATTGAAACAGGAGATGGTTGTTCGCCTTAATCAAGTTACATGATATTTGTGTAATGGTCAAACACAGTTGTATTTAATTACCTTGATTTTGAAAATTAAGAGGATCTCTCATCTGCATCATATTAAATTTAATTTTAATCCAAAGCTTCCTTCTTGGTACGCTATTCCTAAGTACATATAAATATAAGTGTGTGCTGTTCCTGAGTATATATAGATATATGTGTGCGTTGGTTAATGTAAAGGTAATGATTTTTATCCAGAGTATCAATTTATTCAAATTAAAACTTTTCAAATTTTTAACCAAAAGTAAATGAAATATTTACACACCTCGGCAATGTATGCTTTTCATATGAATAGTTCTCTTTATAGTTAATAATAATAATCAATAAATTTTAAAAATTTCTCATAGGAAATACAGTGAATGATTATTTACATTTATTTCATTTACTGAAAAAAATAAAACCTTACACATTATTTTGAAATTATTAAATAAATAGAGCATCTTCCAAATCAATGTTTGTCTGTAAAATAATATTGATGAAATAATTTCTTTTGACAACAATAACAATATACTTTTGTCTTTATTCATTTAAATTGAACCACTGTAGTCTTAATGATTCAATCATGTGATAAAAATTAAAAGAATTGTGAATTTCTTTTGAAATTCCCTTTGTCATCCATACAAACACATAAATTAATTATATTTTTTTAAAATTCATTGATAATGTTTTTAAATTAAAAATTAGAACTGATTGTTTCTTTTAAATAATAATGAACTTATAAACTAAAACAAAATTTCATGAGAGCAAAATTATTTCACACGACAATAAATAGAAAATTGTGAATTAAATAAATTTAAGTAAATAAGTAAAAACCGTCACATATCAGTTTGATTCAAAAATTTTAGTGCTGTCATATGTTGCTCTCTAACCCTCTTTGTGGCAGCAATATGAATTTTTTATCACTTAGTTTAAAGTATGAAACGAAAACTATATATATTTTTTTTGAATAATTAGCAGTATTTACATAAAGTACCAAACATGTAGATTGGTTAGTTGATGAAATTAAAATTTTCAGTTCATTTCAGAAGCATTTCTGTAAGGAATAAGACAACCACTTGTTAGGAACTTTCATTAGATTCAAAACTATAGTTTTTATAATCATTCTTCATGGTTGTGCCAGCTAATTTAAGTAAATAACTTTATAAGCTGCAATTTGAAGACAAATGTGTGTGGGGAAAAGTATTTTATAGAGATTTATAGGGTGCTAAGTATGAGGTATAAAAAGGTACCACCGTCTTTGAAACGGTAATAATTAACATATCCTAAATATGCAGAAATGTAACAAAAATAATTAGGAATTAAAATTTAAAACTAAACAAAACACCTGAAATAAGTCTGGAAAGTTACACCACATAATTCCACTTCCAAAAGTGTTACATAAATTTTTATAAAGGATAATATTTAAAAGTTATTTTCTGTACTATACTAACACATCAGTGCCTTCTTTCAATTTGTGTACTTTTTCCTTCGCCTACTTCTTTCAGAGTGAAAAGTTTCACACTGAAAAGAAGAATTCTTCCGTGTCCAAAGCAGAAGCTTATAAAAAGGAATTCATCGAAACCGAAGTCGTTCCTGTTTCTAAGTGAATGGACAATACTAATGAAAATACTTATCTAAGAAGGCAGCCTTCACATAGGAAATTCGATGAACGAAGTACAGAGGCAGCATAGATTGAGATCACAGAATGAAAGGTATAAAAAAAAAAGTAAAAGTCATTTCATGTTCTTGAGCATGACTGAAATCTTGTCACACTTAGTAACTCATAGTCACAAGAATTTCTCATTTATTGCTATTACAATAATTGTTGTATTGTAATAAAATAATTTACAATGTTTCGAATGGTTTTGTTTTAAACTGTATAATTTACTGATCTTTGATTTCACATCGATAGAACGATACAAGGACAATTTGTTTGCACCCAAAAAGCTGCGAAAGTCATTTATATTGAATTTAAAACAAATAAGAATAATCTTACTATCAGTTATTTGGTTTTTATTAATGCTACACCAAAAAAATATGCTGAGAGTATTGAGGGTGGAACTTATAACTAATGTTGATCCATAGTATCAACAAAAACCAACAAAATATTACAGTGGATTCTTATGAGATATAAGACGTGTTGTATGGATTAACCATCGTAATCAGACAAAGTGGTCTACACGTTACTACCTTATTATTCTCTTCTGCTGTCTAATACTACTTTGAATTTTTAATCATGTAGGGTGAGGAGATTATAAACTATTTGAATTTCACGACATTCCTTCTATTTTACTTTGCACAATGTATTGAAATCAGGACTCGAACCCAGATCTCGAAAATATGCAGGTACAATGCTTTTTAATTTAGGATTTGGTTGCTGCGTCCCTGAAAATGCAAGTTATAATGTCCGTTTTGGTAAAGAGATTTATCAGACATTCTGTTTGCCATGAAATATCCTATACTCTCCAACCTCAAGTGCTGATGGATGATAACCAACCATCAATTTCAGTGACATATAAGTGCTTCAGTTGGTGACCTTTGGTTAGTACAGATCACAAATTGTCTGCCAATGAATAATGTAAACTACTGGTTAGTATGACCACAAAGGCTTCGAAATTAGAACAGCATATATTTTCATGTTTCTCCTGAAATTATCTTAAAAGTGTTTCTAAACATTTTGTTAAAAATCTTTTATAGCAAGAAACTGCTTAAGTAGAAAAAGATCGTGTATTAAATAGTTAATTATAAACGTAGGATAAAGCCATTCACTCCCAGAGTATCATATGCGATACACTCGCCTTTGCTTTCCTGCGTCCAGCTTATCATGTTAGATATCATCCGAGAATGCCTGCTGCAGACCAAAGTATCAATAGAGATATGCTTGATGAAAACGTTTTATTTGATTTTTTTAATGTTACTAAATGGCATTACAATACCTCGGAATCTAATTCGATAGTTATTTGGAGTGTTGACCTTGGTGATATGGGCTTGGATTTCACTTCTGGCTATCAGGAGGGGACGGAGAGGTAATTGTTAAAAGCACGTGTTGCAACGAGGCTCTTTAAATGGAGAGATATGATTTAAAGGGTGCACATGCTTTCGGTTCGCTTTTTTTTTTCTTTTTTGCTTGCTTCTTAGATGTTCGAAGGAGAATTTATGGATGTTTATGGGGGTTAGGGCTTTTGGTAGGAGATGTGCTCAGTTGTTCGTTTCATTCTGTCGGTTTTTATTTGTAGCAACAATCAATGACAAATATAAAATATTTATCTCATACTGAGATAATTCAAATCTGTACATAGCAATTAAAAGGGAAAAAAAAGGACGAAGAAGACGTACCCTTTGCTCAAAATCTTGCGTGAAACATCAAAAGTTGACAAAATATATTTATAAGACATGTGACTTTGGACTATGTAATGAAAAATTATTTCTTATAAAAATACCATATATTTTTTTTATATCTTAACATTTCATGTAATGATACATCATTACACCATGAAATTTATAAAACAATTGTAAATATATTTTATATTTTCTTAAAAGATATAATTTTTTATGTAATAATTTTATGTATAAGACATATAATTTTCGATTAAATCTTTTTTTCGTTCGCATATATATTTAACTTAATGTATTTTAAATAATATATGTAATATGTAAAAACCAAAACATTTTAATGAATAGTTGATTTTAGATGATTTTTTTTTGAATCAGGTTTAATATCTAAAATCGTCAGGGCACAGAGTGACACTCCGCGGTAAGAAGCTGCGGGCCCAGAGAAGCATTTCTTTTTAAATTCCTACTATTAGCTCACACTCTCCCTATATATATATCTTGTTCAAATTTTCAATTGTTAATAAAATACTTTTTATTCATCCACTCAGGTTCAAACACATTTTTTTAAATCTTGTAGTTGTTGACACTTTATGTTAATACAATTTTTTTCAAATATTTATTCACTTAATTAAATTTAATTGGTGAAAAAGATGTTTAGCCCAACCCCTTGGCGCGATTTCAAAAATTGCCAAACTTGAAGATTTTTTTTTGGCTGAACGTTAAGTCTACGAATCGGACCAGGGTAGTCACATTTGGCAAAATAGCTCCAAATAATTCCTGTTGCCAATTGTGGTTAGGCTAAGCTGCATTCCAACCACTTAATTTACTAGATGAATTAAGAAACCATCCAATGCTTATACTATGTCATTTGTCTTGCAATGGCAAAGTTGGTAGAGGGTTGGCGTAGAATTTTCATGCCTTCGGATCAAAAGTCGTCGAAGTATAATTTTTTTTTTAATTTCAAATAATTAATTTTAGTTTTATATGGGTGAAAAAATTTCTCTTATATAAGATATTTAGCACGATATAAATTTAAAAATAATTACCGTCAGTGACGAAGCGTGTAGATCGCTGGAAAAAAAATTCTTTTGACACTTAATATTGTGATTCTATCGTATGTTTATACGTATTTATATTAATTGGTAGTATTTAATAAAAAGTAACTCAAATAAAAATTTTCTTTGCTGACCTAAGAAGGAATTGATTTAATTTTTTTTTATTATACTTGTATCTCTTTCCGATGGTGAAAGGGTTAAAGGTGACCTTTTTCCAGGATAGAGAAAGTAAATATCAGACATTTGTAAAATTGTACTTTTTATATGATGAAGAATTGATTTCTGTCATGGTTTTTATCACATTGTGTTCAATAATTACAAAATAAATATTTTATTTTATTTCTACTCCAGATGAAATTTATGATATATATATATATATAAATATAACCGGTATCTTAAAAAGATTCAAAAGAATACCATACCAAAATAATAGTTTTTCAACTAATTAAATAAGTTAAGAATTTCTAATAAACACTTAAAACTGTGGGTTTTTTTACACAGTAGAAATAATATATCCCTTCTGTTCAGAAAAAGGATTCTCGAAATAATCCTATAATCATTTTGCAATTATTAATTAATAAGCTAAAATTTTCATTATTTACTTTGAAATCTAATTATAAGAAAATATTAGACCATTAAGGAGCATTCAGTTGTGTTTTAGTGGTCTAAGTTATGGAAAAAAGACATATCTAACTCTTGCTCAAACATAGTTAAATAAAATTTTCAGATGATTATTTCTAATGTTCTGTACGAAAATTATCTCGAGAAAATTATACTTTAGAATTTTTTTTCTCTCATGTCCTTTCATTTTGGTCTCTTCTTACACTCTTTTCAATTATAAAAATAAAAATTTTATATGTATTAAAGTAATTCTTAATACTTTGCATTCATAAGTATCATACCTTTAGTAACAACTATAAAATTACGGTTGTTTCCTCTAAATCAGTTGATAATATCGTTGTATCTTAAATACTCATATAACAGTCATATGTAATTTACTTTTCTATAAAATAACTCAAATACATTAAAATTGACATATTTTCGCTGTATTAAACTGTACTATAACGTATCTTAACGAATTTAAATTTATGTTTTTGTGCTGGAAAACTGAACAAGATCTAAACAAATTGGAAATTCTTTACTTTATTTAAAACATTTAGACGTCTTTCAAAAAAAAAAGTAAGCTGCGGCTTCTATACAAGATCCAAAAGTATGTTCAAATAATCGAAAAAATAATTATTATAAATGTCTATTGGTAAACAATTATGAATTCATCTTTTAAATATATATATTTAAAAATTTAAAAAATATTGATTTTCGTTAATTTTTTCTCATTTTTTTCTTAAATATTACTCAAAAACAAAAGCTCAATTTACACGTTAAGTATTTCGCGTTCAAATATTTTATGTAGCATTCATCTACTTGAAGATTAGATGGGCTATAAATAAAATGTAATCGACTATAAATAAATACATCATAATATCGTATTTATGTTAACGGAAAAAACAATCGAATAAGGGACACACATAGAAACAAGTAAGAGCACGGGATGAAAGAATGTTATTTATACATATGATTTGTTCTTGATGGATGCTTCGTTCTTGATCTTGATGCCATTTCTTGGTTATCGTAATGTTGTCTATGTTGTCTAGTCTATGTATACATTTTTTCCCTTATAAAGTGTAAGTGAGAAATAGATAGACCCATTTTCAGTAGAAAAGCAATATAGCTTCAGAAAATAATACCATTCTATATATTTCTAAAACCTGAAAAAAAAAAAGAAAGAAAATATAAGTATTTAATTTTCTTAGAATAAGCCTTACTTTCAGCGATATAATTATAGGAAAACAACATTAATTTATCTCATTGACAAAAAAAGTAAAGTATCACATTGACAAGATCTCTTATTAAAAAAGGGGCCACGTAAGTCCATTTGTCATAATCGTGAATTCACGATCTGCGTTGTTACTGTTGAATCTTGCTTTTAAGGTTTTTAAAGATACGACGGGGGGTGAGGTTGATCCACTTTAAATCTATTAAAATAAGCCTTAACAATGTCGTGTTGTGGAAGTTTGGAATGGGAGATTACTTCTCAGTAGAAGTTCTCTTGCCTCGCTCGAATTTCAAAATTATTTGGACAGTTGATAATAACGCTTCTGTTACTTCCAAGTATGACGATGCCGAACAATCAATCTATACCTTATAAAAATAACATATGTGATAATATTCGCAAAGTTTATTTTAACTGTGAAAATTCTTTAAATTTTATAAAAGCATGGTTATAAAAATTAGGGAAAAAAGTATTTTTTTAATTTACAATATATACACTCTAAAAAAAATATGACACACCAAGAAAGAGTTATCCGATGAACACAAAAATTCGCGGAGAGGAAAATTATCAACAGAATAAAAAAAATGATAAAATTTCCCAAAAAATGAATGATTTATTTCAGAGTTGCATAGTTACTAAATAGTAAGCTCAATAAGGTGTTGACCCACCTCTAGCCTAGATGCAAGCTGACACACGACGTAGCATAGAGTAATAAATCTACCTGATTGTCTCCTACGGTATTTCTTGCCAAATTTGCTTCAATTGTCGGGCGAAGTCTTCAACATTCCCTGGTAGATGCAGTTGCCACCACATCATATCCCAGACATGCTCGATTGGAGATAGATCTGGCTGGCTGAGGAAGTGTTTGACAAGCTGTAAGACAGTTCATAGCAACGCGTACCGTATATGGCCTGGCATTATCTTGCTTAAAAATAAAGGCCAGAGTACAGCATAAGGAAAGGTAGCAAAACAGGTCACAGAATGGCGTATACCGTGTAGTGTCTCTCCAATGATAACCAAAGGGTTCTATTATCAAGAGAAATGGCATCCCAGACCATAACTGAATGGTTGAGGGCCTGTGTAGCGTGTAATAGGGAAAGCAGGATCAGCACACAGCCCTGAGCGTCTCCAGACCCATCTCCCCTGATCGTCAGGACACAGTTGGAAGCGGGATTTTTCACTAAACACTATACGTCCCAAGTCAGCATCAATCCAATCTAATCGAGCAAAGCACCACTGAAATCTGGATCGACAGTATGCAGGAGTGAGTGGCAGGGGGAGTAGTGGTCGGTACGAGCGTAGATTTCACTCTATCAGCCGCTTGTCAATGGTCATGGTGGACACTCGTATGCGGGTCGGACGTCTGATGGTTGATAATGATGAATCAGGTGTTGTGACAGCTGATCTGACAATCTCTCTGCTTATCTTTGTCTACTTTATCTGCTTTGTGTAAAAATTGCTTTGTCTGCTTTGGCCTGATTTGTCCCAAAGTCAACTGCTACCATCATCATGTTAGGAAATCTGTCACGGTCTATCCATTTTTGCTAGCATCTTCTAATCGCAGCTTTGCTTCGACCCATATGACGAACGATTCTCTGATTTCCCCATCCTGTCTCTTTCAATCCGATGATTCAACCTCTTAAAAACTCTGACAGTTGCTCGTAATGAGCTCGAATCCTGAGACGAAACCTTTTTTGAATCGTTGAAATGTTTTCTAAATCTTAATGCAACAGAAAATGTGACCATCAGATTAAGAATCTCTTCTTATGTACACCTGCTGAGTGCGCAATTCCTATTCCCTGAAGATCTCACTATTCATTCATCGGACGTCAAATTATATCCATTTTCATATTCGGTCCAAATGTCTTATATAAAATTTCATTAGAATCTGGCAACTTTTTATTGATGCTTCAGTTTATATATATATATATATATATATATATATATATATATATATGAATTGGAAAGTTTTTAGATTAAATGATTTTAATTGGAAAATATTGGTCTTTTAAAACTTTTTTTATTGAGTTTCCTACACTTCCCTTCCATATTCTTGTTTCTTGTTTCTATTCTTTAAATTAAATTTTTTCTTTTGGAGTAATCCAGTTTTTGCACAACAAGATGCACCTGGTACCATAAGACATATTTAACTCCATAATTCAGTCCCCAGTCTGAATGTGCAAATTTTTTTTCGATTATTAAAATTCTCTTTATTTTCAAATTTGATTTTAATTTTTAATCATTTTTTTCATATTTAATTTTAATTTTTATTCATTTTTTTTCATTTTTGATTTTAATTTTTATTCTTTTTTTCAAATTTGATTTTAATTTTTATTCATTTTTTTCAAATTTGATTTTAATTTTTATTCATTTTTTTCATATTTTATTTTAATTTTTATTCATTTTTTTGTCATTCTTGATTTTAATTTTTATTCTTTTTTTCAATTTTGATTTTAATTTTTATTCATTTTTTTTTCATATTTTATTTTAATTTTTATTCATTTATTTTATATAGTTCCATAAATGTTTTCTTTTGTTCATTTTCTATTATAATTGTTCTCTAGTTTCTAATATGCTTTAATAATAATTTAATTGCTTTATCATACATATGAATATATATATACACTCTCAGCAGATCTTTTTTGCTCTTTGTTCCGTAGAAAGAAAACTATTTCTTATGTAATCATATCACAAGTAGGAGTTATTGTACAATTTTTTTAATATTTTGTCCAGAAGCAATGACATCACATTAAATAGTAAATTGGACACCTAGAAAGAGTTTAAGATTATTGTGTTACAAGAAAGTGGTCATTCCTATGTTGAAATAGCGTGAGAGGTGATTGGTTTAGTGTCGGAGTTGTGATGGATGAGAGAGAAAATATATAAGGCATAGAATAGGAGTTGAGTTACTTCCTGACTGCGTTCAGGAAACTGTGAAGGACCCATATATTGCTAAAATTAGGTCATGTGTATCAGCTGGTGGTATTGGAGGTGGAGCTTGTGGCTGGAACTTTCATGTGACTGACGGGATACTGAATGGCAGAAAACATACTGACACTATCTAGAATCAAAACTTCTACCTTCCATCATGGAACACTTTTCCAACAATGCTTCAATATATTTTAGCAGGATTCTGCTCCTTGTCACACATCAAAATTTTAGAAAGAGTGATATCGTTAAAGGAACATTGAATTGTTGTCCAGGCAGGAAGCAGACCTGAGAACAATCTTATCGAAAGCTTGCTGCACATTTTGAAAACTTGTCCGAATGAGGAGCTCATCGAATAACTAAAAGGGAACTAATTGAGACTATAAGTGTTCCCTGGCTTCATGTAATAACGAAGACAGAGTTTAAAACTATCGTCAGCTCAATGAAACATCGATATCAAGCTGTCATAAAAAATAAAGGCTACCCTACTTAGTATTGAAAACTCACTACAATCTTCAGAATCTAATGTATATCAATAATTATTGCAGCTTAAATTCTTTTGTATTACAAATATTTGATGTTCGGTTTTTGTATTGAATTAATTATTAAATTCTCTTTAAAATGATGTATACGACTTTATATTTTGTGAAACGTAACATTTTCTATAATCAAATAAAGGTAAAAAAATTAAAATTTCCAAAAATATCCACAAATTAAACAAAAAGTGGTGTACTTATGATGCCATTCATAAAACTACGGGTTTTGGTCCTGGAGAAATTGCAAAAAATATCTCCCTTTCTTAGCAAGCAATACTCTCCAAAGTTACGGTATTCATGTAGGAGGCGATTCACAAGCTGCAACTTATCGGCCAAACATGTCCTACACGAGCTCAATTGGAGTTAAGTCTGGTGAGAATGCTGGATATTCTATGTGGTTGGTATCCACAGATTGAAGACATTCGCTTAAAAATTTTGAACGATTTGCGTTGTTATCCATAAACACAAATTCTACGCCTTGTCACCCCTAATCAATCGTACATGTTATTCCAGAGTGATGCCCCGATAAATTTGTCCTGTCTAGGTTCTGATTTGAACAAGTAGATATATTCCTGAGACCAGTATAATTCCTAGCCAAACAAGCAATCCTTAATCACGGTATTAGTCCCGTTCAATAATGTTGTCTTGGTGGTAACAGGTACCTGGATTTCTCTGTTGAAAAGTTCTGTTTGAATCATACTGCAAGCTAAGCCTGAACACATTGGAAACCATTACACAAGCCCATTGTGACGAAGTCTACATTGCATGTTTTCTAATCCATGCTAAACGCTGGTGACACTGAGTTTCCGTGAGCGGAACACATGCGATAAGCCTGCTATCATATAGACTAATATGTCCTAAGTGTCTGCCTTGAAAGTTTCGTACACGTGGCTGAAGGTAGTAAACGATAATGGTCTGAAGCTGTGCTCAGTCTGATTCTTTTTGCAATAATTGCCAAATACAGATAGCCATTAGGCTTTGTAACTCGGCGAAGACCTATACTGTAACGTCTACTGATATTTCCATCATTTTAGATTCGTTGCTAAAACCTAGATATATAACTTTGGTTGATTCCAAAGCCTCGGATACTTTCATCTGATTAAGCCCTTTTTCCAGAACGCCGATAATTCTATCACGTAAGAAACAATCTATATGCGTTCTCTGTGTCATGACTATTCAGTTTTGGTACTAAGAAGCTTACAGAACACTTGAGAAAAATTTTACTTCTTTTTTACCATTCCTTAGAATCACACTCTCTTCATTGTGACATATTATCGCAATCATCTGATGGTTTCATCTGACTTGCATATTATTCTTGAAGATGTATGCGATAATTCTACAGGTAAAATTTTTACTCTTGACTTCAATTCATTTGCGATTCTGAATTTTTCTAAATTTATGGACATGAGTGTGTTTTGTTGATTAGCATTTAAGATTCTTTAATTAACAAATGTTTTTTTATTATCCAAAAAATTGATTACTTTTCGGTTCCCTAATATATATGTATATATATATATATATATATATATATATATATATATATATAAAAAAATAGAAAAAAGCACACCAACACTGTAACTTTGGATTGAAATGAAATTTTATACGCATAATAATACATTTGAGATATTCATTTGATCCTAAAATCAAGACAGTGAGGTTAATACAATAAGAACAATTAGAGGAATGCAATACAGCTTCTCTTGTACTTCGGACAATCTCACAGCGGGACGAAATTAATTATTTATTTAATATGGTATTTTCATTTTTACCCCTAACAGATTTTAATAATAATGATATTCATTGCATTTTTTTGTGTTGAATCGAATGGTGATATCTTTTTTTATGGGATGAGTAAAATTAAAGAAGCTAGAGCTCTTAGAATACATCTTTTGGTTTTATTTAGTTTCATATGAAATAGTTCCCATGTTACTAATATAAATAGATACCTAAAAACTGGTACTTGAGAAATCGAGAAAATATAATCACTTGAGTACATTAATTTATTTTTTCTGTTATTTTTCTTTCAGTTTTTCACCAGTTGTAGAGAAATTTGCTTATATTCAAATTTTATTAGATTTAAATACATTTCTGTATTAATATTTAAAATCCTTGGTAGATTCATTCATTATGATTTATCTCATACAGCTTGATACAGATAGTTGAATTGAAGTAAACAATTTGATTTTATTTGACATATGTAAGATAAGAAAGAATTTCACAAATCTATAATTTCACTAAGAATATAACAAGCAAAACTAGGATATATAATATTTCCATAAGGGCAAAGTGACAGGCACAATGTAGTAAAATACAAGATTCGTTGAAATGTAAAAATGATTTAATTCAATATTTAAATTATAAAATTTTCTGTAAGTTAATACAAAGTAAAACATATAAAACATAAAATTAAACATGACTAAAAATAATTTGAATAATTAATGTATTTTTAAAGTAATGCATCGATAACGTGTATCAGACAACCAAGTTATTAAAATAAAATACTTTTAATTCACTTCCATCATAGTTTCCGTTTGTTCTATGAACTCAATGACTTCAACATAGTCCTTTAAAAATTCTTGTTCGAAATTTTATTATTTTCCCGAATTACCAAAACTATCTTCTGTATCGTCATCTTTGGTGACGCATTAAGAAAGAAGAAGAAGCTGTTCATTCTGAAAGCCCAGTTATTATCATTGGATAACACAGTGGTGTCAGTGTTGAAACACTGGTATGAGAGTTGACTCAGAGCTTATGTATAATACCCCCGTTTGTTGATTTTCGGAATATTTTCTAGCCTTGAACTATCTGCATTGGCGAAAAGAATTATTAAGAGCTTCTTGATCATCTTCTGAAGTTTTACAAATGGATGAATAAGACTTTCAATCATTTTTCATCATGGATCAACAATTTATGCACAGTTAATGGCATAAGATACCATCCGCATGTGCTTGACATAAATTTAAGCGGTTTATAAAGCAAATGATCAGAAATTTCTAGTACAAATCAGCTTACTAGAAGAAATTACTTATAATAGAACATGAATATTATGATGACCTTTTTATTACGCTCAGTGATTTTTGCTGTGTTTAAGGGATCGTTGGAAAACATACGTGCCGTATTTCCATCGTTATATGTTCTAACACTTGCTTAACCAGATCAATGGAAATACAAGAAAAAAACCCTTTAAAAAACACCCAGCTCCCTTTTAAATTGTTCTTGTGTTTTCAATTTTTATTTCTTGTTAGTTCTTGGGCAGATCTGCTTTTACTGACCACTTTTTTAAGTCCAACTTATAAAAAATGTATAAGAAATAATCAAAAAAATTGATTTTGAGATGGAGAGGAGAAGCTCCAAACCTGTAATGCTTACCAATAGGAATAATTTCGACTTAGAAATACACTTCAGGTTATGCTTCACTGTTAGTGCAGCACTGTACACATAGAAACGCATGGAAAAACTTGTGTGGGTAACAACATTTATAGTTTTGTCATCGACCATCATCATGCAAATTTCTTGTTATATCTTTATTTAATTAATCTGTGAAGTGATTAGCCAGCCAAAATCTCATTCCAATTGTTTCCTTTCTTGCTAAATGATTTTACTTGCAGAGATTTCACAGATATACTAAAATATATCGACGAGTATCTTAGGTTTTTCCAAAAAAATGCCAGTCTTTTTTTTTTTCAGGGAGGGGGGAAAGGGTTGTTGCGATAAACTTGAATCTTATACTAAAAAAATCAACTTTGCTCTGTATTATAAATTGCTTTCATGCCGAATATATCTGTAAAAGATCTTTCAAATCGATTAATTGCTTTTAGTTGAAATATATGATAAAAGTTTATGGCAAACACCAAGGTTCCCATTTGGGAACATTGCGCGAAATATCTCTCTACATAATTATTCAACTAATGCTTTTTTATGATTTAATTGTATACAACTTGTTGTTTTAAGCCTAGTGTTTTATGACTAATCCAAATTAAAAATAAATTTACATTATATTTACCCCTAAAAAATTTACCTTTCTTAATATGAAATATGTCAAAATTTGCAAATTTGAACATTTTGTTTCCGATATAAACTAAATTAGCTCATTTTAAAACATTTCAAAAATTCAATCAGACTTTTATGTTCATAAAATAGAAAACGCATAAAGCTATCTTTTAAATTGCAATTTTGGATGTCTTTTTTAAAATTGATGCTTCCAAATGGGAACATTGGTGTATAAACTGTTAAATAGAGATAATAAAATATGTAAAACTTTAAATGAAGTACCACACCGCTAGAGTGGTTTCCTTACATTAGTCAGACGCTTTAAAAAGTGAATAATTTGTGAACGGCTCTAAAGAAGTATGAAAAATTTTATCACTTCTGATTTTTTGGATGAACGCGTATGATACATCATTGGAAAGAAAAGTTGTCTAGTACAAGCTGTGTCATCCGCATTTGTACAATTGTTCGTTGAAAATGGCTGTATACACATACTTTGGTAGATGTCTCATCATATCCCCCCCCTTTCCTAATGAGTTTCGTGTTTTATTTTTTTTACCCTTCATTTATGGGACTACGAAATAAATTCTTGACCTGATTTGGTTCAAGAGAACTTGGTGAGCAATCTTTGCTCCTAACTCAGTTATATTATTTTACTTTTCCGAGCTCATAATATGATGGAAATATTTTCAGTTCTGATTTCAAAATGGTATTTCTTAAATTAAAATAATGCGATCTGAAAGATTGAGAGATATATTTAAGGTCAATGCATCCTCACTTGAGGAGGAAATCGCACCCGATTTTTAAAAGACATTGGGCAGTTCTTAACACCTCAGAGTCTTCTGAATTGCCCAGTACTTTGTTAACGACTTTTGCATTGATATTTTAACATTTTTGCCACAAATTCATTTCGGCTGCAATAAATAACTCCCGTGTCCCGAATACCTTGCCCTTAACTCTTCAACTCTAAATATTTTGTGCCTGTCTGAAAGTTCAAAAAAAGGGTTGAACGAATCATCAATTTCATCAGGAGACTAAAAAAATTACTCTGGATAGTCAAAACCTTTATTAAGCCGATCTTTTTTTTTTTTTTTACAAGTAAATATTTTTTTGTTATTTTAAGCATTTATTTACACTTTTCAAATGTGTACAAAATGATTCAAGTTTATTTTCAAGAACTACAATATTAATTGGAGATAAATTTAAAACAACGTGTTGAGCAAAATTTCCCCATTGAAATTCATTAACTTTGTGCACAAGTAGTATGTATTAAATAATTAAATAGCTTAAGGTTTAACCCAAACATTGGCACTTTTATAGTAAAAAATAAATTGAAATCAAGTGCAACGGTCGAAGTTTTATAGAACACATAATCTTCAAAACACACAAAAAAACATTCTAGAATTCTAAAATGATGCCAATTTTGCAACAAAAGGAATAAAAGCAAACGAAAAATATTACAATAGTCACTCTTTATTTATATAATATTAGACAATATTCTTTTCGTGTATTAAAATAAAAACAGACAATAAAATTATAAAGTAGGAGATAAATTTTTAAAGTTATTAACGAAATTATTTTCAGATATTGTAATTTAAGCAAACAATGAGTATTCAAATAAATCTTAAAAAAAAATATAACTTTATTACAACAAAAAATAAAATAAATCTGTACAGTATGGTTTTAAGTAGCGATAATCGCTTCCTATTAATGGCGTAAGAGCTCAAATTGACTCTTGCGCAATTAACAGGAATTAACGCCATTAATGAATGTATATAAATTTGTATACATTCACTCGCAGCATTTTATTAACAAGGTCCGCAAGTTACCATCGTCAGAAGAAGAAGCCTATATCAGAGCCATATATATTCTAGGAGCTTGTGCAGAGAAGCTTGCACTGCAGAGAAGTTGCATCCTCTTCTTCGTATATATATATATATATATATATACCTCTTGCAAAGCTCTATATTGGGGTTAGATTTTCATCTTCCTATTCTCCTGCACTCTATTATCCTCAGTTATATTCACAACTTATATTAATGTCTAATTCTAATATTTTTACTGTTCTAGTGAAAATTATTAATATTAATTTCCATTCTTAGATAATGAAGTTCGTTCTCTAGTTGAGATTTAGTATCACATATTTTATTTATTTTTTATTCTAAGCGATACTATTGCTAAACTTAAACTCGATTTCCTTGAAGAATCAGATAAAGTTAGAAAAAATTGTGGAACCAGATGAAAAGCCAAATGCCGCTGTGTTTCTGCATATGATTTGAAATTGACTAATCAAGATTGTGGGTCCATCTGCCTCAAGCCAACATCCGACGTCAATGAACTCAAAGCCGAAACATGTTGATGCATTCAACGCAGCAGGAGACACACATTGGGACAAACCGGGCATTTTCTTGGACATGGACGTAAGATTCAAATTTTTTCTTCAGCGTAATTAACTAATATCATCCTCTTATAGGCTCTCGGGTTTTAGAAAATGTTTAGATAAATATGATGGAAAAAGCTTCTTACTGTGATTGCGGCAAATATAACAGAAATCGAGTGTATGAAGTCTGAATTCTTATAAATTATATCATCCAAGTGTAATATTTCCTGGAAGTTTCGTTCTTATCACAAAGTTTTCGTACCATTTTCGCAATTAATGAGGACTATTTGAACTTAGAAAAATATCATTAAAAATAAGAGCAATTTAAATAGACTATATATAACCATTGAGAATAGTAACTTCAGGTTTATTTTTCGTACTTTAAGTGGTATTACAAAAAAGTTCTAATTTGTTCTTAGAAACTGATTTCATACACGGAGAAAAAAGAAATACTCAAAAATGAATACCTAGACGTACTCATTTTGAAATGAGTATGTTTGTATCAAATTTGAGCGTATACCTTTATCGAATGTGAACATTACAAGTATTCAAAACCAAAAAAAAATGGGAAATCAGCATTCTCAAAAAATTATTACAGATATAAGGACTATAAAAGTTCCTTTTATATACTGACTACGTATTTTACAAAGTGGGTTTCAAAAACAAATATGGTTTGCTTTAATATTTCGAACTATATTTCATATTTACCACGCTACACGCGGTAGAATACAGGAATACTAAAATGAGTATGTACGGATACTCATTTTCGCGTCTGTGTTTGTTTACATTTTTGTCTCAGTCACGGAATATATACTTCATGAGAAAGATTCTTTTATTTAAGATATAAAAATGTTGAATTGTTATTGATCATCGTTTTCTGATTTGAAAATGATTTTCTGTGAGTAGTTATTTGTGCTTTACAGGTGTTTTTTTGTCTGTATTCATAATGTATTCATGTCTGTATTCACATCGTAATCGTAGCTTAGTGACTTCTTACTTTAATTTGCATTAAAATTATTCTCATACAAGTAAATATTTGTGTATGAAGCTTATATTTTATAGAATAACATTACAGTATTCAAAAAGCAGTGTTGTTAAAATTTTAAGCCATTTTTTTTATCGATGATGCTCGACAAGAATTCCATTTTTTTTTCACTTCATAAGTGTGTAAGGAAACTGTCTTTTTTTAATTGACAGAGAAATTATTATACATTTTTATCATGTTTTAAGATATATATTTGTATATTTACTATTTTCGAAGAATTGTACATCCGTATTTTGTTCCAATAATACTGTGTGGTAATCAAAAAAGTTAGAAATGATACATTCAGAATAAAATGTTGACAAAAATAGTTTTTATTCCTGATTAATTTTATTATGAATTGAAGTAAATTTCAGATGCTTTATGACAGGAGTAAGATATTTCAGAATATATATATTTTTAAAGAATATGGTTTTAATTTAAACTCAAATTTAATGTATATTTTGGAATCAAATTTTCACAATCTAATCAGGCATCCTTCCTGTTATGTCTTACTGTTCATCATATTATAAGTGATTGTCTTGTGTTTCATCACTATTGTCTCACATTTTTTAAGTAATCCAATTTAAACTCCTATGACTTGGGGTTAGAAACTACTACTTTTTTGTGTTGTAATTCAGAATTTGATTTTTATATAATTAAGGTTTATACACAGATATTTCATATCTTGGTTTATTTTTATAATGTGGCCCAAAATTATTGCAAAATTTTGAATAAATATTTGGTGCAGTATATTCAGATTTTATTCTATTCATGAACTCCAACCTTTATGCACACTGAATAAATAAAACAATCTCTTTTGTATTCGATACATGACACAAATACTATAGATATGTATAATTCATTATAAATTGTAAAAACACTTATAAATGTTCACCTTAGTACAGGGCCAATCATATTATCTACCCCTTTTATATGTTGATACTTGTATTTTTATTTACACAATTTAACCACTTTATTCATGCATTTCTTAAAGTTAATATGCTTGTGCAGAGATGAATTACTTTGTTCTGGTGTTGGTTGGAAGAAACACGAATGACATTTGCACGACAAGGCAATGTTACAGATTCTTAAACAGTACTCAAGATTTATAGAATGTAAAATTTTCTATTTCCTCAAAATTCTGTTTTTTATCCCCAACTGTATCATTCCTATTCAAATATAATTTTAAAAATTAACATTTTATACATATTTTTAAAAATCAGATTATCACTAATATAAGTTTAGGTATGTGTCTTGTTGTTTACAATAGTTAAAATTTCTCTTCATTTACATTAAAACATATAAGTCAAAATTGTATTTGATTAATAAATATTATTTTGAGAAAAAGAAATTAATGCTAGCTAAATATATATTATTAAATTTGAAATTGTATATAGAATTTACATATTCACATATATTTTTCTTAAATACTGTTGAAACCTATTTGAAACATTATAATCAACTTATGATTAAATTAATTTTGTTTGCAAAACACATTAAAAAACCCTTCAAGGTACAAAATTGCACCCGTTTAAATCATAAATTGTTATATAACTGTTACAGCTTTAATTATTTATCCTGATTAAATGAGAAAATAGTTTAATCCAATATTGCTTTATTTTTTAAACAAGCAGCCTGATAAATATAAAGTGTTTATATATAAAATATACTATAATTCAAAAGAGCGTAATTACACTTTAAGTATTCACATGTATTTTTCAGAGGGTTTAAAATAATTACAATACTACAATAAATATTGAGGCCCTTATTTTTAACATGTCGGAATCTTAATCTGCTTACCTTTACATATGAGAACTTCCTATATTTTAAATACCTCATTGTAAGCTAGATTAAAACATAAGCAATGTTGTACGAATGGGGATAGAGTTGGAATATAGCATGGATTAGATAGCAGTGTTTATAACAGACATGCCTTCATCTGTAGGAGTTAAAATATTATTTTTTTTTTAATATTCTTGTTTCAAAATCGTGAATGTTTTGTTTTTAAATACCCAATATCTATGTGCATGATATTCAGAATAAATTTTTCATAAATATGATACGGTTTTATTTTTTCTGTGTACAGCAAATCATTAATTTTAGGTATTAGTTTAGTTATGATGTTAATTCAAAAGTAAATATATATTAGATGGGGGGGGGAAATGATGTACACAGTAATGTACAGCATTTTTTACACATGTAAACAATGTACATGAAAAAAATATTAAGTTTTTTATAATGGAAAATCTAATATTCATCATAATGTTTCAAGATATTTCTAATAACTTATTATTAAGTGACTGAACTTTAAATAAAACTCTATTTTCTGCACATATAGGAAACAAACTATATATTGCTTCTAAAAACATAAATATAATTCTTAATGAACTGAATTGCTTCTGTAACTAATAGCTCAGATTCCTTACACATTTGTTTTGAAAAGAATTTAACTCTTGAATCGAATCGATTTTCGTTAATTTAAGATTTATTAAACCACTCGAATTGATTTAAATTTGAGGTATAAGCTCAAATTACAGTTTATGATCACATAACAGTTGCATTTTTGTTTCTAAAAGTAACAGTTTTGTTACACACAGTAAATGAATGAATTTTGAATCGGAAGTTTTGTAACAAAAACTTCATAAAGTGTAAAATAATATATAAGATGAAGAAAATGATACTTGCAAATAAATTAGCGCTTAATTATTTCCCTGAAAATTTTAATTGATATATATTTTTCTGTTTAAAATTCATTTTCGATACAACAGTATCGGAAAATAAATTCAAAACATACTCACTGGATTGTTTGATTCTCATATTTGATGCAGTAACAGATTCACAAATGAATACATGACACTCAGTTTTCTATTCCACACTCATAATTGATACAAGATTATATTCAAAATTGAGTATGCGAAGTTTCCATTTTGAGTACGTACAAAAATGAGTATGTGCGAGTCTCAAATATGAGTATGTTGGGATCGGATCTATTTTGAGTATGTGACGTATTCAAAAGTGAGTACGTGAAGTTGCCATTCTGAGTATGTGCTTGTTACCAAAAATGAGTATGTGCGAATCTCAAATTTGAATACGTTGGGATCGGAGCCATTTTGAGTATGTGAAGTATTCAAAAGTGAGCACTTTCTACTCGATTTTGCATACCCGTTTTTCGCAGTGTAGAAGTTTACCTTAAGTATTTTGGGAGAAAAATGCATAAAAAATATATCTAACTTTGTCCTATTCTTCAAGGATTTCAATTTAAGTATAACAATATAGTCGCGTAGAATAAAAGTTCAATAAACAATGTGGTATTAAATCTTAACGCGAGAAAGTACTTTATTATCCAAGAACGAAAACTAATAATAATAACTTTAAGTAGAATATTAAAAATAATACAGTTAAAGATTAATATAATTTGAATATAACTGAAGATAAATGGGTGCAGAGCAGGACAATAGGAAGATGAAAATCAAACTTCAATAATTGAATTATGAAATTATTGATATCCCACGGAGGGAGAGGAAGGTGTATCGAGATTAGCAATGGATGCAACACACGTCTTCTCTATTCGGTAAGCAAATGAGAAGTGACGGAGTATTTTCTATATTTGTTTTTCCAAGAATCTAAAATAACAATTATATATTTAATAAATATAACGATTATAACACTTGGTAATAGGTGTAAGGATATTTATGTATTTTATATGGACACTAGTAGTCTGTATGAGAATATCCCAATTAGCTTAAAAAGTGATAAATGCAAACCTAAGTTTTTTTTCTTTTTTTTCATTTTGGAAATTGCGTAATCCAAACTAAGAGATTAAGATGGATGGGATCACGAAATAATGATGAATGCATTACAATGGTAGTTAAAATGAAGAAATTAATAAATTTAACCGTCATCACACACACATATGAATATATATATATATGGGGGGGGTGTATGGGTGTGTATTCTCCATAATTATCTTATGTTCTGTCTTCATATTTTTTTAATTTTCCTTTCATAAAATCTTAAAACTTTTTTTTTCTATAAATAGATTTTTCAATGTGGAGGGAAATCAATTTTAATTTTCTTTTCGATCTATTTTGCATTTTTCAAAGATGATATAGAAGGTAAATTTTTAGTACTTAAATTTATAAAATATTGTTTTCTCAATATATTTTCTTTAATTGTTATTTAAGCAATTTTATGTAATAAAAAGGGTTTTTTTTTTACTTAAACCCTTCATTTTCCTAGAATGGTTTCATTTAAATCAATAAATCTGTCCTTATATTGCCAGTAAATTCTTTCATGAAGAATAATGAATAAGAATATAACATAATCTGAAATGTTTGTGTGCTGTTTTAAATATTTTGAAAAAAAATTGTTGATTTCGGTGTTTGCTTAATTTTTTTCATTTTGTTAAACTTTTTTTGATATGATTAGATATTTTCATTATGTATATTTTGAGTCTTTAAAAGTTTCGACATTATTTCTTATGACTTCTTATAGATAGCTTTTTAATGTTACAATTTGTTTTATATGTTTACATTTTAGATTAATTTTTGGGTTAAATGTTAATTATCTTTTTTAGTTTATTAATTAATTTTATAATATTTTGGGTGCTTAGTTTTGTGTAATTCGACTTTTGCAGTTAAATTGAAGGTGATTATTACTATGTTACTTTCTTTTAACTATGGGTGTTTCGAAAATCTGCTGGTTTTTGGGTTATTACCATACATTTTTACATGTATGGTAATAAACCATATGGTTTTAAATATATGGTTATATATAATTCACTAATGTAAGATTTACTAATATAATCAGTAATTACCGGTATAAACACAGATTATTCCATTAGGAAGTAAGGAACAGCGTTAATTTACATCATTTCTACTATTTTAAATTTTGCCTTTTTTTTTCACTTGCTCTTTTCTTAAAAAAACTTCTGGTTCTTTTATAGAGTTTCTTGAAATTTAATTTTCAGGTTTTAAATTTGAAATTTATTAGTTATTATCTAATTTATTTTATTTGATTTTCGTAAGTATTATTTTGGTTTTTCAATGATTTCGAAAGATATATATATATATATATATTTATATATATATATATATGTCTTTATATATATATGTATATCTTTATATATATATATATCTTTATATATATATATATCTTTATATATATATATATATCTGCGTTTTAACCTATGGCAATGGCAGTGACAGCCAATGTGTGTGAAATGTTTTGCTTGTGTAGCCAATGGCCAATGCAATGTTGTGTGTGTGTGTGTAAATGTTTATGCAGCCAATGACGTGTGTATGAAACATGTGTGTGGCCAATGTGTGGCAGCCAATGTTTTAACAACCAACAATGTGTGTGTGACCGTATTATTTTGTGTGTGTGTGTGTGTCATGTAACAGCCAGCCAATGCAATAGCTCATATCAACAATAACCAATGTTTTGTGGCCAACAGCCAATAGCCAATAGCCAACCGAGAAATATCTTTATAGTAGCCAATGGCTGTGTGTGTAGCCAATGTGTGTGTGTAGCAAATGTTTTACAGCCAACAATGTGTAGTAATATGTTTTTGTAGCCTGTATGTGTGTGTGTAATAATATAATCTTTTGTATGTGTAATGGCAATGGCCAATACAGCCAATACATGTGTGTAACCAATAGTAGCCTCATTTGTGTGTAAGTAGTAGTAACGATGTTTTATCTAACCAATATGCAATGTGTGGCAATGTTTAACAATGTATATATGTGCTTGTATGTAGCCAATCTTTTTATGTAATAACCTTCATAACCAACAACAATACATGAGAGATATGTGTAATAATATAAAGACAATAATAATATGTGTATGTGTATGGATAATGTGTATGTAGCATGTGTATATATAAAGAGATATGTATACAACATGGCCCTTAACCATACATACAAGGGACTATGTATATGTAATATGAATATGTATAGCATGTGTATATATGAGATATGTATGTAATATGTATGTATATGTAAAGAGATAACTGTATGTATGTGTAACAACATGAGGATGTATGTATAATAACAATTTTATATATGTTTTACATGTGTATGTAGCCGCAGCATGTAAAGGATAATATATCTCCTTCAATAATAACAAAGGGATAACATGCATGTATTATGTATGTGTGTATGTAATAATAATATGTCAAGGAATATATGCATTGCGTAGCTAGTAATATTAGCCCAACAGCTTGGCAATGGCCAATGGCTAGCTAATCAGCCAACCTTGTGTAGCCAACAATGTGTGTGTATGTATAATAATAATATGCCATAAAGATGCCATATATATATAAAATGAATAAAAATGAAATGTTATTATTAAAAAAAAAGACCATTTTCTATACTCATTGATAAATTTACGTACAGGTTAACTAAAATAAGAAAAAATCTCTAAACCATATTAAATTAATCAGCTGAATAAATAAAGATTGAAAGAGAATACACATTCTGAATATAGATTATTAACAGGTTGCAGGCTGTTGAATACTGTTGAATTTATTCCATAAATGATGTACCAACTAATCTATAATGTATATTATAAAAAAAAAATGCTATGTTGTCAAACCAGAGTGATGAACTATAATTTTCCTAAATGTTAGAAGTCGAAAACTTTTAATATGGAGAAATATAAAATATATACATACTAAAATGTTTAAAATATTCTAAATACTTTCAAAAATGAAATATTTTAAGAACGCTTTAAATACTTTAAAAAAAATGAAAATTTTTATTAAAATTAGCTTTAACTACTTTTAAAAAGAAATGAGAGAGAAAATATTAAGAAAATTTCATTTATCAGGTGTTTAAATATGCAATATAATAAAAAAAGTTTAATTTCAATGAATACAAAAATTACGATGATTTTTCAATATTGGAAAATAAGACGCTATAAAACTCTGATCTTAATTGCATTTTTTAAGTTTGGAAGAAATTTTATCGATTCCAAGAATTAAATTAGCAAGAAACTTAATTATATATATATTATATATATATATAAACATATGTCTATTGCTCTAAAATAAATCTATAAAAGTAACAGTATTTACAGCTGACCATGTTGTATATCAAATCAGCGTATTTCTGTGTTTGAAGAATCAGTAAACGTTTATCATAAATCAAAGAATAATCCAAGTATTTCGAGAGGGAAAAAATATTGGTTAGCATTACATTTCTTTTTTTTCTTATAGTTTAAAATACATTCTTCTTTTTGAATCAGGAAATAATATTTTATCTACATTGCAAGAACGTTTACTATTTTTTTTTTTTTTAAATTAGTGACTTTTATGTGAGTATTTATAACCACTCATCGTTTAAGTGTGTGATATATACCAGTCGCTTTTTTCTGTTATTAATCTTCATCTTTTATGTATGGAATTTAATGTTAGCCTGTAGAATTATAAATTTAGTTTCTTCCTGACACTATTATGCTAAGCCATACGTGTAAAGTATTGTTCAGACTTTTTTCAAATTAAGATTGGCAAGAAAAAAATCGATCAGAACAAAAATTATATTCTTTCTTATTATTTCTATTTAATGAAAAAGTTGTTCCATTCAGTTCTTTCTAGCATTAAAACACCGATTATATACCTTTAATTTACTGATTATAATATCCATAAAAATTACCCATATTTTTACTTAAGCAGTAGTCAAAATTGCGTATTAAAAATTAGAAGATTCTTTGACTGAGTAAAGATTTTAAGACTTCTTAACACTTTAATGATTTAGACAATATTATGATACTTGTGGTAGTTTGAACACAATTTTACTGTATTGAAAGAAATTGCGTCTTTCAAGAACTCAAAATTTATTAGCTACCAAAGGGAAATTTTTTTTAATCAAACACAAAAGTTGCAACTGACAACTTTCTCAAAATAAAATGATTAAAAAAAGAGAATCGTTTTCTGATTATCTTATCTAGCCATTCCCATTAGTCAATCAATCGATTTTTTTATTTCCGTTGTCGTATAATGGTTTGTTTTAATTTTATAATAGTTAATTGAATTTTTTAATTATTCTTAAAAAACAGTTAGCAACTTTGATATGACTACAAATAAGTTCTTAGATAAACTTTTATGAAATTTATTTTTATTAATCAGCATAACATATTGTAATGATCATTCATGGCAAAAAAACATGAATTTTAAAATGTGGTCATAGTGTAAAAATATTTTGAAAATTTTGATACAACAAATTTTTTTTTACTTATAATTGTGATTTAAAAAATAAAGTAGAGACACGTAAATCAATTATCAGTTAGTTAATAGATTACAAAAGCATTTTATAACTACGTTTAGGTGCAAAACAAATGCAAAGTGAGTGGATAAACTAAATAAGTAAATTGACTCTGTTACAAAAAGTTCTTGAGCCTAACGCCAACAGACCAGCACCTGTTCGCGTGAAGCCTTCTCTTTCAGATGCTGTAGTTCTTGCTTTTCGTAAACACATTCTACAGCCGTAGCTATTCGATTAAAGTTACTTTTTATTTCATGAGGAGGAAATTGAGTAAATATAATTTAATAAAGCAGCAAAGTGTTCAGAAACTTCACATGAAACTGAAAAAACGCTACAAGAACTTATAATTTTTTAAAAAAAGTATAACATTGATATTATTACGATCATGTGTTTTTTGAGTGGTTAGTGTTATCTACATGGCCGAGAAGTTGTGAAGTTGATTCCTCAGGTCCACACTGCTACATCAAAACGATGACAACATCGAAAAATAGAGAATCGCTCAACCTGACTGTCAGTTAGTATTGGTTTGTCTTACTGAGATTGTACAAATTGACAAAGAATCTAAATGTTACATAATATTTTCTCATAAGCAAAGAGTGTGTATGAAATAGTACCTAAAATTCTCACGCTTGAACAACAAGAAGTTAGCAAAATGTCACTTTAGAATACCATTGAAAATTATCTCTCACTTATTAGAAAGAATAATAATATGACGAGTTATGTTATTTTATTTATGATCCTAAAACAAGGGAGCCTGGATCATACACTGAAAAACCACTTCAAAGCCTTAAGAATCTATAATGGTATACTCAAAAATTCCAAGAATGATTGTTTGTTTATTCGAGATTGATGGAACGGGCAAGTACACACAGATCATTGAGTTCCTGAAGTTCCAAACGCCGACTTCACTCGTTCCTGAAGGTCAAACTATAATCAACATTACTATCTTAACTTCTTGCTAAATTCCATAGAAAGGAATAAGAAAAATCAGAGCAGAATTGTAGAAGGACAAGTCCTTCCATTGTCTTCGAGGTTTCTTACCCAATACAACATCCATTGTTAGACTATCCGCTCATTCACCGAACTTTATGAACGATTTCTATCTGTTTCTTAATGACGAAATTTGTACCAAAGAACAAGATTCGCAGTGCTTTACAGCTACAAAGAGAGAATACATGTCCTGAAGAAGTTGATAGAAGACTTGGCAGGTATTTTAAAAGGCAATCAAACAAGTTCTTTGCCCAAAGCAAAAGAGTGTTAGAAAATGATGGAAATTGCACTCTTGTCTTAATATTAAGGATAATGCCAGCTCCAGCAAATAAAGGTTCACAAATATAACAAGGTGACTTATTCAAAATACCTATTTATTATAATGAAAGGTAAGAACAAAGAATATGGTGTATGATGCCTTTCTAAAGTGAAAATCTGCATTAAAAGGAACAAGATTTGATCTCGTTGCATACAGAGAAAATCGTCCCTTTCCGATGCATCATGAAGAAGAATATGAATTATTCTTAACTATCAGAGAACGTTCTACTATAGTAACACGAAAGCGCTCTTTAGGTCAAATAGGGCCAAAATATCTTCATCAGAATTTAGCGTTTTACGATTGAAATTTAATAAAAGTTTGGATAGCAATATTAAACAAATAGAAAGAAAATGTACTTATTTATAAAAGAAAGGCTTTACAAAGAAAATTTCTTTTAATGAAGAAAATTTTAATTTAATGATTTATTTTTGAATGCATTATTATTCTTACGTATAAAAGTATCAAATGAATATTGTTAAATTTTGTGCAAATATTACATAGTAAGGATTTGTTCACCACGAATATTTTTCGTATTTTGAATAAGTTGATTTTGATTTTCTGTACTTATAGAAAAGCATATGACATCTTCCTTGAGAGGGATTTTAGTTTATTGCATGGAGTTCGTAACGAGATCTATCCGTGTGTTTTCAATTTACTTCACAAATTCCTAGAAATATTTGGTTGGAAATCCCTAACTTCATTGTATTCCTTTAAAAGTTCTGAGGCAATATCCTTCAGAAATTATCCTCTTTTGCGATACATTTCGATCAGTTTTATTCGATAACAATAACAAGACACGAGCGCTTATAGCAGTTGTATTTAGCACAATAAAAATATAACCATTGGAAATTTGTTACTTATTCGAGCTGTAGAATAAGCAGCCGACCTTTCGTCTACTAAATCAACTATGCCTTTAGTAAGATTAAAAAAAGTAATTATTTATTTTTTTCGGAGTATGTGACACTAATGTCACATGTTTATGAGATCCGAATAGAGTTGAATACAATTCCCTTCCAGTTGAACTAATAAACCTCTTTGTTATTTCTTTTCTGTTTCTTCTTATTTTTCCAACAAGAGTAATTTCTTTTCTTAGAAGTCCTTTAGAGAGACCGACACACGTGTATCATTTATTAATAGTGAGCTTTCTTCATGTATTGCAAATAGATGCAATAAATTTCATATCAACTTTATCCATGCCATTTTACTAATATATAGAGAGCTTCACATTGAAATCCAAAATATATTTGTAGATTCAACTCTTGAAATTCAACTCTTAAAGGGCATCTACCTCTAAAAGGTTCTAACTCTTCATCAATTGTGACGTAGCTACCAAGACTATATATAACTTCTAATAGTTATTTACAAATAATTCAATAATGGATCTAACAGATGCAAGTTTATCCAGTTTTTCCTTTTTCAAACGATGTCTAACATCATCGAATATTAGACAGCGGAACAGGAATAAAAATCTTTTATAACTCAGAGTACAATGAAATATTTCAAGTCCTGTGCCATCAGTGGCCCATATATCTCTCATATTTACACATACGATAATTTATGTACTCCACACAAATAAAGAAGACCTATGAAAGCTTTTACATCAATTGAATTAGTTCTTTTAGTGTCACGTTCTCTATGAAAATTATCCACAATCTTTACTATGTAAATATTTGGGCAGTCAAAAATTGTCTATATTATGGTATTATTGAATGGTAATAGCCAAGCATCAACTGGCGTTGATACATTCCTAACATTACGGACATTTCCAGGCAATTTAGTTAAGTTATTATGCCAGAAAATGTTTATAACTTGTCTTATTATTTTTTTTTTTCATTTCGTTTTGAAATGCCATCTTTTTCAGTATTCTATTCATCACATTTGGATGCATCTGTGGCATCATCTGAATCAAATTCTTCCTCTGATGAAGTTTCATGAGCACTAAATTGCTTTTCATTGATATATTCTCTATCATCATCTTCACTTATTGATTCTTCATCAGTAGATATTTCCGCTAGAAAAGTTTCTTGCCGTTTCATTTCATCTTTATAACTTAGATGACGAGGCATTTTTATATTCACGCGCAAGCATTATTCAAAAGAAGAACTAAATGTGAGAACGCGAGTTGGGTCTAAATGGCCCGAAAACAAGTTTTTAATCTGAAAATAGCTTCGTGGAATTTAACCTTCAACGAAATGGAAAGATGGTGACCTTGATAGCAGCTACTGAAAGACTGCCATTTTCGCAAAAGGGGAATGCTCCCCTTTAATTATATATGCGCGCAGACTTGTTAGACAACGAGCGTTCTGGCGGGTTAAACTCACATTGAATGAACAAATAAATTGCATCACGACTTTTCAATGATTGAAGTTAATACAAAATCTTTCTTGGAGAATATTCACAAATATTTAAATTTTAAGATTTCGTAAGAATTGAAATTTTTTTTTTTTATTCCCAGTGATCAAATACTTTTCTCACAATATTTCCTCTTAACGTGTCCTGTTAGATAGAGCAAATATGTTGAAGAGGGAAATCCATCCTCCAACTTTTCCCTCGAAGGAGATTTCCATTTGACACGATATATTTATCCTCTAGCCTATCCATCAAAGGCCTTCATCCGTCAGACTTATACACCGTTGACACTGATATAATACCGGGGCCTCTTCTACTAAGCCTTACCCTTCCATACTTATCCTATGATACGCCTTTTTTTTTTCTACTCTTCTCCATCCAACTTTTTTAACACCCTACCGGCTATTTACACTCCAGTGAGTAGGAGCAAACCAGTTTGGGATCGGATACGGTACAGAGTACATCCCATTGACATCTTTAAAACATGGAATTCATTGTAGTAACGGTATTTTTCCTACTTTCGGGCATTAGTCTACTTTTCGCAAGGGTTTATATGTGTAAAGATTGAAGTTTCTTTACACCGAGGGGCAATACTTAGGATGTTTTCTTTCTTTCTTTTTTTTTGAATAAATGAACCGAAAAAGGATTTTATTTTAGAACTTTCAAAACGAATTTTTCTTTTATTTCCAAAACGGAAAAAATGTGTATCGAAAATATTTATTTTGTGGCATGCTTCAAACCCTCCTTTTTTCGAAGGGAAAAAAATTGTTTTTCTTTTTCAGTGTAAGTAAAGAAAATATTGTACAAAGTGTTATGATATTTTAGATATTTGCCGTTATACCTCGAACGAAATGCATAACATATCGAAACAGGAAGTGTAAACATTTAGATATCTTATGCGATAGTAGTTTGCTTTCATATATCCGATAGTCAAGCTTTGAACTGCAGATTTTGAAATTTATACTATCGTTCTTCAGCAAATAGTTTTTTCGTATACTCATGTTGATTTTTCTTCGCACTTCAAAATTAAAAATCCATACGTATTTACAATCAAAATTCTGCATTTGTTAAAGAAATATTTAATAAATCAAAAGACAATTTATTTCATTATAATATAGGCATTATTTTTTCAAAAAGGAATCCTGAATACTTATATCATTTGTATTCCTGCTAAAGAAAAGAAATCCTTATAATCTCTGTCAAAAGAAATTGTTGGAAAATATTACTTCTCAACCTCTATTAGTGAAAGAAAAATGAAACTATATAAAAAAAATATGCTAGAAACATGGCTTAGTGTATCTATTGTCTGAAGTATTTTATACTTGTAAATGGAAATTTTTACTCACTGAATTTAGTTTTTTTTTGTTGAAGAAATGAAGTCAGTAACACAATAAGCCTCTTTAATCTGGAACATTTGGAATAATGACAGTCTCGAAAAAGCAATTTTACCGGATTATCCAGGCTGGATACTGATTTTTGGGAATATTAAAGATCAGTCACTTTATATATATATTTGAATAATTAAAATATATGTGTTATGCTCTTACACACATTCCAAATCTGCGTAGATATAAAAAAATTCAGCAAAGTATTTTTCTATCTATCATCTAATAAATCAAATAAAAAATGATTTTTAATTGAATTGGATATACATATTCTTGTTTTGATAAAATATACAACACTAGAAAAAAAATTAATATACTGTAATGATAGCTAAAATAAGTTATGACAAACTACTATAGTCACTTATTTATTTTGACTAATTTTACTAGTAGTCGAAGAACACTAAGTGTCGAGAACATTTAACTGTTCAATGCACTATATGTACACAGTTGTAATAATTTGAAAAATGAGATATTTAACTCGCTAGAAAACAGGAAACACAGTACCGAAATGTGGACTGACATTTGCAAAAATACGAGCAGCTGTTTCACAGTACAGCAATTGTTTTAGGTGGTCAGTAGTTTTTGGTAGTCAAGTTCATCAAACTCCGTAATCTTCACTAAGATATCCAAAAGCTAACAGTTCTATCGGTGCTGGATTATAGAATATGATGAACTATCGAACGCCCAATTAAAGAGCTCTTATTGTACATGTAAATAAAAATAACAAAAAAAGTAAAGTAGCATCTTGAAGGAAAAATTACATATCTCATATGAAAAATATACAAAAGCCTAAAACGAAGAATGTAAATTCCAATGCTTTTTAAATGTCAACCATTAAAAATTACATAAATATGTATATAAATAAAATTGATGACAAAACGAGATGCATATAATTTGAGAAGATGATACATTATATATAGAACTGCTTTCGGTTAAGAGATTGTAATGTTTATTATAATTTATAACATATTTTCAATCACTATGAGGTTAAGCGTTCAGTTATTCATTGTTCCTTATTTATATTTACTAAGTACAGAAATATTCTTTCTTGAAAGGTATAATTTGTATAAGTTTAAACCGCACATTTATTAATTTAAAAACATTTAATTTAAATAGACTTCGATATTTTTAATTAATAAAATCATACTTTTTTGAATATTTTTTTTCTTTCCTTAAAAATGTTCAAAAGAATAAAAAAACTCCTATATTTTATTATTTATCTTGCAATTTGCTGGCATTTGGTATTAAATATGTACTTATAAGCTTGGAAAATACCTTATCTATAACTAATTAGAAATATATTTTGCAATTTAATGTTAGTTTGTCAATTAGATTGAAAACTGTATAAAAATTCAAATTATTTATATCATCTGTTGTCTTTTTAAAGGTTTATTTTTGTTCTTTATTGTTACATTTACAATTTCGTCTTCTTTATATTCACTCTTTGCACAATATTCGTTACGTTACGAATCATTTATACCTTTCTCTTTTCTTAAAAAGTGCATAAAAGTTACATTTATTTCACACACCAAACACGCTTTAGCAGCTCATAAATTATTACACTGCTTTACAAATAAAATGGAAGTATTTATTTTTATTCACGTCATTTAACTGTCTCAAGCAGAATTACTGTACGATCGACTGCATTATGACTTTTCGTAGATACACAGGATAGCAATTTGTATAATGTAAAAAACTCAGAAAATACGTAATATCAAATTCTAAAAAAAAAAAGAAGTGAAAGGGATTTTCAGAGATATATATTACGAAAATATATGTATATATGAATTTCTGACGTCTAGAATTTAAGTTTTAGGACATATATTTATTATATTATGCTACGTAATGAATGATCGGTAAATAAGCAATCGCTTTTGAAAGAGAAATTTTAGTCATAAATTGATAATTTTTAATTTCACAATAACCTCTTTTATAAAATCTGAATTTTTGTATGTATTGCATTGGAAACTATTGTTGAATACCTTAATACATAGGCATGGAGTCAACTAATTCTGGTTACAGTCGAATTAAAAGCGTTCTTCAAGAATGTAACTATTTTTTGAAGATAGTATCAGAGGTACTGAACTAAATCAAGGTTATATAAACAAAATACCGAGACATAAATTCAATACTTGGATCAAGAAAGTATTAGTTAAACAGCCAAGCTTTCAGATTATTTATAGAAAATACCTTATGTTTCCTAGCAAACCTTTCCGATTTAAATAAATCTTTTGATAACCCTTCATCCAAAGAAATCAAACAAAATATTTCCACTCAGTGTAGCAACAATAGTTTGAATTGAAGTATTTCAATTATTTTCAAAGTTTTCAAAAATTTAAAATAATTAATAGATTCTTTCATAAGTTACAAGCCAAAAAAGGAACTTTTGGAAGGAAAACAACTTTATGAAAAAAGAGTAGTATAAAATGCGTTCATTTGTATCATTGCTGTGATATAAAAACTTGTTTTGCATACTTTACTAACAATTTTATAATAACAGGACCTACTGAAAGATATAAAACGATGGCACTATCGCTTTCTTTTCTTCATTTAACACTTTGGGACTTTACATCATATTGTTTGAAATGAAGATTTCAACCAATGGAGGAATCATGACTTATATAGATTAGATTACAGTTGTTGAAATATATTGAACATATTTGATAAATTATATTCATTATCAGAGATGAACTTAATACGATGGTAGTTAAAAAAGAGTGAGAGAGTAGAGAGGAGCGCTATGTAACTTAAAAGATATTGAATATAAAGACAGATGTAAGTAATGATCAAATCACAACCTATAAAGAGCTGCATAGTATCAGTAAATAGGATCATCATCTCTAAATCCACAAAAGACTCAGAACAGGTTGCTATAGAAAGATAAGTAATATCTATAACATTATATAGAGATATTATTTTTTACAAATACAATAGGATAGTTTCAATTTCTCAAATACACAAAGAAAATAAATTTGTTATAATCACTATATGACTTATATTTTTACCGTTAGCTCTTAAATCTTCCTCCTAATGTATGATCAGGTTTAGCCCTTTATGGCGAATCAAATGTGACATATCTTTTTCCAACGCTTCTTCTCTCCCACAAAAGAGAAAAATCTGAGCAATATTAGCAGTTTGTTTAGTAAAGTCCATCCTGCATAAAATAAATGTTTAAGTATTCTATCTGCATATTACTTTCTACGAACTTCATATTCATTGGACTATTTATGAGTGATTGTGTTAAATACTAATTAATAATGACAGCAGAAGGAATTATTTACGAGACATAACAAATACGTTATTATTTCTGGAAATTATTATTTTTACCACAAGTATATTTCAAAACTAATAACAAAATTACTTCGCAACTGTAATATATATTTAGTTTCTGCCTGTTTAATAGTACCCCTTTATTATTCTACGTAATACTTATTTTGTTCTAAATTTATAAGGAAAAAATGATTTCTTAAAACAATTTATACATTTAACAGCATAATTATTAAAAAGACATTTTTAAAAATTCAATATCAAATATTTTTACTGAATACTCGATGGATATATTTTATGACAGTAAAAAAGTAAAATTAAAAGAAGAATAATTGTCGAAATCCAATATTACAATGAAGTTAGATTATTTTATATATATATATATATATATATATATATATATAAGAATACCTTAAAGTAATGATAAAAGATAAGTGTAAATATAGATCAACGAATTATGTAATTGCAACTGAGAAACACTGCTAATAAAACTTATTATTTATTGAATGAAGTGTATATTTTTGAATGTTTATCACTTGCACGTGCTTTTTAATAGGTTAGGCGTTTTGAAGTTGACTGACGAACGGGTTTCCCTTTAATATCAAAAACGAATGACAATATCGAAAAAAATGGTAATTTGGTTCCATCTCACCGTCGGTTAAATATTCATGTGATTTCTGAGACTGTACCCATTAACAAAGAATCCATACATCCAATTTTACGCAACATTTTTACATGCTAAACTTGCTTGCCAAAACAGGGCCTGAAATTCTCCCGTTTGAACAACGAGAAGCTAGCAAAACTGTTTCAGTGACACTTTGAATGCCACGAAAAATGATCCAAATATAATTGAATGTATAATAACGTGTAACGAATCGTCGATTCTTACTTATGATCCTGAAACAAAGTGCCAGCCCATGTATTGAAAGTGCTCATCATCACAGAGAGTCCAAAAAAACTCGAATGAGCAATTAAAATTAAAATAAATCATTAGTATTTTTTTTATATCGTATTTCGAATTTGTGTCTTTCCTGGGTTTCTGAAGGTCAAACTACTAATCAATATTGCTATCATATGTTCTTGCTTCATTTTCTGAAAGAATAAGGATAAAAAGCTACCCGAAATGTGGAATGACAAGTCATGGGTTGTCCATGAAAACAATGCGCAGGCTCATTTTGCACTGTCTGTCAAGAGGTTTCTGGCAAAGCAATGCATCCCATGTTTAGACCATCAGCCCTATATGCTGGATCTTGAGCCGAGCGATATCTATCTGGTTCCTAAGGTGAAATCTGCATTAAAAGGAACAAGATTTTTGTCCGTTAAAGCTGTGAAAGAAAAGTGGAGCTTGTCTTGAAGGAGCTAGCAGAAGAAAATTTCTAGCAGTGTTTCGAAAAAAAATTATTTGCAGGGATAGAGGATAGGTGTACATAGAAGTTGAGAAAAAGGTAAGAAATATTCGCATGCGACATTCAATAGTTATTATTTTCTTATTAAAGATCATTCAACCTTGAAATTCCAGCCCCATTTTATTTCCTTTATTTGTCTATTCCCTATTTTCTCATGCTTAACCCTCTAATTGAAACGTGAAGAAAAAAAGGAATGCTGATTTAGCAATAATTACAATACCTTTTCAATCCAATCCAAAATTACTATAGTTGTCATGTTTGTTCGAATTAATTCGTCTTTCGAATTTAATAATTATGAAATGTAAAGACTGATGTCCTATAATGTTTTTAATAGTAATTTTATTTAATTGTTTTCTTATTTAATTTGCGTAATGTATGTTTTTTTTTTTTTTTTAATTTTATTTTTTTTTTTTTTTTCTTTTTTCAAATCATTTGTCAGGTTGAATATTTGTTGAACATAAAAGGCTGTATAATTTTATGGTTTTTTACTAAGTATATTTTTTAAGAGAAAACTCCTTTTCGTCAGTTACAAGTCATAACACAAAGTACAAAATGATTTTCGTAACTGTGCGAACATAGTTTTAAACCCAAAATGCATCAGTATGGGGTCAAACCTTTTTGCAACAAAAACTAGTCTTTTGATAAAATATTTATGTTAACTTGAACTTGGGATGTAGTTCTAACGAGGAGTAATGGTCAAGTGAGGAGATTGAGGTACAGTTTGAGTTTCAAACTTATCACTTCATCCAAGCTCTAAATTACGAGTACCATCACTAATAAAGTGTCATTAATTATGTGCAATCAATTGAACAACTTATAAAATGTAATCTTTTCAATATTAATTAATAAAAAATATTCAATAGCATATATTTCCAATTCATCAAACAATTCCCTCTTACACCAACCTAGATACTTGATTCATTAAATGAAACTACATCAAATGAAAGAATATATTTTAGAACATCAAAGACGATTTGAAATGGAAAATTATCTATTAAAACTTAAAGGCAACGAAACCTTCTTTGGCAACATTAAGTAATTTGAGACGTAAATGTGTATTTACCCATGAATTCCCTTTCTAGAATATATTTACCTTAAATAATTTTCCCTTCCAGATATGAAAATAATTTTCCCTCTTCGTTATAAATCATGATTAAAGGGTTTAGTTTTAAACGAGCCTTAATTATAGATAAACCAAATGTAAGTAATTGAATCATCTTATGTACATATTTAAACAGGAAGCCCGCTTTGTTCTTTTACTTAGCGAAGTACACATAGCTATAATTTGCATCTTTTCCCCTTTTCTGAAGTTCTATTTCCTTTTGCGCTCTTCCGCCGTTGCTCAAAGGCCTGGCCTTCATTACAGGCTCTATCTGAGGGGGCTGGTCGAATTGTTTGAACTAGAAGATCATCCATATCGATTCATATAACTAACAGCCATCTCGGAAAATGCGGAGATCCCTTCTAGATGTTATCTATCGAATGGCTAACTACTTTTGCTGAGTTCTCATTGCCCCAGGCCCGATGAGAGCTCCTTCCACGTACCATTACAGTAATAGCCGTTAATTATCATTAGTGAAAGCCAGTCAGATAGGGGACTTTTCTTCGGTTGCCATTACGGATACCCCGCAACTTAAGGACTTTCTAAGACTAGAGATGTAGACCTCCCATCAAAACTTGGATATAATTTGAATGGAATAGGTGTGTTTCCCCTCGGCTCGTTATAGGTGTATTTTCTAGTATACGTTCGATATGCATAAAATTATTTTGAGAAGAGAGTTAAGTTACAGACATGTATGAAATTATGTGGTTGATGTGTTGGTCTTGGATACGGATTAAAGTAGCCAGACGTATTGATCTGGTACATTAGTTTGTTTTGTTTATTCAAAAATTCTATTCAGTGTTGCTAGAAAATAATTATCTTAGAATGATTTTCTTTTGTGCATTTTGAAACTAGTATTCTTTTTTTAGCAACTAGCTTTTTTAGAAAAAAAAATATTTGTGAGACAATTATTTAATTAAAAATTCTAAATATAATTGCTAACTAATTATTACATAAATTAAACAATTTCTTGAAGCTTATTTTAATATTTATGTTATTAAAATATCATTTGTATAAATCCTAATTATTCTGAATTAATTTATTAAGGTTTACATTTACGTGAAAATTAAACCTATTTAATTGATTAACTTTAATGTAGATGATTCAAATTAATGACGGAAGTACGTATCGTTTTAAAATTCCTTCATAAAAATAGAAAATGAAATACTCATTATAGAAATGAATTCCCTAAAACACAGGTAGTTTCATTTTTCATTATTATTATTTGTTATAGACGAAAAATAAAGTAACACTTATTTGCAAAGATGACAGAAGAACCTAAGACATATATGTTATTGAAAAAAATAATATTTTTAATTAAATGCATATTTATTGATGAAAATATTTTGGGAAGGAAAGAAGGAAAATCTAGTTCAGAACAAAGTTCATATGAAAAGAAAACTCATGATTTTATACAACTGTTGTGTGGATCCACTTTAAGCAGAAATCTTTGCAATATAATTCTTCATTACAGAGAAATCTGAAACCCAAAATGATCTCTCAGTTGAAAACAAAATTAGCATGTTTAGACACGTGTTAGAAATATATACAAATAATTTATATGAGAATAAGCTTTTTTTTACTATTCACAGGTCTATAACGAATTTTTGCAACAAAAATTACCTTAAACTGCTTTCTTTAAAAATGATACATTTTGATTAGTGAAATTTTGATGATGATCAGATTTATATACTTTGCATACATAAAATTTGATTCACATTAAATACAGTTAAAAATATTAATTTATGGAACTTTCTTGGGTAAAATTTATCTCATTTAGCTAATTTTAAAAATAAATAAAATAAAAAATTTTCAAAGTTAGTTCACTAATATCAGAAATTAATTTCTTTCTCTATTTATCCAAGAGTAAAAAATTGTAATTTGTTTAGTAAATTCAGTTATAGTACATTGAAAATCTATGCTATATTTATTTCAAGTACATCAACGATTTTTCCTACATGGTATTGATGTACAATATTTATAATGCAGACAATTTTATCTTTATATGTCTTTTTATATGTATTTACATAGCGTTCAAGCCTTTTTCAAAACGGTATTTCATGCTTCACACAACTAATGATCATATATGAAATAAAATATAAACTGAAAATTCATCAGAAAAGTTTCAATAATCGTTTCGTTTCTCACCATAATTTTTAGCAGAAGAAATGGAATTTTTGCTTTGATAAAATATTTCATCTTTTGTATTTGAATTTTAAACTAAATTTGTGTATCAATAAATAAATATGGAAACAAATCCATACTAAAGGTAAACAAACCGAAATGGAAAATTAGTGAAGCCACAAGGACAATGCATGGCTACCAGAAGGTTTGGTAAAGTTTTCCTTGAGGAAAAATTATATGTTTTGGTACTTTTAAATACTTAGAGAACTGAGTTAGAATATTTGATTTTATTCAAAAAACAGGGAATGCATTTGTAATTTTATTAATTTTAAAATGATCAATTTAACATAAGATATCTTAGTGATAATTTTTTCATGTAATACCTTACTTTGTTATTGAATACATTGTTGTGAATTAAATATATGTAATTTTTGCTTATAAGTTCGTATATGTTATTGCATTTCATGAAATATTTCAATATTTTTCCTCTACCAAATAATTACATTTTCTCTTATTTAAATACTTGAATTAGATATAAACTTTTTGAAATAAAGCTACGTGATAAATTTTTAATGTAAAAATCTTATTAAAGACTTCCTCGTAAAATTATTGGCTTAAAGAGGCGAATTTTAAATTGGATAATGGTATAATGCTCTTAAAAGACTTTCATGGTAAGATGAATAGAATATATATAATCCAGTTTTATTAGATCTTAAAATCTCATTAAATCCATTTTTATCCTTAAGGTAACTGAGACTTTAAAGTGCTTCAAATTGAGCCGTTTTTTTTTCTTTTGCGTTAAAATAGAGGATGCTTTGGTGACTCTGTATATGTGTTATTTATGAGAATATGTTCGACAATTCAAAAAATTAAATTTTGAATTTGTAAAATCAAATGCCCTTTCACAGAAAAAAAAATCCAAGTATTTGCGTTTTTCCTCTTAAATTGCGTTTATCCGAATTATAGTATCATTTCCACATAATTTACTTCAATCATAGTGCTGATATTTCCACATTGGGAATTGGGATTATTTTTTATATAGAGAACATATTGTTTTAATAAACCCTTACAAATTTCATGTATTGCACAATATTTGCATAAAGGTTAAAGAAAACTTGAACTATAAAATGTTTAATTTTTAAAAATGATAAACTTGAATTTTGGAAACTATAATTAGCTTTAGTGTATAGAATTTTATATTTATTAGTAGTCTGCTAATCTGTAAGATTATAAATGTATAAAGGTATGTATCTTAAAGGTAATTGCAGCTGTTAATTATTGATTGTTCGTGCTAAATTATATATGTTTAAGAATGTAATTTCATTTGAATAAGCAGATACACAAATAATCAGATATGCCAATGTTAAAATATGTTTTTAATTGGTGTTAAGTAGGCTCCAGTCTGAGTTGTCGGGCTGATACACGTTAAATCTCTCAAGTCTCAAAGACCTTGTTGTTGTAATGTTGGAGTTAGGAGAGGGGAGGTACCAGCTCAGGTGTCGTCCTCGTTATTTTACGGAGGTGAAAATTACGAGTGCCCATTCCCAGTATGTTGCTACCAGTGCGACATTAATATAACCAATCAAATGAAGCAAAGCAAACCAGAATAGCATTTTGAAAGTAATTCGAGATATAAACCAACGCTTTTATGTGGTGGCAAGATTTATTAAAAAATTTATTATCTAAATATCTAAATATTACATTATTAGGCAATGAAATACATAAAAACGTTTTAATAAAGGGTAAGACTTTTAATTGTCTCTTCTTTTAATCTTCCACGGAGTTACCCACCGAACGAAATGTCTCTAATAGATCATGCCGGCGTAAAACTCTCTATTCTTTTGCTAACATGATTTATGTATACTTTTTTTTTGATTTTAAACTTGGAATTATAAAGTCCCTTTGAATTTAAATTTTGTTATGTTTTTCATTACCATCTGACAACAGTGTAGTGACTCGAAAATCAATATCCTCCGCCCTTCGCCACAGTTTCAAAACATCCCTTTTTTAGATGGCACAAGATGATCTTACGTGATTGACAGAACATGATAACAAATGGTCATCATACCATGCGTTATATTTCGCTGAATTTTTTCTCAAGTAATATTTTAAGAATTCGCATTCGATGCAGAGTTTTGACATAATGGCATAATTTATGACAAATCCTTTAAAACTGTCAATAACATAACTTACACTTTTCAATTTTCTGTGATTAATGTTCTCTAATCAACCAAGTTCCATCTAAAGTAACTTCTATCTTAGAACTTATATCGTTACTTTAATATGCATTTTTTTACATAACTTCAAATATCATACGAACTTTTTTTTATATTTATCAGCATATAGAATTTTAGATGGTTAAATAGCCTTTTCCAAAATTCAAGAATGACTGAACTATGAGTATGTTTCAGTCAAATTCTTGGCATTCGTTATCTTCTCTCTCAGAAATTAATCTATTTGTAAAATTATAAGGCATTATTAATACACATGAATAACAAGCAATACATATTTTTCTAGAACATCCCAGTTTTTCACCCATTTTGATACGTAATTTGAACGATTCGATAATATCACACTGTAAATTTTTCAGAAATAATTTTATAAAAAGCGTTTCAATTTTCAGATACTGAGGGATTTCAGATTTTTTTAACATAGTTAGTAACCTCATTATGGTGGCAGGCCTCAAAATGTTGCACCTTATACTTCGATTTTGCAATTTTGATCTGACGAAATAGATGCAAACTCACTTTCTTTACTGCAGCTATCAGCAGACCATCGTTTTCAGCTAAGTGCTTACCAGTAAGATTGTCATTTTTCCTCGTGGTATTGCGTGGTATATACTCAATTTCTTCGTGGTTTATACTCAATTAATGAACAAAAGTTTTAGATATATAATCATAAAATGTCTTGTAATAATTAAATGATTGACTTTGAAAACGGTCGTTTATTTACACATATAAATTGTCTTAGATTACGGAGAAAGCACTAACAACAACGCAATAATATTTATCTTTCTTGAACAAAAATAAATAAATAAATTATTTTCTCTTCAAGTTAAAGTATCAAACTTTAGAACTGCTGACAAATTAAATAAATAAATTTACACTGTTTAAGCTGCTAAGATAGAACGCGGGTATTAAGTGTTACAGTTTCGGTTTTCGTTTAGATCGTGGTTTTAAAAAGTTCTATAATTCCCTAAATAATGATATAATGTAGCTGGAGTTACGAAAAATTGCTTACGTATTAAGAATTATCACATAATTAAAATAAGATTATAATTATTTTTCTCCATATTTGGGTAAACTTAAGGTACTGTGTCCCCTTATTTGCTATTTGTTTCAAAAAAAGTATTAAAAATCACGCAATTTAGAAACTTTACATGTGATAGCTTATATTCCTCAGAATCTTCTTTGTGTTATTTGATACATTATGCCACTAGTCTAAAGCTGTTAATGAAGTGAAAAAAATATGCTAAAATTTTTTTACGTAGTGTTTGTATATGTTTTCTTACATAAGGAAATCAAACCACCAATTTTGCTACAGTAAAAAACAGTGCGCATAATTTACAACGAAAGAAATAACCCAATTAATATTAAATTAAATACGTCTATGTTTATTTTTTGGCTGATTATATGAAGCATTTCTGAATTTTATTTCAAATTAAATTGCATTAATTTTCATTAAATATACTCTTTTTATTTTCTTTTTAATCATGAATTTTTGTTCTCATTGATCAGGAAATCAATATTTAGGAAAAGAATCAAGAAATAAATGTTCAATATGCCCTCAGCATTGAAATTTTAATTTTATACTTTGAAAAATATTTAATCCTTCTCAGATGAAAGCAATAAATTTCAAATTCGATTCAATATTGAATAAGAAAATGATTCAAAGTATTATGTTCATTTACTTAGGTTCATTTATGTTTTAAATATCCATAAATAACTTTTTGGTTTATAATTATTTATCAAAATTTACCAAGTAATAAACTTAAATTAAATGTATTAATTGGTAGATTTAGTATGATAGTAATTGAATGTTCCCTTATCAAATGCTTATAAAACAACTTTGAATTAGTTCGTATCAGTATTTACAATTACTTAATATATATAAATAAGTCAAAAATGAGTTATGCAACAAGAAATTGAGGTTCAACTCAAACTCTTAAACTATTCAATTCCACAACTGATGTATGATCTAGTATCTAAATGGATAAGTTATTATGATCATCATCTCGTATCTAAATGGACAAGTTACAACTCATCATTTTCCCTACTTCTAAAATGGACAAGTAAAATAATTTGGTTAGAATTTATTATCATAAGCAGCACCCTCATCATTCAAATCAGTTATCTTTAATGTAATTGAGTAATTTAATTGTGACTTTTTAATTTGTTATTGACAATTCCACCAAGATTGTGGTTTTTTGAGCCTAGTAGCAACATGAAGGCTTTTGGCGAAGAACCTCATAATTTTAAACATTTGTCAAAGAATGAGGATGGTAGTTATTTGAGCTAGCATCTTCTATCGAAATTTCCCTCACTTGGAAGCTCAATTGATTTAACTTGTTTTAGCCCCTTTATAAAGCGATTGTTTGAGCTGAGATCTTCAACCTGGGTTCTGCGGATGTTCCGTAAAATCCAGGGTTCCCTGAAACTTTGACAAGGGTTCCACAATAGATCACTATTTGCTTAATCAAAGTGCCAAAATTTTAGTAAAATTTTAATTTTTATAAAAGATTGAATTCTTAAAGGAAGTTCACATTTAAAAAAATATAAATAAATATTTTATAGATAAAATAAATTGTAAAATTTCTTAAGAATCGCAGGCTTTAAATACTTTAATCGAGACGCATTAATTCAAATATTAGTGCCCATTCTTTAGCTCAGGTGAAGAATCGTCCACTTATCTCGCCATCTATTTCACTATTCAAAATTGAAATTTTAGATAGATTGCATTTTGAAATTAATGTTGAATGCTTTCCTCATTTGCATAATATTTTAGATGATAGCTAATCCTGATAAAAATGTAAAAATGAGTTTGGTCAATTATTTATCAGATGTGCAAGAAATATTTCTTGAATATTTCTTTGTTCAAAAATAAAAATTATCTTGGATCCAAAACCCTTCTTAAGAATGTGACACTTCCAAACTCCCAATAAAAGAATAGAACAACAAATTTATAAATCGATCGATACTCATTTGGAATTAATTTTTAGTGAAGTTGGAAAAAAAGTATTTTTTTGGATTGATATTAAAAATGATATCCTGAAATTTCCAAAAGAGCTGTGAAATGTCTATTGTCATATGTTTCGACATATGTATGCGGAAGCTGGATTGCATATGTATTGGATGCTGAAGATGATGTTATGTTGCCAAATTCAGCAATTAATGAAGACTTCAAATACTTCACAAAAAAAAAAACAATCTCACCCAAATCATAACAAAAATTCTTTTAAATAAATTGTTATAATTTATATAAAATATTGTTACTTTTGTTTATTATTCATCGAATATATTTTAGAAAACCAAAAAATACCCATTAGGTACCTTACCATTCACTATATTATTAAGACATTTATGTTATAATAAAATAGAGATGCAATTATAATTTTGAAAATTTCAGTAGGATAAAGCTTTGATATCCTATCTTTTCTCCTGTTTGACCAAGGGTTCCTCCAAGAAAACGGTAAGTTCAAAGGTTTCCCCGAAGGTTAAAAGGTTGATTACCCTTGCTTTATCGGAATCAGGACTTGAAATAACGACTGTACGCAGGTAATGAAAGATTTGAGCTTGCGATTGTTACGTCGTGACCCCAGATTTTGTGGAAAATCTTGGTAGCGTGAATGATCCCACAGCTTACGTAAAAGTAAACTATCACGAATAGAAATATGTATGTATACAAATTCAATCACTAAGAGATAGAGTTCACCAAAATCGCACGAGCAGATGAATAGCATAAATCGCAACCTCTATCACTCACTCCTTGCGGGATTGCGATCTTTCACTCTCATCGCAGGATTACCTCTTTCCTCCTCCTCCTTCCTTTGTTTTTCTCCATCTCTTTTAAATCTCAGGGTATAGCTGACTTACGTCCCCTTCGCTTCATTTTCATTTCAGATTGACATTCCAGATTTTCATTCCAATGACTTTCACAGACAACCTCCGCATCTGTCCCCAACACCATTCGTTTTTATCGGACAATATCCCGTTTGACGCAAGGGAAGGCAGATGCTACATGTCGAACGTCAAACGGATAGACCCTAAATCCCCCTGTCATAGTTCACAATTCCTTACAAAGATGAAAGATGCATCATTCCTGCCACGCCTGTGTAAGAGTCCTGTGTTCTTGAATGCACCACAGTAGCTGACCCTAAGCGTGGCTTGATTATTGCCCACTTTTGATAAATAAACCCTTTTATTACGCATCTGAATGGGGACTCGAGAAAGAAAAACAGAAGTTCAATATGGATGTATCTGATGGGGGGAAGAGTATCTATAGGCTATGTTATACAATCAAGATCGCTCAGACACTATGACCAAACTATTTCGACAAATATTTTTAGATACAAAATACTTAGTGGCTTGACGACAAACAGTGATAAAAGAAGATACACTCAACTCAAAATCGTGTAAAAAAACACGATTTTGATGTAATATGGTTCACCAATATACCTTTTGTACATTTTTTTTATTCCAGCATGAAAAAACGCAATAATTTTATTTAATTCTAATTATAACAATGTAATCAGAAGATGGTTGGTTTATGCTTACTCATGTGTGAGTGACTTGATATACTCCATGGCGTTTTTACTTTGTATTCTGGAGTTACGAAGAATGTCCGAATTTTATAATCATTTTTTTTCTTTGTTTCATGGTACTCCAACATGAACACAGCAATTAGCAGCATTTATTTCAAGCCAAACTGAAAATCCATCACGTCACTGTTCCGACTATATTCATTCGCTTAAAATAAAAAAAAATTGTTTTAACTTGTTATCAACTTCAATTATAGTCTTAAAATCACAATTTCTGTCATGTATGATTTTTTTTTCCAAATTTATTTGCACTTTTTCATTTCAATAATTCAAATCGATGATGAAGAAATCAAAGTTAAATTTCAGCTAGTAACGGCTGATTTAATTTACGAGGGCTTGAGTTTTGCTGCAAGTATGGAACAACACTTTTTTCTCTTGATCCTGACATAAAACCTGCTTTAAAAATGCAACGTGATCTTAAATTCTGTGATTAAATTAAATTTAAGGGGACTCGGTACCCTTGAACCATTTTTTTTTTATTAATGCATTTAAAAATTTGTTTTTAGCAAGCTTTGAAGTGTTTCTATTCAAGAAAATGATTTTATGTGAAAATTTGAATATATTGTTAACACAAGTTTAAAAATTTAATTTTTTTTAAAAAAATTTGAAAAATTTTAAAACCCTACTCCTCTTTTATTTATTAATTTTTTACTATGAAAATTTTTTGTAATATTTTCAAGAATATTTTAAACAAATTTATGGATCAATTTTGTAATAACTTATTAAGTTTTGGAGAAAAAAAATAAAATGTTGGTTGGCATGCTAAAATTCAACGAAAACACAGATATCTCATACATTATTATTTTTTAAAATAAAAGTACTGATTTCTTTGCAAAATGGATCCCTAATTTTGTTACATGTATTATATATAACACACAGAAAAAAAATGGAAGTGATTGATTAATATTTGTGTGAGGAGTAGCATTTTAAATGCAATGATGTATCGAAAAAACACAAACTGAGAAAAACTCATTTAAAGTTTATAACTCTGAAAAAATAAATATTATATACAATTAACTTAAAATACCCTTTTATATCATAAGCTATATGTTTTTCTTTGAAATAATAGCATTTTCACAAAATTTCATTAGATATTTTTAATAACTGATCATATTTTTCAAGGTGTTAATTACAATTAACGAACATGAAAAATGAAGAAAAATGTATAACAATAATAAATGCAACAATTTTTAAATTTTTTTTCTTCATATATCACCTATATTATATTTATAAGAAAATATATAAAGAATATAAATACAAATTATGAAAAAAAATTATATTAATTGCCTTAATTTAAAAATTATACATGCACATTTTATAATGAAAAAAATTATGATACATATTTATATTATTATTTGAACCTCAAAAGTATCCTGGTCTATATGTAACACCTTCCTTTTTTTATTATTAATTCTTCTCTTTCTAAAACTGCTTTTTCTTACTAGTTTACTTGTACACTGATCTTTTCAGTTCTTGCGTCTCATTCTAAACAATTTTTTTCGCGATTCCAGTACTACACCAATATCATGTGTGCATTTTCCAAAAGGTATGCATATAGCTTTTTGTGTCTTCACGACACTTCGTCTTTTTAATATGGCCTTCTGATAATAAGAAGTTAATTTCTTTATGGTAGGTTCTTTCAAAGATGCATAACCTTTCTCACCTAATGAGATGCCTCGAGCTCTCGATTCCTTCACAGCATTCCGTAAAGCAGTACCTAACCTTTTACTCATATGGTTTATGCATTCCTTTTTTTTATTTTGACATTATCTTCGTTGATATTTCTTTCATATAAGCAATTGAATGTTATACAGTGTACATCAGGCAATAATGTAGAATATTGAAATCCCAATGATTGCGATATTTCCCACAGTATCAATGCTGCCTCCATTTTTATCGAACCCGATGAACCGGTGTGATTGAAATCACACCACTTCTTATACCCTTCACTCTACATATCATATTTTGCACTTGACTTTCCAAGTTCTCTTTTTGCTATGGAACAATGTCGACATACTTTGCACATAACTTCAAAGACAATGACATAGCCATTGAGTATATCGATGACCCAACCAATGCCAATTAAAGATGTATGGCCTCGTGTCATCCAAATACTATCGAAAGAAACACTTATGTCGACAAATGGGACATCAGTAGGTACTTCATATGCATTTCCTGCTTCAGTATGTACTTCTTTTAGCATAGTCTTTGCAGCAATACAATAGGCTTTGTGAAGAAGTTTAGTACATTTGCTGTATGTCCTCGATGAAAAAGGCAGGATATTTAGGGAGATATAAAATTTCTTGATGGCTGAATTACCTTTATCTATGTTGCAGAATGCTTGTGTAATCCATAAACTGATATCAGGAACTGTATTTGCTTGCCTTTCATTCGCTATTTCTACAGCACAAACTTCAAAAGCACAAGAACTTCTTTGTCAAATTCCAGGCACATCAGTTTGTCAAACAGTTTACTGATTTGAACAAAGTTCAC
>BMAW01040781.1:260562-273293 GCA_019974015.1 Nephila pilipes
ATATATATTGCTCATTGATTTACACGTGATTTTACTCATTAAGCAAATGCTCGAGACATCACTTCTAGAGAATGTGGCGTCGTAATTCTTATGTATCGCTTTATGGAATTCAGATTAACCTTTAGTAAGAGTGACATCACGACTTCCTGTTAAAAGCAGACAATGATATTTTTTTCTTTCTATGTTACATATATATGTGAAGAAATTTTTCTGGAAAGTGGAATCCTTTAGTTTGGATTTTTTTTTAAGAAAGTGATTTTTTTCAAAACTCATTGTCAGTGAGATTGCTTGTAAGTTTAACAATTTTGTATTGCTCAAATTTTAAGAGTTATATTGATTTTTCAAACAATAATTAAAATTATTCTGAGCAATAGGGATTTTGAATTAAGCACAGCAAACACAGTTTGTCACGAAACAGTTTAAGAAGGAAAAAAAGGATGAGAAAAAATCAATCATTATGGTTTAGTTGATTAAACAAAAAACTTATTTTTTCTTTAAATATTTAAGTTTTATTTAATTAAATATTTTTGTCATTTTTTGTGGAAAGCAATTGAGTTATATATTGTAAAAACTCTATATCTGAGTGTAAATTTATTTTCTTCGAATTAACAATCAGTAGCTCAATAACTTAACGGAAATTTTATTTCCACAAGAAATTTTTATTATTAATTTTCGAATTAAAATCATTGCGTTGAGTTTATATTAATACTATAATTAGGTGTTCCCTTAACCTATGGATTAGTAAACATGTATCTCAACTTATACTCGAATTCAGACTGTATATTGACATTGTTTTTATATTTGAATAATTATTTTGAACATTTGAAGCAAATATAAAGAGGATAGATACGTTACGATCTTAAAAGCTTTGAGTTCATTTTGTAATTTACATTTTAATTTTGCATAAAAGTCTAATCACATCAATCTAACACATCAATAACCAAGTAAAATGAATGTGTTGAAATATTCAATTTGAAAACAGATATTTGAGAAAAACGGTAAATTTTCAGTTTTTTTCTTATGCAAATATATTTAGTGTTAATGTAAGTGAAAAAAAGGTCTTTTAAATATCTTAAATATTTAATTCATATTTTTTTTACAGAAAATTATTTTGATATAGATGATATCGTTTGAAAAATGAAGTATTTAATAAGAAAAAAAAGCGTGGTTATATATAATTAAATAAAAAAAAATATTCATTCGGCTGATTTAATTTCCAAAACATTGATGAATGCTACTCAGAAGACTAGAATTATTTTTTGATGGGGTTCTTAATTATTATCGATATAATTGTTTGTAACCATTATGGGTTCAAGAAAATGTTTTATTTAAGAAATATAATATTTTATAAATCAATAACTTTAATAATGCTGAGAATATGAAAGGCAATTACAGACTCTAATTGATTTGGTTAACACTCCAAATGATTGCTGCAGATAAAAAAAAGTTGTCGCACACTTTAATTCCTATAAGTCTCACTCTCAAATACAAGACTCTGGAAAACTATTCTTTTGAAAAGGTCCTTTTCACTAGCTAGTAATTAGGATAACAGCTGTAATTACCTCCCCTCTAATGTATTGGCATACGACTACTCAATAATTTACAAGGCGGTAATTCATCTTCCCCAAAACGTCATTCAATTTTAATCTATTGAAAAGGCGTTTTTCCGGAGCTGAGCACGGCACTCGCGTTCTTCAAATGGGGGAGGGATTGAGGGAAGGATATTAAGGGTTGTTCGATCGCAATCTTGTGGCAAGCACGCTTCAGTGGGGCCACGCAAAAGGAATTCTCTCAGACCATTGAGCACTTCCACTCAAACAGATCCTTCCTGCATCCTGAGAGTTTAGACGGTCCAATGCCTCGACAAAAGAGGACACTTAAAGCCACACTGGTATGCACCTACTCCCTCCCCTTCGTAAGAGGGTTCAAACGACCTTCACGAGCATTGTGAGAGTTTTCCAAAGAAACGGAGGGTCTCGCTCCTGGTGAAACTAATTAACTTTTCCACGCGTTACACTAAGAAAAAATTACTGCTGACACACAAAAGATCTTTATTTATTCTTCTGAAAGAAATATATTCTCATCGGATGAAGTTGTCTCGTATATATTGTTAAAATATGTCGTTTTGTATTAAATGGTGCTCATTTTAATAATTTTGGTAGTCTGGATTCTGATATTCTAATTTCATCGCAATTAGTACATGACACCTTCTCGCTATTAATACAAAACTTTCATCACGCATAAAATGTTGTTATAGTTTTTTTATATACTGTGAAATATCTACTATTATTAATATATTAATTTAAATATAATGATTCATTTTCCTTATTTATTTTCAAACTGTTCTGCTTAAATGTCTGAGCTTTTAACTTTATTTCGTGTTCCTTTTATAACTTAATTTTTAAATACATTTTTTGTAATGTTTAATGAAACTTGAAATAATAATTTACATTGTACCGTTGAAGTTATATTGATGCAGTTTAGCTTATACATTTTCTAAATCAGCAGTTAAAAGTTATTTGAAACAATTTCTTATTACCTTTATCAAATTACAAAAAAAAAATAATTTTTGTTAGTTATACAATTAGATACAATTCACAGAGAAAAACATGTAAAATTTGCAGAATATCTTAAAAATTATTTTTTAAAAGAAATCGCAAGAAGTATATAAAAGTGATGTTTACGTATTTACTTATGTTGTTAATTATTAGAATAAACTCATTATTTTAAAAATATGTTATCAGTTTAACATTAAGATAAAGTTTAAAGTACATGCAGAAACATGTATTTTAAACTTTTTTTTTTGTTCATCATATTTAAAGATTTTAATATTTCTTATAATTCTTCATCACATAGAGCTGTTTTGATTAACAACTGACTTTAAGTAATTGCTAATTATTCTTTTCTTTGTGTTAAAATTAACTTTTTAAATTATTCTACAACAGTTTTAAGAAATTTCAAGCCTGATCGTATGCATACAGAATCACAAACAATCTCTTTTAATTCTCTTTTAAATATTTTCACACACTTTTTATTCTAATTTTTAGGGTGACCTTAAAATACTTCAATGAAAGTAAACAGAGGATTCTGGTAAAATTAACAACCTTGTTAACCGTTATCGTTCTCGTTTGTAAAAGGGTCTCGAACGACCCTCAGTCACGCGACATCCCTCTACTATAGTCTCGATGCCTTCTCGAGTGATGCTTAGCACTTCCTTCCGTATGAGGAAGTGCATCCCTAAAATTCACTAATGTTTGTAGACACCTGCATGGTTTCCGGGTTCGAAAAGATTTGATATTCTGCAGGAGCATCACACGGACAGAATGTGCCCGTACTTTGAATATTCGTGTTTTGTTGGAACAAGTTCCGTTGGGTGAAATAATAAATCATTAGGATGAAGGAAAGAGAGCGAGAGTGAACAGATAATTTCCTAGGGGTAGTTGACGAGTTGAGTTCTGAATAAAACGAAGTGGAGCGTTTTGTTTTGAAAACTTTGAAAGCATTAGAACAGATTTATTTTGAAAAATTTAGATAGCTTTGTTTTAGGTTTAACTAAGAAAACAGAAATATTCTGGAATAGTTGCGTGAGACTTGAAATTGAGTTGTGATGAATTCTGTTGACTCATTCAAAAACGGATTCGAAGTTAACCGGATGTATTTAAAGTTGCTCTTTGAAACTAATCAGCATGAATTCTTGACATTTTCTCTTTTTTGTTCGTCATAATGCATTTCAAGATTTTCCATTCTAGCAACATTTTACACTATAGAATATGAACTGATTAAATTAAATGATATTATTTAAATAAAGATAGAACAAAAAAAAATGTGGTCTGAAAATATTTCAGTTTACCGTTAAAAATTTATTTGTTTATTTCTTAATTTTTTACTTAAATTTCAGTAACGGATTTAATTTCTGTTTGAAATAATAAAGTAAAATGCTACTTAATTTTTGTAAAAAAATCAACGTTCTTAACATTTGCTTATTATTTAGTTAGTTAGCATTTCCTAATTTTTGAATAAAACAAACATTTTAAACGCAATCGTTAAGTAGTTTTGAAATTAAGTAATAGTAATATAAAAAAAACTAAATACGATGTACTCTATTTGAACTTATTTAAAAAAAACAGTTCGAAAGGAACTTTTCATATAGTTCGATGTAAATTTAATCGAACTCATTCAATATTGATATGTCCAATTAAAACTGTACTTACATAAATATTTCGAATCAAAGGACTCATAATTTGATAAGTACGATTATGAAATAGAAATTTATTAATTCATGTCTAATAACTAATGTGTGTAAACATTCTTATATTTCACATTATCGTTCAATTAACAATAGCCTTGAATACATACACGCAAACAATTTATGATTTTGTAAGATAATAGAATTTTTATATAATTCATTAAGCAATTTATAAAAATTAATGTGGATTTATTATTAATGCTTAATCACTGAAATTTTGTAAGAAATACATCCAAAAATACACATTAAAAACTGAATTACTGTAACAACATTATCATTAAGCAACATGGAATAAATAATTTTAAAAAACTAAATATCGTGATAAAATCTCAAGTAATATTCATTTAAGTTTAGATAAAAACATTTTTAATGCTTCTGAATGGTTTAAAAGATGACTGGAAGAATAATCATACATCATAGACGTCTATTATAGTATAGTGATAAAATAAATAAATTTCAAAAATCAAGTTATATTACAGAAATTCAAAATTATTTTCAAAAATTCAAAACCAAACCAAAGTTATTTTTTGAAAAAATGAGAAAGATATTCAAGAAGCTTAACGAAACTGATGTAGTACATATAGATATATATATATATATATACTTGCTTTCATATAGCCAGAAGTACAGGATTTACTCAAAAATGTCTGGTTTTATCAACAGATGTCATTTCAAGTGTTATCATTAGGACAGACAAGTTAGTGTTTTCATTGCGAGGTGTTATCTGTAGAACTACTGCACAACAAATTTGGTAATGATTCAAAGATTAGTTTAGAGTTGGCATTAGTTTGCTGCAAATAAAAATTTAATTGTTTTCAAGTTGACTTACTGTAGTCATTTTGTGCCGAGTTATCACCGTATATGATGCCTAGATTTATCAATATATACTGAATCTGAATACCAATGAATCATCTGATGCTCCCGATGAACCTGCATTACAGAAGTCGCGGATGGTCTTATTGGTTGGAAAAGTTATGGATATGATTGTTTGGAATGTGAAAGACATTGTACCATTTTGCCACTTTTAACACTTGTACTTTTTGAGCTACACTTGTATAATCATTGTTTCATTTTAAACTTGTACTAATTAAAACATGCTATACACTTCGTAAAAATTCTTCAGTGACTTTTTTGAATTTTATCATTTAAAAGTGCAATATATTTTTTGAATTCCTTAAAAACTTTCCTATTTGTTTAAAAAAGAAACATAATTTTTTGAACTTGCTTCTTTTGTTTGATGTATTTTTCATATTTTTCTATGTATTTAATTCTTCAAATTTAATTGAGGTTTAATACGTTAGAAATCGAGAAGTGCTAATAATTTTTCTTATTTCATATAGTATTTTAAAATATGCAAAATAAAATAGGATAAAGAAAAAAATTAAATCTTTGTAAATGAATAAGTTTTTTACATTTTTTCCTTTTATGTTTTTAATTCTTCAATATATTATTATTTAATCAATTTTCCTCATAACTGATAAATTCATAAAATATGTAGATAAACAAAATTTAGCCTTCAAGTACAATAATAGTGATTTTCAGCTAGGAGCTTTTTCATTTATAAGATTTTTATGAGTCGTAAAAATTTTCGAGAGTTAAAATTACGTTTGTTTACTCGCTTTCCCAGAGTCTTCTAATGTTATTATTATTGCTTCAAACCGTAAATATTTTATTATATGGTTTCTCATTTCTTCATTTTATTTCTTAGAAAGAGTATTTCTTTCCTCGCTTCCTTTTCTAAAAGAATTGAAAACTTTTCTCGATATAAGAAACACCTTAAATTGGATAGAGACGCAGAAATAACTATACAGCCTAATGCAGCAGAAAAGTGCATTAGGACATTTTCCATTATGTGAAAGCTTCTTTATTGTCAGGTTAATTTTATTCAGTTTTGTCGTACAGTAATGCATCCAACTTCCATATTTTCCTAAATTTAAAATGTGTTATAAATGAGAATTTCTTTAAGGAGTTGAATTTTATGTATGTGGTCTGTAAGAAAGGGAGAAGCAGTTAGGAATTTGATAAATTGTTGAAAGGGTAAATAAACTTCTTCCATGTAAAACCTCAAAATATTATTTTTTTTATAAATGTGTGGTTTCTTAAGACTTCGAATAAATTTAACTTTATTTAAAACAGAAAGAAAATTTGGTAGTATCCCAAAGGCGATGCATACTTTTACTGAAAAGGAAAATTACAGCAAATAAAAAGAAATAATATTGACATATATAGCTGCATTTTCCCATCAAATACGCCAAATAATCAAAGAAAGAATTTATATTTATAAAATTATTTTATGAAAGAAACTGTATTCATTTTTTTACATTTCTTATTACAACAAATTTAATTTTAACAGTATCTAAATCAAAAATTTATTTATTTTTTGAAATTTTCTGGAATTAAAAACAATATTCAAATCTGAGATATTTCAAGAATTTCTTGATACACATATTAAATTCTTTTATAAATTCTACTTTCTTATTGGCTGTTTATTGTATGTTTAAATTCTTATGTCTCGTGTAAATAAACAAATTCTTACTCAAAGTATGTATATATAATCCTAATCTTCAATAGTACTAAATTGAAATTAAAATACAGGTACTTCTAATTATTCATTGCTCTATATTTATCTTAACTTTATCCAGGTATTATTTGTAGTTAAATAATAAATGACATGAGACAATGAGTTGTAATTTCTTCTATCAACGATCGTATTACATTTTAAATTTAAATAATGTTCTACTACTTTACTTTTTATCATCAGAAATATTGAGATATTACAGTTCAAATATGGCCGGAAAATCTCAAATCCATCAAACAGCTTTGGGGGTAACATAAAATCAGCCTTTAAAACTACATGTCTTACATACAGACAAAATCCTTTTGGAAATTCTTGAAAAATGAATTATGCAAATATGCAAGTCATTTAAGGAATCTTGCTTTTAAAGAAACGAATTCTGATAATGCAAATCATAAGTTGAATTATTTCATCATGCTTCGAAAACCAGCTCTGTAAATAAATATATTTTTGACTGACAAACTTCTGTTATATTGATATCCACATTTACAAATCATTTCAAAAATATTTTGAGGTATCAAAAAAATACTTTTAATAACATTAATTTTAAAATACTAAATAAACCTATCATATATGGTTCAGAGATGGGAGCAAACAATTCAATTTTCATTATTAAAAATGGTATTAAAGTAAATTAAATTTGGAGGAAACACAACAGTTTACTTTTTGAAAATAATAAAATAATATAAACCTTAAAAAAATGGGAATATGAATGTTTGTTAACGTCGCACTGAGAAGCTACACATGAATTATTAGCGATGGACTCCGTAATTTAGAGTCTCAGTCAAGTAACGAGGATAACACTTGAGATGGTACTTCCCTTTCCAAATTTATACACCACATGAAAGACTTGTGGTCTCGACTAGATTTAACGATTATCAATCTCTCTACACGACGGTTCTTTAGTAGTATCACTGCTGAAACCCATGACTTGACGAAAATAATGCCGGCCAAAAGTCCCCTTGACTATGACCATTTGGTTTTAAGAAAAGCATACTTATATTTGTAACTAAGATATAGCGAATAATTCTTGTCATTTAAATACTCGACCAATGCTTATCCGGAATTATTTCAATATGATTCTAACTTTATTCAAAATTAACTCTTTAGAATCCTTAAATATCAGCATATATTTTTGCAACAGCCAATATTAACTGCAAAACGTTTTCTGAAAATTGTAACTTGAAATCAGGTTCCGTATTTCTTATTTGAGAAAATATATTTATTATGAAACTATATTGCTTATGATTCAGTAAGTCTACCTAAATTGCCTATAATTAAAATAGTTTCTAAGCAGAAAAAATGTTTTGTTTACAAAATTTATAAAAAAAAAAAAAAAAAAAAATACGTGCTTCAGATTTTAGTTCGAAATATTCAGAATCTTGATTGATTGATTGTTTATGAATGTGAAGCTTAGAAGCAATGCGAACTATTTTTAGCGGATATCACAATTCATAGATGAACCCTTAACAAGTGACGAGGACTATACATGACCTTATACCTCACTCTCTGAACATAAACCCCATTCCAACGTGAGGAAGTCGATCTCGGTCAGATTTAACGTGCTTCTTTCCCGCTTCACGACAGATCTCTAAGAGTCATCAAAGCTCTTACCCACAGCTCGGAATTGACAGAATCCATAAGCTGAATATCTGAGCGCTTAATTAACTCAGTTTCAAATAAACAGGACCAGATCATGATTTCAGAAATTATCACACTTGATTCATGGATAAAAATAAAAAAAAATTCGAATTTTCATAAATATTTGAATACAAATTAATTGTTCTAAGACAAAATTTCAGGAAAGAAGGAATTGATTAAGGAAGAGGAAGGAATAATTTTAGTGAATGAGCTTTGTTGACTAAAGGGTTATTTATAAGGGGAATTTTTGGCTGTGTGATTTGATATAGTGCTTAGTACTTTTCCATGTACGGATCTTTAAAACAAAAGGTAACTACTCCTTTGTAAAAAAAAGATAAGGGATTCACATTTGAAAAGGTAAACTTTTGAAAATATCGTTTGCATTTCAAAAGAAGTGCATCTGTTTCGTGGGCAGTTACTCACAGAAATTATTTTCGATTGCAATTTTGTGACTCATTTTCTAAATCATATTATGAAAGATATCCTGAATATCCCGTCTATGTTAGGTGAATCATCTCTCCTTAGTTTCAACTACAACAATTTCAGTACTAATTTTGAAACAGTACGTACAATACGGATTTTTAATGTACAAGAATCAATTAATTCTTCAATATACAGCAGTGATTCTCCACATATGGAGCACGCAGACATAAAGGAAAGTAATAACACTAAGTGGACACGATATCATATCAAAAAGAAAATATTATTATAAAATGTGTTATGAAAGCAAAATGAAATACATGTGACATATTACAAATAAAATACACATTTACACTCATATAATGCATTTATAAATAGATTTTGTATCAGTACTGAGCAATGTATTTAATAATAAACTTATCAATACAAATTAAAAACAAGTTTAATTATTATTAATAATTCCCTTTGCATTGTCTTGCAAAGAAATGTTCTCAAAAAAAAAGGTTTAATAAAAGAAATAGTTACTCTGACTTCTTTTTCTACATTTAGTTGACATCTATATATTACCTTCAAAGCAGCAACTGCAGATTACATGAAGATAAAATGTAAAAATTAGTAATTGTATATGAAAGCTCTTGCTTTCAGTGCAAAATACTCATGATCCACTTCTGCCCAAAATTCAAAAAAGGGATTTATGTTACTAACAGATAGAAATAGTGAAATTTAAACAGTGGTTTTATTTCGCCACTTGCCGGGAAGCCAATGAGGATGTTCCTTCAATAGTTCAGAAACCTAAAGGAGTATTTTGAAATGGATCTGTAATCTGTAATTTCATACGAAGTTATCGTCATCAAAAAATAGCCTAATTATTTTTTTTTTGTCGTTTTGACAAAACATTTTTCAATGGTAATAAAAACAGATTTCTCATATTGTTACGAAAAGTTTTTTCTGGATGTGTGGGAGTAAAAATTAAGTTAAACACGAAAGACAACAGCAAATACGTTTAATTTACAAACCTTTAGAAAGCATTGCTTAGACAATAACAGTACAAACAGATGCACAGTATATGCACAACTTAATGACACAGATACATAAGCAAAATATACTTTTAAGTTTTGTCAGAGTTAAAGCAGCAACGTTTATCTCACTAGTTTAATACTTCTCGTTGCGGACTACCACCGAAGTAACACCTAACACTTCCCGAACAGGCTCGGAAAATTCCCGGCAAATACACGCAGCCTATCCTCAAATTCACCTGACATGCTTCACTCGAAATGCCGATAGCGTCTAGTCGATTTCCGTAACACAAACTCTATGGACAGATTCCAAGAAATCACTACATTCATGCCGAATCTCCAGTAGATTCACTCGGCCACGATTCCTTGATTGGTATAGAATGTAGACTCCACAGATAAAATGATCCTCTATTTTTCAGTCAAAACCTCTTCCAGTCAGGTATATCATCACATGCAAAAATTTATGATAAATCCGCAACTTTTGTCCTGATCGACTTTTCGCTTAGGTTGTAGGAAACCGGACTCTTCTATTCGGTGCCAAATCCTTCAAGTTTATCGTCAGGTTGCCAAAATGTTCGCCAAATCCGTCTCTAAGACAAAGTGGTCATTACTAGCTCATCTCTTGGCTGACACCTGACATCTCTGTAAATATTTATTTTCCTTCACAAAAGAACCGCCTCAGTGAAGCACTTTCTCATGTTTGTAACAATATAATCTTACCTAGTCAAAGTCACAACTTTTAAAAATAAACCTAAAGAAATATGAAATTGCAAAATCAAATAGGTTTTAATATTACAAACTAATACTAAAAGTTCAATCTATTAATTTATAATCATTAAAATAGCATGCAAAATCGAATTACAAAACTACCAAATAATTATTTTTTTTAAAAATTCTAAAGATTCAAAAAACTGTCACTTTATCAAAACAAGATCCTAGTAGTCAATTATCTGCAACCAAAATAAACCATTTAGACAAAAACTAATAATCATAATGGTAAAATGTTATCGATCTTACATATACCATTAAATGATATTCGAAGTATAAGCTAATGAAAGTAACTTAACTGTCAGTTACCTAATCTAAATTTTAAAAATGCTTAGTCATAAAAGTGTAGTATACATAATAAGAATTGATAAATTCAGATTTAGAAAAAGAAGCAACAAATAAGAAAACAAAATGCAAAAAATAAAAAAACAATTACGAAAACCAAGCAATTAAAAACCCAAAAAGAAATTACAAGAAAATATTAGAAGAAATATATACAAAAGAATGCAAAATCAAAAAACATTAAAAAGTTAAGATCTTGAATATAAAAACACCTAAATAAAGTAAGTACACAATAAAAAATATCTAGAGTAATTAAAAAAAATAAAAAGTTCTATGCAAAGTTTTACAAAGAACAGATTCAGCTACCAAAGGTGCGTTTTTCTTTATAATTACATTTAAATTACTGAATTAAAAATAAGAATTAAATAAAACGATGAAATATCGAGAAATGGACAAAAGTAAATTTTTCTGATATTAAATTTAAAGGAAACAATAAATTATTTAATTGAATGTTATATCAGCTATATGTAATTAAAATTAAAGCAAATGATAAAGTATTATATTGACTATATTTTAGCTAAATGTAATTAAAATTGAAGCAAACGATAACAAATTTAAAAGTGATCTGGTACGCCGAAATGGATCCAACTAAAATAATAGCCCCTTGGGTGCCTAATAAAATAAGTAGAACTAGACAACACCTTTTTTAATGATGAATTATAGCCTTTTATGCTTAAGTAAACAATTTAATTTGTTAAGCTGATGACAGTACACTTCAGAATTGACCATTGTATTGTCCCAGTAGAAGCTCAAACAAAACGATTCCTTTAAAGTCCCAACAAACAGATAGCATTACTTTTTCTGATGAATATCGGCTTTAGAAGCGTCTTAAGCTGCTTCATCTTCGCTCCTTGATCTCTTGCGTTTAACAACGTTATAGACAAATCATTTAAATCCCCAGTTATGATGCATTTAAAAAAAATGATCCTTTTCTTGAAGTATAAGTAGTAATTCCCTGACGTAAAGATGGGAGCACAAATTTCCTTCTGTAAGAATCTGACAAACTCACATATCGAGATCAGGGATTAAACTTACGCGTTTCAAATTTTAACGAATAGATGAATACGATAAATGTAATCTTGTGTGAAATTTAATCTTGATCTCATGTGAGTTACTCGTATTTTTCACCGATTTGTATCAATTAATGCCTTTATTGTGTATTCATCAGCTTCAACTGGTCTTTCAGAAAGCGGTGCATCTTCAACATCAAAATTGCTGAATCAAAAATTTGCATAAAAGTTTGGCACTGGCGTTCTGTCAATACATCATCTTCATGGATTTTTTTTCTCTCTTGAACAGCATTTTTACCTTTTTAGTATTAAAAATGTAAAATATGCCGAAAAGGCTGCTTTTTAATCTCCATATTGGAAAATGCAAAAGAAAAAAACAACTGCGTAGAATCAATTGAACTTTTATACAAGTAAGTCTTGCTATATATCATCTGTCAAAATATGCAACTTAGGGGTGAAGTTAATTGTGAAAAATGCAATTCAGTTCTTGATGGGGAAAAAATAAATATATTTTCGTACAACGTAATATTACGAAAGGCAGCTTTAAATACTCTGTTTTTATTGCTTTCAAAGAAAACTAAATTTTAATTTATAGGAAACTGAATAGTATGATTTTACATTGTCGAAAAAATTGTATCAATCGAATAAAGATAAAACCATTTTCCTTACAGAAATTTTAAGTGAAATACGTACACACACACACACACACACAC
>BMAW01040781.1:273693-304616 GCA_019974015.1 Nephila pilipes
TATAATTAAATATTTGTAATTATAACTTAGTTAAACTATATTTTTTTCAGTTTTACAACGATGTATAGAAGAAAGAGCTAAATATATTGCTTTACTAATAAAATAATTTATTAGAAATTGAACTATCTATTTCTTAACTTTCCTTTAATAAGTTATAATATGATAATGTGTCAGGTTTTATGAGAAAATTTCTACAAAACACGTATTTTCAAAATATCCATAATTGGGAAAAACGAAACAGATTTAATTTCTGAAATAAACTATGCAATATTATAGTGCATGATTCTAATCACTATAAATTATGCACTTAAATACGGATTATTCGTTAAAAATAAATTAAAGGATTTTTCTATAAACGTAGCTGCATTTTGTAAGTTCGTAAGTCACATTTTGTTTAGACTCTATTTTTACAGAAATATTATTTCTATTTTATTTCACAGTTATTTCATATTAACAAAATTTATTCTTCCATTAATGGTTTATTATAAATAGCTTACCTGTCGACTCTCTTCAAGTAATAGATAACTTAAGATGTAATATTGGTAGTCAAATTCACATGTTTGGTGCGGTAAATTCCCTTTTGTTATATCTCATGCAAAATTTATAATCCTTAGATTATTTCTTAAATGTACCTACTTAAAAATATCATAAAATAGTTACACTTAATGCATTCATGTACTCTGTAGTAAACTAAATCTACCATTCTTATTTAAATGTATTAAATATGCGTGATTTATTCAACATTCTATGACTAAAAGGATTTTCGTTTCAATTTTATTCGTTTAATTTCGAATACCACATTATCTTGCTCAGATTTAGAAGTATGGGTGTCCTCAAGGAAACCATTTAGAAACAGAATTGCTTTATCTCTGAAATTTCAGAAATATCCTGCGGATATGTGCCCTGTTAGTGAAACATTATGAAATGGTATTACAAAACAAATTCCCATAACTTTCAATTTAATTTCCTAACATTTTTATTCCAAAATAATCCCTTACGCATACTTTCGAGTTATGCGGGTTACATGTTGTGAAAGATATAATATCTGTTAAGAATGTAAGATTTAAATTTTTGATGTAGTGCTCATATAATGTATCATTTGAGAGGTATATTATATGAATATAATTTATGCCATATATAACAAATGTGTGTAAGTATGAAGAAATCTTATTTTAAAATAAATGTGAAAATCTTAATTCATTTAGTATAAATTCATCCCATTTTAGGATCAATATATTCAACTAATTAGTGATTAATTATAATGAGTACTTTATTAGAAAAAAATACGAGTTTCCTACTTATGATAAATCTAATATACTTATATTTGGAAGCGAATAAACTCAACGAAATGGAAGTGCTACAACAAGTTATTTTCTACATTATAAGGCATATATTAAAATAAATGCAGTACTCTCTCCGTAATCTGACAGATATCGGACCACAGCACGACCAGATAACCAAAAATTCTAGACTTCTAAAAAATCCCTTGTATTATTGCATTAAAACAGTTTAAACTATGTATTATTACTAAGTATTTAATACAGTATACGCAAGTAAAGCGTCAAATACTCAAAATAACTAAAAATACAAAAAAATTACTGTATTGTATTGATTACCTACACTACCCGAATGAAAAAGAAGGCATAAAAATGTTTGTGCGTTATGAATTTTTAATAATAATCGTAACCTTTAAGATTCTTTTAAAAAGTATTTATGAAATTGTGTTTGCTATATATATATATATATATATATATATACATTCCTAGATGGTATCTGCCGTAGATTATATTTGCGATTTACTAGAAATTTCTTTACCAACCCGATAATAGGAATAAAAAAAATATTTATTCTTCCAAGTATATCAAAAATTTGAAAAAAAAAACCATGTTAACATGAATAATTATAAGATTTTTAAAAACTAGTTTTCCTTCCCTAATTGCTCTGATGAAATTTTAACATTAAAATAAAAAAAGTACGTCTTATTTTATTCCTTTGTTATACATTATTATGTTTTGCATATTTCTAATTCATCATTTACATGTTGTAATATCGGAAAAGAAGAAATAAAATAAGAGACAATAATTTGTCGAATAATAATAAATTGAATATTGAATTTAATTTTATACATTGAATTTAAATAAGTGTCAAAAAAGTATCTAATTTATAACCATTGAAAAAATCATCGCCATCTTATTTGAAAGAAAACGCAGAGATTCATTAATTCGAATGCATTTATTAACCAGTTGAAGACTTATTCCTTTTACTTTCTGTTATATATATGTTTTATTTTCTTACAAACATAACTGAAGAATTTAATTAAAATTAAAAATAATGTGAGTTTAACGTCACTTCATTTTTCATCTTCAATGGATCTATTTTTCCATTCCATCCCTGTGGTTCTATATGTAATAACGCCTTCTATGCCCACGGGCATTGTAAACTGGAACTGGAAGCAAACAATCAGCGAATAATGGTCTTTCTTTTTCCTGCTCGGCACGTCTCAGCTCATCCTCTGGGACATCCCACACGGAATGAAGCTTACAGATTTCATTTTCCGACTCCGTAGCTCCTCTTTTCTGACCGGCTTTCTTTCTTTTATTCCTTTTTTTCTCCTTTTGAGGTTCTCGTTTTTTTATTTCATATGTGTCTGTGGTAAGAAATGTATACTATATTCTTTCTCCCTCTTTTGTTCTTCCCCAGGCTCTATTTTTGTCGACTTACCCAACCTCAAGGTTTGGGTCGTTGTGGTGAGCAATTTGATGATCCGATATTTTGTGTTTATCTCGGAGTCAGTTGAGCGCAGACCATTCGATGGACGGAGATCGTAAATCTTCCTTTTTCCCCTTGATAAAACAAAAAGAAATTATATTCTGTGTCAATGCAAGTTTATGATGGAATAAAAAGGTCTTTTGAGTACTATTTCTTTACGGTTATCATTACAAGGAATAATAATGACTATTCTTATAAGATTTTCGAGTAATTTGTTTGAAATAGATCTCTCAAATGACAAAAACGGAACTCTGAAATGCCGACAGTGATTGTTATCACAATCGTAGGACAAATAAAAGAAAAGAACCATTTTTCGAAATTAGAGATGATGGAGTAAATATTGCAATGCAATGATATGTTATTCATAAAATGCATTGTGATGTACATTTTTTGGACAAGTATAAAAAATTCGCTTGTTGTGCAAACTATTTCAATTACTAGAGTGAAAAAACACTTCGATATAGAAATAAAAGAAATTAACCCTATTAAAAAAGTACATCAGCTTCAAACACTGAATGCATTTAACTATTTTAAGGAATAATTATCAATTTTAATGCCGTATGAAAAATTAAAGATTAAATATTAAGGACTTAGGAAATTACATACTGATATAACTTTTTAATTGCAATACACTTCAGGTTCTTACGAAGAGGAATCAATTGAGAAACACTATTCACGTTGCTTACACGAAGGTATTGAATAATTTCAAGTCAGTTTCTAATAACATTTTTGGTGTTTCATAATTGTATAAGAATTTGCTGATTGAATTTTACCTACATTTTTTTAAAATTTTGATCATATATATATATATATTGTTTTTTTAATATAAGTTTTTAAAAGTACAAAAAAAAAATTTCATAAGTCAGGAATAATTATTAGACAAATATTTAAAAAAGAACTCTATCAAATGCCATTCATATCTAAGATAGACTCAAACAAAATTATATTATGTATATTTTCATTTGAAAGAGTTGCTGTTTGGGAAGTATAAAGAATACTTATGCTTTCAAACAAATTTTAAAATTTAACTTTTAAATGGTTAGATTTAGAGCGAAGTGTAGTTAAATAATGATTTTTTTATAAAGGATGTCGTGGAGCAATAAAATACTACTGAACTGGTTTCCGAAGTTTAATTTACTGGCTAAAAGAATAAAATTCATTTATCTCAAGTCCTAATAACTTTCTAAATGTTTTTCATATTTAGGAGGTGGGTGAACTTCTCCTTTTATATTCCTATTATTCTATCCCTCTCTCTTTCTCTAAGTCATTTTTATATCTCTTACATTTAAAACTCTTTCAAAATGTAATTTGAAGCATGTTACAAATAAAATGAGTTTTATATATTTCCACCCTATATAAAAAAAGGACAAAAAATTTTCTATCGAATATTACAGATCTTGACAGCTTTCTAAAACCAACGTATCCACTTCGAAGGATTTTTGTGGTACTTTGTTCCAGAAGAAGGGAGGAGATTTATTTAACTTGTCACTAGAGCATAAGTTAACGTCCCGGATGTCAAAGTAATTCTGGTGGTTGCGAGATAATACTCTTAGACTTCAACAAGATGTGGTGTAAATCTATATTTTTTTACTCCATTGATCTTGGCCTGGAAAGAAAATGCGTCTTGACATTTTTTTTTTCACAGTGGATATTGTTAAATGAAATTTTTCAAAACAGAAACTCGATGTTTATTAAGAAATATTCAACATTGCTTATTATGTAAATACTTAATTAGCTTTACTTTACTAAAAGTTTTTAAAAGTAACACAATTAGGCTAGATTATCGTAATTTCATAAGGATAAACTACAAATAAATGTGAAATTGTAAGGTATGAAAGTTACCTTAACTAAAATACTAAATTTACATTTACCTTTCGATACATGTATCCTTGTAGGGCCTAATTTCTGTTTAGTGTTCGGCTACTTCCTGTATAAGAATTCATTTAATAATGAGAGCCATGGCAGTGAAAACAATATCAACCAAAATTATTGCGAAATTAGAAAGTTTATAACAATAATATGTAAAAAACATCAAGTAAACTTATACAAGTCGATATGTAAATAAATTGTCGATGAGATTTAAAATTTCTACTAATCCAGAAATGGAAAACTGAAAAATATATGAATCTCTTCATAAACATGCATTTAGCTGTTCCTTGATTTTCCTGAACATTAATATTTTTAAATATGTTTTACACAATATATGTGATATAAAGTAGAAACGTAGAACTCTGGAGTGATGTTTTTTTTGAATATCTCTTGACAGCAATTTTTGCCTCTATTTCATGAAAAACTAATTGGACGATACTTGGGAACATGATATATAAATATTGTCAAATGAGCAATTTGAATATTCCTTTAGAATAGATATAAGCAGTAATAGCTCATTAAAAAATTACTCTAAACAAAATTATTTTCGAACAAGTTGTGAAACTCCTATAGAATTGATATATATATAAATGGATAGTATTTCAAATTTCAACCTATAATTAATTATCTGGCCAAACTAGTCATATGGTCCACTATGTTATGTATTATGAAAGTATAGCTACAAAAACTGTATTAAAATGTATATTTTATATAAAAAGTCGTGGAAGCTCCATTCGTAAAAATATCAATATACGTTTTAAGCAAATCTATGTGTGCATCAGTTTTTTATATTAAAATAAAAGTGTAAAGCCCTCTACTGTTTTAAATAAAAATTTAAATTTAGAGTAAATTATCAATTTTAAATGCTAAGAAAGCAATTATAAGCTTATGAAATTAATAGTTTGTCCTAATTTTATAGTTTGCTTCAATTAGAGAAAAAAGTATTTTAAACGATTAAACCTTTTTCTGCAGATTTAATCTTTGTTGGAACATATAGATGTATAACTAATTTTCAAAATTTGGTGGAGAAGTGAGGAACAGCAAAAGAAAAAAAATTGCATACGAGATTATGGTCACAAAGGAACACTTGACTTTATAAAGGGATCAAAGCTATCTGACAAGCGCAGCCGTTTATCAATCGACATTGTGACTTTTCAGAAGAAAATATCTCAGTTCAACTACTACTTGATGACTTTTTGGCAGTATCATTTGGCTGTTGGCTATTTAATTTTCTTATTTGTAATTTTCGTTTACAATATTGTACTTTTATTTTTCTTATCAAGCCAAGTAATTCCGAAGAAAGAAGTCTTCTCTGATAACAGACATAACAAATTATAAATATATTAAAGTAATTTTAAAAAACTGTTGAGCACACCGAGGCATATTCTTTGTACCTTATAAGGACTACGAAAACCTATTGGTCATGCTCACGAACTGGCAGCTTGCATTGTTTCGTCAAGTCATTAGTTCCAGGTCTGATAACAATAAAGACTCGACGAGTAGCGGATCTGATACACATTAAATCTGTCAAAGCTCCAACATCTAATTTCGGCATAGTATGAGTGTTTCGAGAGAAGATTCCAACTAAGGCGTCGCCTTTTCCACTTAATGAAGTTCAAAATTACGAGATCTGTCGTCATTGGCCTTCTTGTTACTACTAAGTTCAACATTAACTAAGCAATCACTCAATCAAAAATTTCTTTCTGTATTTCTTCAAATAAAATCAAATTCAGGCAAGCTGGCCGAATTTAAAAGCAACACCTTCGTAATGATTCCGAATCATGACAATCATGACAATATGATAATGTGGTATTCGTATATTGGAACATCTTGTGTGTCTCCAATCCAGATAAAATTCTAAGTAACTTAATAAAATTTTTCATCGAAAAAATTATGTAAAGTTGTCTGTGGAAGATAGGGGATGCGGAAAAATTAGGAATTACATACGAATGGAATTTGCATTTGGTGTAATTGTATCTAAAGATATTTCATCATATTAGGATTTTAAAATTTTATCTTCCTGATTAGAAATTTCAGAAAAAGAAATTTATAAAAAATGTAACAAAGCGTTTGGTTTTACTTTTGAAAATAATTGTGAAGTTTCAGATACTAAAATTTTGAGACATTGATTCAATGTTCCTGGTTATATTATAATGATTTATATATATTCAGCATCAAGTAATGTTCAATTCTGTTTTGGAAATTGCAATTTTGAATGCTCATTTATTTTATATACACTGCGAGCAATTCCTAAAATATTAGAATAAAATTTCCGAGAGAAAATATGTAATTCCATTACATTTAAATAGCATATTTTCTGGAATAAGCCTAGACATAATGCATTTGTAAGGAACTATAAAAGGGAATCTTAAAACTATTATATTTAGTATATACGCATTAGTATATATGTACTAAATATACATAGTTGTTTGCTGACATATATTTTTGACTCCAGAAAACTAATGTATTTTATACATATTTTATGCAATATCATACAATGTAAAATTAAATAATAGTTACAGCTAGTAGATATATTCAGCCGTCTTCAATTCAAGTAACTAAGTTAATTTCCGTAAATACCTAAAACAGTGGAGCTTCAAATATGTAACATTCATAAATAAATACCAGTGACATATATAGCAAATATGAGTAAACGACAAAATTTAAAAAATAATTAAGTACTTAATGTTTAACAAATAAGTTTTTGAATATCATCTGAAACATGATTATCACCAATACGTGTAATTTATTAAAACCAGATAATTTAAATTTGATAATCACTTTACGTACGAATGGTGAAATAAAGTTTTTCATGAATTCAGTATTAATGCAGTTTTCAAACAACTTTAATAATAACCTAGGATTCACACAATAGTGTATCTTCTTTTAATCTCCCTAAAATGACTCTCCAAGTGGTTTTTCTTTCCATCACTTCCATACTAATTTCCCGTATGTGCTTATGCATTTTTAACAAAAAATATATAATAGTAAAAACTAAATAGATAAAGTGAGACAAATAAGAGAATGGACGTACAGGCAAGATTAATTATTTGGTTAGCAGTTATCGTTTTAGTTTCAAGAAGGGTCTTGAATGACCCCTTGTCACGCGACAACTCCCTACTATAGTAACGATGCCTTTTGGAGTAATGGATGCTTGGCACCTCTTTCCGCATGAGGGAGTGAATCCCTAAAATGCACTAATGCTCGTAGACACCTGCATGGTTTCCGGGTTCACCAACATTTGGTATTCCACAAGAGCTCCTCTCGAGCAGAGAGAGCTCCTGTTCTGAATATCCGTGATTGTTGAAGCAAGTTGCTTTGGGAGAAAGAGTAGGGCAAATCCAAGCGTACATATAATTCTCTTGCCATATTTTTTATAGACAAGTAGTGAATGAAATAAAACTGAGCGATTCATTGAGCGATTTTATGGCATTGATAAAGGAATTCACACTTCTTTTTTAAATTAATAAAATAATTCTCATAGGTACAAAGTTACTTAACGCATGTAATAAGAAAGATGTGCTTATTTCTGCTGATTCATAGATTTACTTATGGTCTTTCATAAAAATAAGAATAAGTGTTAAGAATTTTAATTTATATTCGCACTAAACTACTTAGCTCAGAGAAAGTAACATTATTCTACTCCGTATAATAATTTATATTTCACTCAAAAATTGTCTCATTTTACTCAGGTTAGAAAACTACATTATATGCCTTCGTTTTTGGTTAGACGTGCATTGAAAATTTCATGAGTGTCATTAATGTAAATTCCTTATTATAACTATAAATGCTTCTCAAGTGTTCCATGTAATTGAAATTTTAATTAGAAAATCATTCAAAAGAAGTATGCGAATAAATTATATAATTATAACCATTATTTCTAATAATAAACCGCAATTTTAGTCCTTCTCTAATTCCTTAATATCTAATTTGTTTTTTTTTTTCCTGAGGGTAAATGATTTGCATTATATTCGTACTTTGTGGACTAAAACTATGTGATTTTGCATTACTTAGTATGTTATACTAAAGTGATATTTGTAGTTCTTAACAACTATAGATACTCTTAACAACTAATGACTTTTTTGAGTAATTTTATAATCTATTTAGTCCTTTAGAACTTAAATCGATCTTATTTTTCATGTATGTACAATAATGAAATGCGATACATAGTATATATATTTTAGGGATAAAAGTGATAACTTTTTATACATACTGTGATGAAAGAAAACACATACACAAAATTCAATTGCCTCAAAATGAAAGCACAACTTTATTGAAAGGTAAATAACTAAAATCACACACACTATGTGCGAGATATTGATATACGTAGCCGTAAGAAATTGTATCAGTTTGTGAATAATTTGGATTATATAGACAAAATTAAATGATATATAAGCAAAATATATCAAATGCATATTATTTATTTATTGTAATTTGGTGTATAATCAAATATTATATTAGATAAGTAATAAATAAGTTATATTTGATAGATATCAAATCAAGACGTAACTTTAATGTTTTTCTATTATAGCAACTCATCAGATTTATTTATTAAATTTATAAAAGTTCTGTAAAATGTACTTTATTTCTATTCTAATTTTTTACTATCAATAATCTCAGCAAAATTTAATATGACAATAATTTGACATTTTTAATAATTATTCGCTTAATCGATTTCAATATCTCAAATTCTTTAAATTATTATTTGAAACTGCATTTTTTACTTCCTTCAATGCTTTCAAGGAACGAAACAAAATAGTACAAACTACTTAAAAATGTACATTATTTCTCTCCCCCCTTAATAGTATACATTCCTTTTGCAAATATTTATATATTTTATATCATTTAAATACATAAAATATACAGACAAATGACACTTGAAATGTCCTTTTCTTTTCAACAACTACGATAATTTCTCGTTGGGGGATTTTTTTATTCTCATGGTTTTATAAAGCTTAAGAATCGTCGAGATTTAAAACTGCATTTGTTTATCCAAATATTTCAAATATTTTATTAGTATTTCAAGTCATAAATGCTTTATTATACTGTTTCTCATTTCATCGTTTTATTCTTCACTAAAGAAATTATTTTTCTTGTTATTATTTAAACCAAAGTAGTACATTTCTTCTCAGCATAAAACGTTTTATATTGAAATGTGACATAACATTTAAATAATATTTAAATTACAAGAAAGACATTAGGTACTTTTCATTGTGTGAAAACTTCTATAACATCACTTGAATTCTTAAGACATTTCATTAAGTTTTATTTTGTTGTAGCAATGCCTTCGGCTACGTTATTTTCTAGAATTCAAAATATATCGTGTTTGATTAGAGTTATAAAAAATCATGTCTGATTTAAGGCACCCGACAAGGTAAGAACAATTTTTTTAAAAAAATGCTTTTCAGAAGAGTTTTTTTATGTCAAATGATAGAAAAAGATTCAAAAAGCAATAAATTTACATTCATATACATATACAATCTCTAGTTTTTGTAAATAAAGTGTTTTATTAAATAATATTTCAGCACAATTTACAACATTAAGAAAAACAGCATAATTAAATAAATAATATACATAATGGAATTTTATTTCATGCATATACTTCTTACTGCTTCTAAAGTGTAAGTTACCGCAGAAAACAATTATTTTCAAAAAATAAATATTTTATAAGGATTCAAAATAGTTGTTAATGATTTTTCATCAAAATTACTGTATGCTTTAGTCCGAAAAGGACGGCAAAATATATCTAAATATTGTTACCTCAAAATCTGTAATCTGTTGTACTTCTAAGGACTCATTAAATATGTGTACCAAATTTTAATGAATTTATTTGTAATGCTTTGGCGATATAACATTTTTCTTGTATGACTTTTCGTGAAAATTTCAATCTTCAAAAAACGCATTTAAAAAACACATTCAAAAAACACACTTTAAAATTTGCATGTTTCCGTTCTCTTCTTCGGAGGAAGCTCTCAAATACAAATAATTGTTGAGGAGTGAAAACTCCCCAAGAGGATTGCTAGTGACAAGGTCGAGGATAAACCCGTCACAATCCCCTCCGTGAAGAAAACGTGATTCATTTGAGGGTCTTAACGCCCCTATAGAAATTACGTTAATAAATTTAAATATACTTAAATAACTAACAACTTTAACATTTTTACAATCATTTTCATTTTACAATCATCTTTGTTGAGTCACTTGTAGGGCCGAAATCTACTTCTGCTCCTCGCTGTTTCTATTCGTCCGGCTCTCGTCAGGTATGGAATTATCCTTCCTGTTGCCGCTTGCCTCTCGCTGATGCGCAATCTGTATCGTAGGGGGATATGGACTTGACCTCCGGGACTCATCTTGCCCTTCCTTGATATGTCGTCTGCTGCGCAGCTGATAAGGACTTGATCTCCCAGGCAGGACATGTCTGTGGTTGTCTGTCGCTCCTCGAGGTGGACCTGGACTGGACCTTCTGGACAGAACTCCACTTTCATCAGCTGCTTCTCTCCTGGTCATCTTTCTTGTTCCTGGACCTAATGTAAGTGATACCGGAATTAGCCTCTTTCTCCACTTACAGCTCTCATGAGGTCGTCCTTTAACTTCATTATTCTCAACTAATGAAGAAGGCTCACTGCGTTCTCGCCAGTTCATTCTCACTGGTGGCCTCTTCTTACTCTGATGCTGACTTTCGTGTTTATTAGAATATTCAGTTGACCCTTCACTTATCATTCTCTTACTTCGCCATTGTTTCTTTTTATAAATTTCCTCCTTGTCTAGACCTTTGCTATACTCACTTTCTACCTGTTCTGCCCTAGACCCTTCACCATCCATTCCGTCTGTCTCCACAACACCTTCATCCCTTTCTCTTGGGTGATAAATACGTACCTGATCTACATTCACCATTATCAGTTTACCCCCTTTTCAAATAACCACATGGTTGTGCTCAACCTTCATAACCTCATATAGGGCCGCGGTAGCCTAGTGGTCAAGGTCGTGGACAAGCGGTCGGCGGTTTTCTTTCAGTCGCGGGTTCGATCCTTGGCCGCCAAAGACCCACCGTGTAGCCGAGTCTGATGCACGTTAAATTTGTTCGGGGTCCCCGGTTGGCGTGGTGTGGATGTTAGGAGAGGGGGGTTCCAGCTCAGCTGTCGTCCTCGTCACTTGACCGTGGTTCAAAATTACGAGATCCCTCGTGTTGCTTCTAATTGCAACGTTAATAAAAGCTAAAATAAAACTCATCACCTCATATGGGCCTTCAAATTTAGGTTTAAACTTACTCACAATCCTCTTGCTCGCCGATCTTATAGGATGTGTTTGCACCAATACTAAATTCTTTACTTTAACATCAACTTCCCGTCTTCTCTTATTATAATATTTTGCCCATATATCCTGTTGAATCTTAGTATTCCGCCTAGCCTCTTCAAAGTTTCTCAATATTACCACACACTAAGTCTTCTCCTAGCTTCACTCGGATTCCTCGATCATATTGATTAGACGGCTTTTTATAATAACTGTTGGCGATATTCTGGCATTGCACTTTTGTAGTTTGCCTTACGTTATGTGGATCAAGAGCCATATCTCGCTTCATATGTGAAAGATCGATCTCCACTTGTTCCTCTGTTTGTGGTACCCAATTGATATCCGAATCTGGAATTACTATTGATTTTTTTTTATCAAAATCAGGGTATTTTATCGCAGGACTTATCCGTATAGTAGCCATTCTACTAGGTGGGTTTCCTTCAATTTGGGATCTCTCCCCTCTGGTCCAATCACCACTCGATCCTCTATTTGCAAAATCATTGCGACTCCAACGACTATCGACTCCTTGATCACCTCGATCATTCCGAATTCTGTTCTCGAAACCCTGATTTCCTGCACTTCCGCGATATCTAAAATTATTCGAATCCACATTAGTTAACCGCGCGTCATTCTGCCTATAATCAACCCTTCTATTCCGCCAGTTTCCTTCGAAACGAATGTCGGGCAATCTTCTACTCGAATCCCATTCCTTTTTTCCACCATTATTGCTCGAACCCGCGTTTCCTTATACCCATGTCGTTCCTCATACTTTTCTACTAATTAAACTAGTTGGGCCTTTGTCGTGGGGTTTCGAACTTCTACATAATCTATTACTTGTGGGGATAATCTCATAATGATGTGATTCAACAGTTTTTCTTCCGTCATTTCAAAATTAAGGATTTTCTGTATGTTCAATAATTTATAAATAAAATCTGACGGTGCCTGACTTCTAACTTGGTGCGACGAGTAAAACTCAGCCTCTACTTCCGACCTATTTCTGACCACCGGAAAACTGTATGTTAATGCTTGTTTTAATTGTGCAAAGTCTGTTGCCGGTCCAGTCGCGTACAAAGAACCTATTACCTCGAACCAGTCTTTTGCTCTCCCAATAAGATGACCCTTTAAGTATGCACAAGCTAAATATGTGGGTGTTTTATGAAACAATACACCATAATCGATACTATCTAAAAATTCCGACACGTTTTCCTTTCCGGAAAATTTTTTTTCTGGTAATACTCTAAAACTCGAACCAACTCCTATCTCGGGGTTTGGGTAAACGATGCAAACGGGGCGCCATTGTAATAATGCAGTGTCGGAAGGTACGGAAGGAAAGGTCAACATCTCTAAAACAATTAGTTTGTTTATCAATCAATCAATCTAAAGGACAATTCAGCTAGAAGTATATCCTATCCTATCCTATCCTATCCTATCCTATCCTATCCTATCCTCTTTTTTTCTCTTCTTCCTCTCTTGAAAGCTTACACTATATATACATATATCAGTCTTAATTTGCATGTTTCCGTTCTCTTCTTCGGAGGAAGCTCTCTAATACAAATAATTGTTGAGGAGTGAAAACTCCCCAAGAGGACTGCTAGTGACAAGGTCGAGGATAGACCCCTCAAAATCTCTCTGAAGTGTCACAAACTGCATATTAAGAAATATTTCAAAAAATTATATATAACATAAGCATTCGAAGTTGACATTAATTAATTTTACATAAGCATTCGAAGATGATATTATGATTTTCGTCAAAATTGATTAATATTTTAATCCGAAAGTGACTATAAAATATGATTAAATGTAACTAAACTAAACCTGTGGCTTGCAATACTCTGAAGAGTTTTTGAAATATGTGTAGAAAATTTCATTCAATTTAGGTTAATTGTTGAGGATATACCCAAATTTTTGCTCAAAAATTGTGAAAATTTTACTATTTTTTTTTTAAAAAAAAGCACACATTTAAAATATATAACTATATTTAAATCAAAAGTTAGATAACTTAAAATTCTCTAATTTTATAGATATTTCCATGTTTTTCCTCCATGTTTGTGTTTCTCTTTTTTTTCTTGTGGCACCAAGCTTTCTACTAGAAGTTTTTGCTATTGGCAGTGATTATCATTTTTAATCTTCAATGCCCTCGTTATCGAATGCTGTTTGTCCCTGTATAGTATTTTATCCATAAACATCGTGCAGTTTATTTAATATGCATAATACACTATCAAATTCATTATTAAATTGCACAACATAATGTAAGCATCCAAACACAATGTCTAGTTCTCAACAAATACTTCTTTTGGCAGTATTTTCCATAGCACTGCATAGAAAAATCCATTGTAAGAAAATTAAACACCAATTAAAGTGTATTCAATGTTCATGTTCCCTGGTAAATGATCTGATGAATACTTCTCATTACGTTCAAGTTTGCTACTCTGTTGTAGCCTCATTTCACTTGCAGTCTTCTTTCCTTTTCATGTTGAATCAGTAAGAATACAAGTAGTTTAGTTTCCATCAAACATTCTTTGCGATGACTATATGATTCATTGTTACTCCTATTCTCAAGAATAATTGAGTTAAATTTAGTTTCAAACAAAAAAGAACCTAAAATAATGCAAAATATAGGAAACAAACTAACCATAAGAGAAATAACACGAACCAAAAATGTAAACAAACATTAGCAATAGTCGAAAACACTATTAGCAATAATCTAGAACAGAACTTCTTGAAATAATTATGTACATAAGTGTTGAGGTAAAATAGAAAATTAAAATTAAGGTTTCAAAACATTATTTTAGGGAAATAATACCATAAAAAAGGATAAATCGCCTACTTCCGCCCTTAAATGTCACTATTTCCTGTTTCTCTTTCAACTACTACGTGTTATTAAAATGGCTATATCTTGAGTTCTACCCTCACAAAATGAAAATAAAGACTGTTTTGGAATCTTGAAAAGTGGGACTTTAATTTACAATCAGAAAAAAAAAATCGAAATTTTCATCAAAAAAGGCTTTCTCAATCTAGTGTTATACATTAAAATGCATATTTATAAAATGAACGCATCAAAGTCTTGTAAAATTAAACAATTTTTTGGTACTTATTTTGAACATTCAATAATTTATTTCAATCTTCCCCCTTTAACACGCTGTTCATCAAGAATGAAGAACTTCTAAAAATGGAAGAGTTTTTTTTTTTTTTTTCCCGAAAGATATATTTTTAAATAATCAGTTAACAAATAAAGAAATATACTTGTAGCTTTGATTATTATATTTGGAATGCAGTCATTAAAACAGAATAATTAAATAGAGAAAAAATGTAAATTCATAAACAAAGTATACAAATATTTGTAATTCACACGAACAAAAAAATAATTTTGGAAATTATTATTATGTTCAAAAATGTAACTTACACAAATTAAGTTTTTTTTTTTTTTTTTTTTTTTGCAATTATCAATACAGAAAATAAATAATTACTTATTTAGTTATCTTAGTAACTTTTTAATGGAATCTTATATCTTCTATGTTTCTTCTACCTTTAGAGAGGGCTTAAAAATATTTTCAATAAAAAAAAAATGTCATCTTTAAAAAAAATATTTATTTATACTCGGTTTCTTATAGGAACAAATAAAATGTCTTTACTTATAATTTAATATAAATGTCCTTATTTTCTCATAAGTAATAAGTTAAATGCTTTATTTCATATAAAATATTTCATTTCTTTTAAAAAAAGATATCAATCATTTTTCTGTTCTCACTTTTTTGTATTGCATACGAGTACTTGACAGTTGCATCTTTATAATTATTTTGCTCATAACCACATCCACAGGATTTTAGAAAAAGTGAGAAATTTTGCTAGAAAAGTTATTGATAAAGAAATATTCATTAAGTAAGGATAAATAAAGTACATAAATATAAACTGCGCCGTTCTGACGAAAGTGCAAAAAGCTCAATAAAGTAAACATAACATTTACGAAAAATTAAGACCAGAATTTTAAAAGGCATCAACTCCAAATGTTGAGATATGAAATTTAATTAATATTCATTCGATAAAATATTTTGCATTCACTCTTCAATAGAAATATTATATATGATCTACACTAATTGATAACGTTTTCAGCTATTGAGGAATTATATTGTTTATGCACAATCTTTATTTAGTCAAAAACAACTGGAAAAAAATAAATTTGATAAAAAAATCATTTTAAAAGTAAATGTTTCAATTAAACAACTACTTAATATGGATTTTAATGGATAAAATAAAATTATTATTTTTTAGCTTCCTGCAGCTGGTATGTATTAAAAATAATTATGCTCACAAACAACAGTTTATAAGGTTTAATACTAAATTAAATTGTATTTTAATGAAACATATCTCATACATAGTAAAGAAATGGATATCAAGCTTCATAAAATAAATTAATAATGTATTAATTGCGATGTATATCTTATACACATACAGATCTTGTGTGAATAATATACCGAGAAATGGTACGTGAAATGCCTAATGATAAGCATATTTGCTTCTTGTAACACATTAAAATGAAATAGAAATGAATATTCAATTAAGTAATACTTTCTTTAAATCGTACTCTTAAAATTATCTACACGAGTAAAATCTTCAAAGTAAAATTGTGATTTTTTACGTAATAAATTGATATTTCAAATATTTTTAATGTTTGAGGATGTTACATTTTTGTAAGTGTTTCACATTATCAACTCATTTCACTAAGATATTGTCAGAATAAAATTTCTCATTAATTTTCAAAAAAAATTAAGATGCATTTCAAAACAATTTGAAATAAAAATGTAAAAATGACTAAAGCTTCCTAGAAAAATTTAAAAAATTGACTTTACTTAAATTTATACAAAAGTTAATGAAGGAGTAAAATTTTTTGAAATCTATATTGCTTTCTCTCTCTCTATCTGATTATATAATTGCAAAGAACGAAACTTTGTCATCATTATTACTTTCTAACAAATTAAAAAACATTTCTTAGAAACTAAAAACGCCGCAGTCATATACGATACTCTGTACTGTTTTTTTTTTCCTCTATTAATATTCTGGCATTTTTTTCACACTGAAATGTATAGATCAGGACATTTTTAAAGATGCTTTCCTATTCATACACATAAATCCCGATTAAGTGTAATTAATAATGATAAAATTATCTAATGTTGTAAGCATTTAATGATTTAAATATCTCCCATGTATACAAGTAAATAATTCGATACGATAAAACGTTAAAACACTGATTTAATAACCTTATTGAAATAGTCTTAAAATTCATCACAGAATGATTACTAAAATGTCAGACAAGAATCTCCATTTTTTTTTTAAATATATTACCAAGAAAATGTTTGAATTTGTTTGCATGAAAATTCAAAGATTTTTTTTATACTAGTCATTTTTTCCCTATGAGTTATCTATGAATCATTGACTTGTAATAAAATATTAGTTCTATCAACAATCAACCGTTTATAAATAGTAAAACAATGGCCACATTTTTTATCGCAAATTTTAAAAGATATTTAACAGTAAATATCACAAATTTCGATTTCATCTGAATAAGTGTGGCAATGGTGCAATTGACAGAAATCTCGTAAATCTGAACAATGATTCAATAATCAAACCGGAATCACAGAACCTGAATTACACTCCACTTACGCTTACCTCGTCTATATCATAACAAAGTGGGATTTTTATGCCTCTGCTATTTTAAAAAGAATTATTAGCCCACCATGTCTCATTGAAATATTCGCTTATTTTCAAAACTACACTCACAGATTCCTTTCGTCCAGTATACTGCAGTCTCAGATAAAGCAAAAGTTAACTCTGAACAGGTTACGTGATTGGAAAAAGTTTTTTTTTTTTTCATTTCGAAATTGCAGCTTATTTCGTGCTGTAGAAAATGAATACGGAAGAATTATTTAATTGAAAATTAATTAGAAATAGATATTTAACAAAGAAGTGTAGGTCAAATATGTGAAGCTTAAGTGGTGTAAAACTTAAGGAGAAAGGGGGAAAGTTTAATATTTTAAGAATATTTGTTTCATAACGTATAAAAGACTTGAAGTAGCGTATAAAACAACCGAATCGTTTCTTTGATTTTCCAAATGCGAATATGACATTTGATAATACTGAAATTGTGATTTTTGATAATACTTAGTTCCAAATATATTTTTGTGAATTTTTTTAATAACCAATAACACATACAATTATTAGAACATTGGTTTCGTAATTTAACTTGGTCTTGAATCTATCTATCGATCGATCTATGTGTGTGTGTGTGTTAAATCTCCATAATCATCTCTTTTTTTTTATTTTTAACTTTTCTTTTTCCCTTTGGATAGACTTTCTATGTATAGCACTCAGCCAAATTCTACCAACCAACTTTCAAGCACGTTTTAACTACAATTGTCACTATAGCTTTAAATTCACTATTTCGCAAAATTGCACCTTTCGCACTAGATTTCTAATAATGCTTCAATTGCTACCTAAGTAAAATTTAGGGACTTCCCTGCTTTTCTAGGATTAAAAAAACGTCGTTGACCGTTGTTCACTCTCATTCGCTTTTATTCTTTATCACTTTGTTTCTTACTATATAATATATGTTTTGATAAAACTTTATGAAAGTTTTCTTAAAACTATTCTTTATCTCTATGAGATTTGAGACAAATAAAACATAGATTGTTCTTTGGATTTAAATAGTAAAATGATAAAATTTACAGATAATTTTTTTTGCAATAAATATCTAAGTATGTGTTTCGATAAAATGATATATTTTGACAAATGTTTATTTTTCATCTTGAATTCACCGTTAAATGATATATTAATTTGAACAGAAAAAATATATGGCTTACGGTATTTTTCTGTCGAACTCTTATTAAAATATATAAGTGAAAATGAAAATATATAGAAATGATAAATAAAATAAAAGATAAATAATAGTAATTATCAGTTTTCAATTTTCTTAAGACTCTAAGAGTTGAAATAATCTACTAATATCACTGAAAAATATTTGTGAATAATAGATAAATAAGTAAAAATGCAAGAAAAATTATATCAAGTTTTCTTTGGCCAACAAGTATGGCAAGGATTTAAAACAAAACATATTATGTTTCACTTGCAATAGAGGATAAAAGATTTGGTCGAGAAATATTCTGAACTACAAATTAGAAAAAACAAAATGAAAACATGTTCTAATTAACTGATTTCCAATTTAATTGACAGTTAATTTCACATTTTGTTGCTTTTAGAAATGTATTGCATTTTCCATTCAAAACCTTATTGGTGATACATAATATCTGCAAACAAATTATGAGACAATGGTCATGATAAAGATTAAATTTCATGTATTTGCAAATTAAATATCATTGTATAACTTAAATCTTATTTTAAAAATCTCAAAATTTGTTTCAAATTTTGAAACTCATTAAAATATGATAATAAATTACAAAATTATGATATCAGTTTTTAAGACACAATGCAACATACCAACAACTTGAAAAATTGAATTTCTTTTCTGCTCACACATTATGTTTTAAAAACACTATAATCTAGATTTTCATTGTTATCTGTTTGTAAACGCTGGTTCTTTGTAAACATCATATTTCAAATTTCGATTTCACTCAGACGTTACTCAAACTATACATTTGTCGAAATCTTGGCTTTATTCACCTGTCTATATTTCTATTGAAAGGACAGCAGTTTATTACTTATTTTAAACAGTTTTAAATAAATACTTACAGTTACTAAATAAGTAGTTACTTAAATTAACACTTGTTCAGTCGTCTAGTGGAAGTGTCCAAAGATTTGTCATATGTATGTGTAAAACAAAGTGCCAAAATATGAAATGTCTTTGCGTAAAACATGTAATGAAATGTAATTCAAAATGTCATTTATGTCTACCATGTTACAAGAAGTAGATTAATTTTCTTATTTTTGAAATAAAAATTTAGTTTTTCTTAATAAGATAGGCATAAATCTTCTATGTATAACTTTGATTTTTTTATGTATTTGGAATAATTTTTTTAACGGCATTCTCAGAATTTTTTCAGAATAACATTTCCATTTTTGAGGAATGCATTTCATTTATATAATAGCCTTATCATGACTTTTTTTTTTCTGTAATTTGCTAAAAAGTATTTGTCATTCTATATAATGCCTTGGTATTGTATACAATTCATATGGAAAATATGTAAAAATTCTCATATTTCATGCATTGACTAAAAACGCTGGACATTATAAACAATGCCTAGGTATTCTATAGAATACCAGCTTTTCATATATTGTCTGTAACATATGCAAACTAAATATGTTAATTATTCTAGTTCAAGAGATTCTTTTGATTGAACGAGATTCTTTCATTCAACGATACCTGATTGTAACAAATATTTCTAACTGTTTAATCTTGAATTATGAAGTAAATCACTTTGATTTAATAAATAAGATTTCTCATAATTTGTTCTAAGCCTTGAAATAAGTACTCAATCTAAAAATCTTAAGATATCATGAATAAAGCAGATTCAGATTTAATTATATACTTTCTGTTTTATATTTATTCATTTTTTTAAATACCGATCATTATTGTACTTACGAAGATTTTATGTGTATTAGTAAATTAAAAAACTTTTTTGAGGATTTTAATACGAATTGTTTTGCAACAAATCATACATGTGTGTTTAATAAACTTTACATTTTTATCCATCAGCATTTTATTTTATCTCATGCGCTAAAGTAAAAATAGCAATAGCAATACAATTTAGATCAACTGAAAGTTTCTCTAAGTGAATGAGTTAAAATGTATTAAATTATTCGATTTATAATAAAGTTAAAAATGATTGTTTTTCCAATACATCAAAAGGAATATTTTTAAAATTTCAACAAATTGTTATAAACTAACAAAGATCGAATGTATTTCTCTATCAAATCATACTTATAAGTCAAATATAAAATACATATTTCTGAAAGTAAATATACAGTATAATATTTTAGTTACTATAAAGACATATAATTTAATCCAATCACCTAGAGTTTTTTAAGGTGGGAGGGGGTGTAAAGATTATATAAATTTGTTTTTAATTTCAATGTTTTCAGCATTTTTGTAAAATTATATTTAAATTCTTATGATCTTGTTAAGAGAGAAAAATTTTAGCTTCCATAAAGTTCAATATAATTTACATGTAAAAAGTAATACAAATTGATGAAAAATATACTCCAGAGACAAAATTTCAACGTTTTCAAAGCTTTTTCCTAATTTATTCAATTATTTTTAAGTATAACTTAATTTAAGTACGATGAACTAATTTAAAACCTTATTATATATCATTAGACTCTATAGATAATACTAAATTATAGATCCACTATTCTGTGGCATATGAAATTTTCTCAACGAAAGCTGTTCACATGATGCAGTATATATATAAATATATATATATATATATATATATATATAACAGTTGTAAAATTTAATGACAACATATTTGCATTTGGGCTCTGTGTGCTCAGCGCCTCAACTCATTTCCTTCTGTTTAATAATATCTTACCTTTGTGGCAGCTAACCCTTAGAAGGAGAGTTACGTGACATGATGAAGTGCATCAATGGCTTTCCGCCACACTCGACCGTCAAACTTGCTCTGACTTTCGAGCACTGTGCGTGTACTGGTTAGAGACTCTGAAACATGCAAACAAAACAAAAGGAAATAGAAGAAAATAAAGTGATAAACAAAAGTATATACATATTTAGAGCTGATAAAAGAAGATCGTGATTATGTTGCAGATGATGACCCCAACCTCATGAGTTTCGTGGCAATTGAATTCACATTAGGCTTTTCTGAGTTCAAATATTTTGAACATTTTACCACTCATGTAGTTCGATTAGAATGAATTTGCATGGTCCAAAATATCGAGGTAGTATTTAGCGTCATGTACCAAATTGTGTTTTAGAATTCAATATTGTTGTCATTAATTCGGTATTGGTGCGATGAGTTTCGCCTATTGTTCAAGATTCAACGATTTCGTCAATCTTCAGCATGTTTCACGGATTTCTTGGAAATAAGCTGATATAATTCCTCAAGGATCTCAATGATTTAATTATCATCTCTGAATTTGATTCAAACACAAGTTTGAAGTTCGAATGGAGTTTGTGGGTTGTTCTACTAGTTGTGCTGTTCAAAATTCTTTGAACTACAGGAACTAATCAGACCCATTTAGTTCGATCATCTATGGGAGTTTTGAAAAGCCAGTAATGAATTGCAATCTTTCTATTTGTCCGTTTCCACGATGAACACCGATAGTTATTGAAAGTAACTCAATGTCTTCTTCAGCAAAATAAACTTGAAATTTGTTTTTAAGTTTATGCTGACTCTCGATGAGTGATTTTCGAATAGCGAGACTTTTCTTGATGTAGTTTTCATAAAGCATCTGCAGTGGATGTAGATTTTGCTGGATATAGCCACAGAATTTTAGTAAACTCACCCACAACTACAAAAATATTATGGTACTGTTTATTCGTGGATGGATGGGGATATAAGAAATTCAAGTTTTGGGTGCCAAAAGGAACATTTCTCTTGTGAATAGGATGTAGGAGGCTTTCGGTTTCGCCATATTTTCTGTTAACTAAAATACACTTGATACAGTTAGCAATAACATTATTAAACCCGCTTTCTCAAATTTGGAAAATAAAAGTTTTTTTTAACTATTGTTTCTCTTTTGCTTTGTGAAAAATAAATCTTTTCGAGCACTTCTCAAATAATTTGGGATTGTCTGCCGTGAAGAAGAACAAAAAATTTAGTTCTAATATCATTTTTATTCCAATTTCTATTTTTAAGAAAAATTTCAATTGTGTATTGCTTTGGCAGAGTTTTATAAGGATTTGAATATGTTCCTCAGAAACTTGGGCAGCAGTAAATTTGATTGAAATTTGGAAATGTTCAGTCACAGCATGCACAATATTACGGTTAAGAGCATCTACGTGAGATACTTTTTTAACAGGACCATAAACAAATTTGTACTCAAAATCATCCTAAATAAGTCACTAACATGCAATTTTGGCACTTGGTCTGCTTAGCTTATTGTTTTCTGAAAAGATTTACATTCTATGACAATGGTAAATTATGAACCTAAAATATAAGCATGGTACTTTTAACTGTGTATGTTAGAACCAAAACTTCTAAATCATATAAATGTGGAATATTTTTTTCTTGTTGGGGATTAGTTTTTTACATAAAATAGATAGAGTAAAACTATCCATCCGAAGACTGATAAAGAAATATAGTACTGAATCCTTGAAAATACGAATCTATATAAATTTCTATTTTTGAGCCTTGTTGAAAAATATTTAACATAGGATACAGGGATTAAATGTCTTTAAGTTGTTGAAAAGCAAATAGTTATGATTCTCCAAATTGAAAAGGAATATTTTTGCAGAGCCGAACACTCAAGGGTTTCACAGTTATTGAGTACTGAGAAATAGATTTTCGAAAATATCCAATTAGTCCGAAAGTCCTAAGAAAACTTTATAACTGTTTTAGGTTTTTAGGAATTGGAAAATTTGATCGACAGAGGTTTTGGAAGGGTATGAACTTATCATACCATCCTGTACTGTAAGTCCTAGAAACTTAATTTTTGTTGCAAAAAGGAACAATTTTTTCACGTTTATATCAAGTACATACTCAGTAGCAAATTGAAAACCAAGTTTTAATTTTTGTAGATTTATCATTTCATCTACGAGAGGATTATGATGTCACCCATATAAACTATAAGAGTTTTGTCTGCCAAGAAGTTTCAAAAAATATTATTGATGAACCTTTGAAAGAAATTTTGAGAAACAGGAAATCCAAAGTAAGCTTTAAGGAATTGATACTGTCTATTTTGAACATTAAACTAAGACATAATCAATGTGAGGAAGATGATTTATCTCCCTAATAATTTTCTTAATAATTTACAAAAGTAAATTTAGAGACGAAGATAACTATCTTTCTCTTTACATTGAACCTCTGAAGCAGGATAGTTGGAAGAACTGGGTTTTGTAATACCTTCGTTGCGACATCGTTGAATTAGTGTCTGAACAATGATTTGTTCTTCTTAAGGAATATGTCTCGGTCTTTGACTCACTACATTGTCATTAGACAAAACAATGCTTATTTCTAAGTCAGGTGTTTTGGTGTTCACAGGTTCTGAAGAATTAACTAGTAGAGCAACCTCTGATATAATATCATCATTAAGAATTATAGTTAAATTAGGTACACTGTTTCGCACTACAGCATTTGAAATATTGACGAAAAATTCCGTATCATCATTATCAGGAATTAAAGAACTACCCTCTATACTTATAGAAAATTTAGCTTGCCTAAAACAGTCTTGTCTAACTATTGCATCGAAAGAGAGATAAATGTATTTAACAACAGAAATAATAGTCTCAAAAACTTTGCTATTGATATTGAAAAAATTTTGAAAGAATACATCTGAATGCACAATTTCGGTTTGTAGCGTTCCAGTTTCATCCATTTCTCTCCAGATCGAACGACGTATATTCATGCAGAAATCAACAAATCGGCTCTAGGCATGATTACGTAAAACATCTATGCACGATGTCAGCCAATAACAACAAGGTTTAATTCCTGACGTATTGCGTGGGAGGAAAGATCAGGAGTTCGATGAAACAGAGAATGGCCTTCGACGAGAGACCACGATGCTGTGTTGCTATTTCGAAAAAAGCGTTACATTTATAATACGACTAGTAATTCTTAAAGATAGAAATACACTTTTCTAGCCATCGTTGCATCATTTTGCTCATTGATGACCTATAATCGCATGCAACTACTCAACTTTCGCTTTTGACCTATTTCTGTTTTTCAAAAAGTGCTACTTCAGAATTGGGAGTTGTAGTAATACCACCATTCATAAAGCCGGACCCAGCTCTATTGTTCCACATGTTGGAAGCTATCTTTGATTTAGCATCACCCAAACTTTTGAAGGAGAGCAAGACAAAATACAACCATGTCGTAGCCCACCTTCCACTCGAAATAACAACAGTGGTTGCTATGTAATAAGACAACCAATACTTACACTGGATTTAAAAAAAACAGATAATCGGTCGATGTTCGGCATATATGACTACTGAAAAATATGGCTCATTTTAGTCGATGAAACTTTAGGTGACCGTAAGCTGACTGAACTGCTCCAAGGGTGGAGAAGTTGGCTGAGATTCACGATATAGGCGATTCTTTGTTTTTGAGCTATTAAATCAGACGATGCCTATACTACTCCAAACAATATGAGTCGATTTCTCCTATTGCGTTAGACAAGACGGTTATGGTTGCTGATATAATTTTTTAGACAAATCCAAACTCTGTTAGCACCATTGCTTTCGTCCATGTGAGTTTTTCGTCTGAGTCAAATCATCGATCAGCAACAAACTTCTTTGCGAGGAAGCAAAAGCTCAACTAAAAGAATTTGCAGATCTTCGAAGATCCCTAAGCCGAGCAAGAAATACACGAAACGGTTGTGTGCGATCTAAATCGTGCGAAGAGAAACTATGTTGGAATCACTTTCTGTTCCAGGGAAGTATCAAGAAATGCGTTTCGCCCAGCTCCTACCAAGAAATTAGCAGCAGGAGAAGTGATAATATACTCTTCCGATGAAATAGCCTCTCGTCACCTTTTCAGAAGAGGCACAAACTCAGGCATGTCATTCCTAGTTAATAGTGTCAGCTTAGTTGATAGTGGGGTAAAAGTAAACAGCAATAGGGAATCTCGACACGAGAGAGTCACCCGGATGGATTACATCCATCCGCAAAGGATCAGGACCCTTGTCATGTGTGAACGATAAGGTTTTAGGGCATATTAATCACAGGTGCTTGCTTGAGTGTAGATAAAGTATATCATTATCTATATGATTATCTTTATTATATTTTATATGAAATATAATCAAGTGGCTAGAGCACCTGAATGTTTCAGGCCTTTTGAGTGGACCTGTATTCCATACAACGTAATAGAAAAATAGTTTTGGGAAGATTTAGTTTTACTTTACTACCCAAGAGTTTTTTTTCCTGAAGGTATAATATGGCTTTAACCCGGGAGGACGCGTGCCTTAATAATAACACGAAAGTCCGCGTTGGGTCAAATAGGACCGTAATCACTTTTATGCGAAATTTGGAGTTTTATGATTAAAGCTTTTTTCTATTTATGTGGCAAAATTAAAAAAAAGGAAAGAAATTGTATATATATATATACTAGCTGATACCCGCCCGCTTCGCTGGGCAGACGATAATATTATATTTTGGAACCTATACGTAAGATATCAAGAAAGGTTTCGATTTTTAAACGATAATTATAATCTGAATTTAAAATTTTAAGAAATTGATTGTCTGTAATAATGGTTATCCACGACTTTCAAATATATGAGAAAAGTATTTAATAGTTAATAGTTTATAAATGAAAATGTAATTTAGTCAGTAAATCTGTCGTTGAACAACTGCATCACCCATGAGGTACTGTGTAGTGCGATGCGTTCCCATTATTCTACATGGCGGGTCCCCAGTAGGCCTAAACCATGTAAAAATTGACAACATAAAAATATAAATACATTTTTATACATTTTATTTTATTTTTTAAACCTATTGAATCAATTTTTTTTGTGATTTACATTTTTATTGTCTTTATTTTGTGTGCATGGCAATTTTTGAGAATGAAAACTACATTTTTATTCTTTATTATATCAATTTATTAATCTTAATTATTACATTCATTATTATTTTATCTTATTCTAATTTTAGAAATAGTTAAATATAAGAAAAATATGAAATAATATGCCTACATTTCCAAAACTTCTCTGTAGACAACATTCTTCGTTCGTTTTTCTGGTTGAAGGATGATTAGATTTTCACTCATTTTATAAATCGACACCAGCTAATTTTAAACTCTGCCCTTGGGCTTTATTGATAATCATCGCAAAGCAAACTCTAACTGGAAATTGCAAACGCTTAAATTCAAAATGATAATCTGATGGAATTAGTGGTATTCTAGAAATGAATACATTTTCACCCTCATACTTTCCTGTAAAAATAGTCGCTTCTATAACGTTTTTTCTTGAAGTTTTCAATTTGAAAACTCTAAGAAAAAACTGGTGCCGTTACATAATTTAGGAGTATTTAAATTACGCAAGAACATTATTGGTGTACCAGTCTTTAGATAAAGAATATGAGGCGGTATGCCTGGTGGATTGAGTGTGTGCAGAAACTCCACAGGATAATGGACAGTAACTTCTATCTCTATGACTGTATCTATAGACTCATACTTTATATGTTCAGTTGTCAGTTTCTCTAGGATAAAATCGTTAATTTTATCAGTTGATTCATTTGTTGGAGTCAAAATTGCTCTTTCTTTCAACCACGATAAGCTATCTAGTGTGCCATATTCAATATTTCCGTATATTCTATCAGTCAAAGTAATCAAATCTCCCACAGTATCTCATAGGTTATTCGGAATAGTTATTTTTTCTTCTTGCTCTGTAATATTTCCGTTACCTATGTCAATTAATAGTTAGAAAATTCTTTCGCGCTCAAGTCGTTTTGAAGAGAGATCCTCATATTAACTTTCAAGGATAAGACTTTTATATGAGGCCATAAAATTGAAGATTTCAAACCGGCTTTAATTTCATCTGAGCGTGTCCCTCGTGGTACGACAGGTAAAGTTTGTCTAAAGTCACCAGCTAAAAGAACAGTAAAACCACCCATTAGTCGATTACTTCCTCTGATGTCTTGTAGTATCCGGTTGAGAGCTTCAATTCCTTCCTTGTGGGCCATAGTACATTCGTCCCATACTATAATTTTTGTTTCTCTGAGTACGTGCGCCATGTCACTTTGTTTGTCATTGCGTCTTGAGTTCGTTCATGCAAGTAGCGAGGTCCTCCAGTAAACGAAGACGGCAACACAACCATTTTACCTATTTCTGAAGACTGTGTATCTTTTTTTTGCCATAGCTTCTTTTAAGTGGACATATTCCTCACTCCTAAAATTTTTCTGATTGTTACGAATCCATTCAAGCCTTTCAGTTTCTATTTTTGCATACATGTCGACCAAAAACTGATTAAACAGTTGACGAAAGGGCAATAGATAATTGATTTCCCCAACACGCTCCATCGACCTATAGCTGAAGAACTCAGAAGCAGAGACAGTCTTATTGATAGGAGCCTTAGTATTGCTATCAAGTTTTGAAATATTTATACAATGACCATCTTCCCCACGAAAAAACATCAAAGGGTACTGAAGAGCATCGTAAGCTCGATGGGTTTCACTAATTCGTACCAATTTACTGTATCTGCTGTATAGAATATCTCTTTTTTCGAAATCCTGACCCACAATAAGGACAGCTACTTCTTTATTTTGAGGAGCATTGAAATGACCTTTGTGTTCTCCAGATGGTTTTTTATCGGCATTAAGTATAACCTTATAATTGAACTCTTTTTGGTCTTTAGGAACTGAATAAACAGCAGCTTTGAAATCGCGAATATACCTGTTATGTTCATGTAGCGCCTTTTGTAATTGGCTAACTAATTCTGGCTTAACACCTGGGAAAATACCACAACGAATGTTTCGTTCACGTTCATCATCAAAGAGAAAGTATGGCTGAAGAAAAGAAGGTTGTTGAGGAGGCTCAGCCAAAAGGGTACTTATCCTGTGGTATACCTGCCCCTGGACTTTAAATGTTGGCATAAAATTTCCCTCCTACAATTTTTTTGCTCCGAATGACGTCATCTGAAAACATTCATTATACTTACGAATTGTAGAAAGAAAATGTTCTGAAAGTTGATTCTAATGGTTAAGAAGACTATTCAAAGGTTCAGGGTAGGATCTAATAGCAGGAAGCTGGACTTGACCACCACTGCAGCACATTCCTGGAGGTTCTTCTATCCATTTTAAAGCACGGCATCTCGAACAGGGCAAACGTTTTCCGATACTGACAATTTTATCATTTGAATAGTCAACATCTTTTTTTATAATTAAAACCAGGCAAATTTTTGGAAGTCCATGGCGTTAATTTAACTTTTGATCTTTTTTCATTGTATTTAATTACAGCTGCCTGATTCACATGGGGGTTATTAGAAAAGTATTTTCTTACAGCTGCTGTATGTTCTTCAGGATGACTTTGAGTATATTTTGTAGCAGCTTGTCTTACTTGTTTATATCAAATTGAATTTGAGAATCTTTTTCTTCTTTTTTTTACCTTTATTTAGTTGAAGAGATATTACATCATTAACAATTGATTCACTTGAACTTAAAAAATCAATGTTAGATATTGATTGAGTCTTTGAAACTAACACAGACACATTTTCTTGAGGCTGAAACACAAAAGATGACACATTTTCTTCATTTTGTTTCACATTATCATCACCAGAATTAACTTTACTTATATTTGTTAATCCAACTATTTCAACATAAACATCAAAATGACTCCTATTACAGTTTCCCGTAAAACGTAATCTTTTTTTCCCCTGAATTGCTTCACCAACAGAAGCTATAAGGCAGCCACCTTGATACACTTCAAACTGATTGGGAAATAGCTCTGCCTCCGCCATAATTTCGCAAATAGATCCTTACGTGTTTGGTTTACACATTTCGGTAAAATATAAATCGCTAATATTATAAGGGGCACCAGATAGCATTTGAGTGTAGCATTTAAACCGATCCCAGTTGTCAAACACGTGAAAAACAATAATATTTCTCATTTTATACGCCATCGATATGTCACCGAACACCAGCAAAGACAGAGACGAAAATAAATATGCTCCGTCGCCAAGAATTTTAAAAACTTTGAAAGGAGTAGGTATTCCATCGATCCAAATATATTCAACATCCATTATTAAGAACTATAACTGAAAAGTAAATATGAAAAATCAATTTTTATTAACCTACAATGAAATACTTTTCAACTTAAAAAATATAACCGAAATTAACTTTTTGAAATCAAATTATTTTAAAATTCAACAAAAAATACTAACAAAAGAAGGAAGTATAATAAAACTTTTTAGCAAAAAGTCACCCGTATTACGGGATCCTTTTTGCAAAAGGATAACTCTTACGGTAGCAGCATATCTGGAACTGCAATTGAATAGACAGAATAGCTCTTAAAAATCATAGCATTAAAAATAATTCTGTATTCTGAAAACAATAAAATATCCAGCCATTTTAAAAAATGAAAAACGTTTATTTCCTAGAAAACAAAAGCTAAAAATTGCCAAAATACAGAAACAAAACTTTTGCATAATGTTTACATTAGGTTACAATTAATACGTACATCAAAATAAATATTTTGATAGCTACTTATTTTTTTTTATTAATGACATGAATAACATACCGTTATTATTCATTTGTTAAAAGCCAACTTCAATATCTTCGTTACATTGCGTTTAGATTTACAAATGTAGTTTATCAATCATTATTAATAATAAAATACTTTTCTCATAAATTTAAAACTTACGTCTAGGTTCCACAACAATAAACAATTATCGTTTGCTCAGCAAAACCGAAATCAGCTGGCGAGTGAAATCAGCTGGGGTTACCATAGTATAGCTTTTTAAAATTCACAATGCAAGGTCATTGAAATGCTTCGACTTGGCGGTGGAAGATATTTGGTGATATTTCGCAAAAAAGAGCCTCTTCTCCAAAATCTTGCCAATCATCCATCATCCAATCAAATCTTGCCAATCATCCATCATTCAATATTAAATTATTTGATATTTTTCCATTTCGCACGCGCAAATCTTGCAAGTAAACTTAATTGGTAGCGATACATAGTATACATATAAAAAAATATATTCCGTTTGGCGTCGGTCATGTAATTTTTGGCGATAAAGTCGCCAAAATGACATAACTGATGGGTATTAAAAGATTAACCGATGATAACTACATTTTGGTTAAGAATTCCATAAAATCCATTCTTAGTGAGCGTCTACATTGCAAAATGAGTAACTGTACCAAATTTCAAGTCAATCGGTTGTATAGT
>BMAW01040781.1:309616-333501 GCA_019974015.1 Nephila pilipes
AATCAAATATTTTTTCGGAAACCATAAGTTCACAAACTCCCTTGAAATCATTTACCTTTCTTAATTGGCAATAGTAATCAAATGCTGCACTAAGTTACTAGGCAAATTGGATATAACTTTCGTTTGGGCGTTTTTTCGCTTTACGGAAATTATTTAAAACTTCTTGTGGTGTGGATTGAAATTCTTTTAATACTAATTCTTTTAATTTGTCATACATACACAATTCATCCTCACTTAAATATATCGTTAAATTGGTAGCCCTTTCGCCCAAGATATTTAATAGAATTTCTGACTTAAATTGTTCTGGGACATTTTTGGTTTTGAAAGCTCTTTCAAGTGATTGGAAAAATAAATTATACGATTCTGCACGTGTCGGAACTGGTATTGTTAAGGTTTTGACACTCGTTATCAAACATTCTAAACTGGAATTTAAATCGGAATCGCTAATTGTCACATTAACATTTTGTGTTACTTTTTGTAAATTCGCGAGCTCAAGTTGTTTTTCTAATTGCGCGAGTTTCAATCTTTCCAATTCTAGCTTTCGTGCTTCATTTTTCTCGTAATCTTTTTTTCTTTTCAATTATTAATTCAACTACAGTTTTTACGACATCAAGATTATTTTTATAAATATCGCTCTTTTCAATTAAATCTTTAATAGTAAGTAATTTGGCACCGGAACTCTGATTTCTAGTTCTTCGGCAACTTCAATTAATTCACTCTTTTTAAGTTTTGAAAGCATTATGATTGAAAGGAGAACTCTGAATATATGCAACTCATACAATGAAACTAATACACCATTTTGGAAAACATACTAAAATAAACAAAAAAGTGTACTCACAGTTACCCAAAACCAAAACGGACCCAATTGTAATCCAATACTGATGAAACAAAACTATAATCCAGTAAAGTTGAAACCAACTTCCATTAAACAGTCACATACACCATTCTTCAATGTTCAATACAAAACTTTCCAATGAACGAACTTTTCGAACAATCCATATTTTTGCTGTTCTGCAGGTCGGCGGACCATTTATGTTATTTAACTCTCAATAACATTTTTGTTTACTAGTAAAATTACTTTTTATTTAAATACCTCTCATAATTGACTACAGCAACTTAGGACATCATACTCACACCATCGATGCCACTTCTCCTCTGCAGAGATTCCAATTTCAGAATACAAATAAAATTATTCGCGACAGTAACGCCATCTATGAGCGTGAATATATAACAGCCCCTTACGAGCGGATACGGGGCGTGTTGCAAACATGCGCATTTCCAGACTAATGGTCCTTCATGTTGCTGCGGCTGTTAGTTTGAACAGAGGCACATGCTAATCCATCTGATATTTATTTATTTACACACTATTGAACTACGTACAAGGTCACGAGCGAGCATCAAGTTAGAGCGAAAGTCAAGAAGAGAGAGAATGAGTCTGTTCTCGGAAGTGAAGGAGAGCACGCACCAGGGTTGCTGCCTTTGGCGAGGAGCGCCTCGCAGCGACCACAGAATCTGTTTGGCGGTCACCACAATCGCTGAATAATCTGCCTTTTGGCGAACCGCTGCAATGTGGTTGTATGGTTTTTTCAAGGTAAATCTCATAATATATCTATTCTCTCGTGTGTGGAGATGGAAACCCTGCATTCCATTCATTATGACTCTTTGTAAGCCATTGATTCCATACTCACATGTTAGTAGTTAGATTTCAACCAGTGCGATGGAAGATATCATGAAACGCCAAAGCACTATTTGGACAGGCAACATCGTGATTTTATCGAATTCCGACACTTGCACATAAACCATTCTTCTTATTCAAGGCATATAACGATATTCTGACAAATCCTAACCTTACAAAATGCTTTCTGAATGAGAAAAATTACTCAACTTTCTTTCATGCAGTACTTCATATGTCGTTTCTCTCTCCAGAGTCGCCTAAATGTGCTTAAATACTAATTATTTGTGTATCCTAATATCTTCTTCCTTTCATATGATTTTGACGACCATTAGATCTTTCCTTCTAGGTGTTGAATTTTAAATGGCCAGCAGTATATATATGCATACACACACACACACATTTATTGATATATATATATATATATATATATACTCATGGACAAAAAAATTAGCGCATCAAGAAATAAATGCGAGATCGTAACGAAACTTGGCATGAAGGTACATGTCGAGGAGATATGCAAATGATTACAGATGCCGCGTGATTGCGCATTACGTATAGCTGGTAGAGGGAGTTTAACATCATTATCGTGGGGTATAAATCAGGTATCCAAATCTTGTTTGAGTGTGGTGAATCGTTTACAAAGGAAGAGTTGAAGTAGACATGCCATTACGCCGTTTTTGAAAACAATATGAGCAGCTGTCGTAGTTTGAGAGAGGGGGGAATCATCGGCTTGATGGAAGCTGGGTGGCTAGCTAGGTGAGTGGCTCGTCAATTAGGCCGCTCTGTTTGTGTTGTAAGGTGGTGTTGGGACCAATGGATCTGAGAGATGTCATTTACACGAAGATGAGGCTCAGGATGTTCTCGACAGACAAGTCGTCGAGAAGACCGCCACATTGTCAGAAATGCATGTGTACATCCAACTGTTTCATAGGCCGCCTTCCAGGAACAGGTAGCACCTTTATTTGGGGCTCCTGTGTCTTCTCGAACCATATGAAGGCGTCTGGCTGAAAGAAATTTGGGATCGCGGCGCCCATTATGTGTGCTGCCCTTGACGCCCACACATCGACGCCTCCGTTTGGTGTGGTGTCTCGCACGGGGAAATTGGACTGTAGCAAAATGGAACCAGGTCTTCTTTAGCGACGAATCCAGATTCAATCTCAGCAGTGATGACTATCGTGTTCGTGTGTGGAGACCCCGTGGTGAACGCCTCAATTCTGTCTTTGATTTACAGCTACACACCGCTCCTACAGCTGGTGTGATTATATGGGGTGCATTGCCTATAGTACACGGTCACCCCTAGTATCGATCTGTGGCACCATGACAGCGCAGAGGTATGTCCATGACATCCTGCAACCACATGTGTTGCCACTCATGCAAAGGCTCCCAGGAGCAATTTTTCAACAAGACAATGCTCGGCCTCACGCTGCAAGGGTGTGACAAGTCTATTTCCGCACTATTAGTACCCTTCCTTGGCCTGCCCGATCCCCATATTTGTCTCCAATCGAGCATATCTGGGATAATTTGGGACTGGGAATAGGGCATCCCACGAGTTGGAACGAACTAGAGGCAAGATTACAACAAATATGGAACGAAATGTCTCAAGACACCATACAGAACTTGTATGCCTCAATGCCCGATCGTATCGCATTGAGCATTCGCGCTACAGGGGGTTCAACAGGGTATTAAATCCTCCATACTTTTGCCTTTTCCCTGAAGTAAATGATCTTTTTTCTTTCATTTTCTAATCATTTATTTATATCAATGTAGTCATTACGTAAGTAAATTTTCGTTTCATTTTGACGACTCCTTCTTGGTGCGCTAATTTGTTTGTCCATGAGTGTATATATATATATATATATATACTAAACTTCAACTGTTTTTCTTAAAAAATTATAAAAGTGAATAATGATCTTGCTTTAACAAAATTAAAACTTTTAAATACATACATAAACCTATAATTGCTCAAACCGTTAGTATCATGTTTCGAAAACGATTCGTCTCTCGCAATGTAATAGCTGACTGTGGAACTGATAAAGGTGAAAAACATGTTTCACTTCTTCATCCATGTTCTTTCACTTTCTACCCTCCAATGGATTTGTTACTCAAAAGTTCTTAAAAATTGTATTTGAGTCTCATTGGAAACTTTTTTCTAGTCAACAGATATGTATTCTGCAATTTTTGTAGGAATTACTTTCTTTATTTTCTCTGAAGTAATTAAAGGGTGGTTCTCCAAATGCAATCAGTTTCCGTATTCTCTTCACGTAGTCCTGAAACAGTTTATTAATGCTTAACAAGCGTCAATGAACTGGGCTTGTTATACCGCTCTGGATTAACATTAAGTCGCATTTGTTTCATCTCAGTTTCTGATTTAGAGATTCTGTCAAAGGACCATAAAACGCGTCCATTATAAGCAATTTTTAGGAATCTTGATGAACTCCTGGTCTTTTATTTCAAAAAAAAAATTAGCCTAATCTTCTCTAATTTCAGGTGTCATTCATCAGCTTTAAAGAACTTACGGTTTGTCTTTGAGAAAATCTTAATTGTGGACACTAATTCACTGTTAAGAATAAAATAAGGAAGTAATTTATGGCCGTATGCTGTAACGCACAGCAATTCAAATTCAGTGATACATAGATTATCGTAATATGCTATCAAGACTTTCACTTCTTTCTCACCCTTTAATTGTCACTATAATTTCATGACTATAAAAGTACAAGGTGGCTTCATCCGCGTTTCCAATGTTCTTGAATTCATAAGCATATCTTATCTGTAAGGCGATAAAGTGGCATTAAAACTATATGAGTAATCTTCGAAATTTGCAGGCTGATTTGGCAGATGGAAGATCTTCGTTTGAAAGTATATCTTACTCCTCTCATGCACTTTTTTAGAAACAAACTTTTCGTACCTCTTAAATTCTCAATTCTAAAATAATGAATGGCTTCCTTTGCATTGCGTTATAGCATTTGTATTATGCTTGGCAACACATTGGAACGAGTGTTATTTGCAAATTCAGCATAACAATCATATTCTTTAGGATATATTCATTTTTTATTTGATCCAGTGAAAGACTTCATTAAATATTTACGAGCAAAAATAATACCACGATCTTTACGCAATAGACGTACATTTGTTTCATTCGTGTCAAATTTATTGTTAATTTTCTTCTACATATAAAATCGCTTTCCTTTTCATACTTTTATTATAATGAACTAGTTTTGATATCATTAGCGATATCTTTGACGTTTAGGTTACAAAAAAGTTACAAAATACGTGCAGATAACGAAGTTCAGAATAGACTGATTACTCAAGATAAACTGCAAATTGTGATAAGTCATCTTCGCCAGATGTACAGAATGGGTGTTTACATTTTTCCATTAGAAAGGGGAAGAAACTCAATTTCCCTGAACCAACAAATTTTCCTACCTTCGATTCTAAGCCTCATCAGATTTTAAATAACATTAAGAATGAAAAAAGTGCGTCTTAGATTCAAATAAATAACGAATTTTTTTAAGCTTCAATGATTTATCTATATGCTTAGCAGTTATGCAGGATATATGTATCTGAAAATTTAATTCATGATGCTGTATAAATTATGAAGACTCTGATACATACAATTAATATTTTTAGTACTTCGTATCAAGTAATAATACAGCTATATATATATATACACACACACACACACACACATATATATATATATATATATATATATGTGTGTGTGTGTGTGTATGTGTGTGTGTGTGTTTGTATATGTGTATAAACAAGATGATATAAAATACAGATCAGACACTTTGAAACAATTCATGAATCAGTTAGGACAAAAAACAAAGCAAAACAAAACTATTAAAATATGACTCTAATTGTTAAAAAGTTCAGCAAATTTCTAAATATAAATACAATCAAATATAAAAATACTTTTAAGAATACAAGGGAACAATTTATTTAAATATATCTAACAATAATTAATTTAGTATAACTAAGTTCCTTAATAATAGTTACATACTATTTAAGAATCAATTCCAACGCATTATCATTACAAGGTAAGTGAAAAGCAACAACTAAAAACGAAAGGTATGCATAATGTAGTTAATTATTGTTCCATTCTATGCTTTGAAATGGAATAACGTATATATATATATGAGAGAATGAAATTTACACTTAAGCGAGGCGGAAGCATAGTAGCGCAAAAATGAATACAATGCATATAGTATGGAATCAAACAAAAAAAGGCTTTAATGAACTCGTAGTATCGCTTAACATCATTGTCTATCTGAGAGGAAAAGCAACAAGCTGATGTTCTTTTGAATAGGATAAGCCCTTCCTTTATTGCAGTGGTTGCTTCGCACCGTCTCTCCGTACAAAGAATCAGATTGCTCAGTAGTTCTTAAGATATGAGTACCATTCCTCAATCAACATCTGTTTCAGTTGTTGGATGTTCCCGGGAGATGTAATGGTACTGCAAGTTGTCCTTTCCAAAGCATCCCGCACATGTTCTACACGATCTAAACCAGGGGAGAACGATCATCAATACATTCGAGTGATATCTTCATTTTCTAGTGGCTGCTGAACAGTGGGACTATGCATTGCTATCCATTAAAACGAAGTATGGTCCAATAACACATCGTAACAGTCGTACATGGAGAAGGATCACATCCTTACAATAGCGATCACCGGTTAAAGAACGTCTTTCGAAAACACGGAGCTCAGATCACACATTCTGTATTATGCCTCTCCAGATAGCTCGAGCAACACCGTAACGGTGTATTTTCGTGATGTTACTGGAATGAAACTGTGTCACGATTTCTCTCAACATCAACTAGCGTTGAGAATCGCTTGTGGAGCTGAAATGACTCTCATCCGTAAAGAGGAAACGACTCCATTGAGGAGATGTTTAGATTTTGTACTTCTTACACCACTCTAAACGGGGCCACCGATGGCGAACTTTTAGAAGAATTCAGCGTTCAGGACGGCGATTGAATGGGCCACCTTTGTGAAATCGTCTGGCCACAATAAACCATGATACTTGCCGCCCTGTTTATATACGCAATTTCTGAGCAATGGCGCTTGCTGACAGCTATTGAGCACTTATAAAAAGCAGGACGATATATCGGTAAGCCACTGCAGTTGTTTTCCTAGGACTGCCAAAACCAACTTTTCTAACTGCTGTACCAATGATATGGAAGGCTTTCCTAAGCGCGAAACGACACTTTTGTTCATACTGAACTCTTCAGTTACACTGGTCAAACTACGCCTCTCCTGCAGCTTTCCAATCATTCTTCCACGCGTGAATTCAACCAGAAGATTTCCTCTAGCCATATTTCCCGAAAGAACTCACTTGCACTTGCAGAGAATGTCTTTAATTGAGCCTCCGTTCTTCATTTACTGCAGCCTTGAGCTGTGCGTGCTCACCACACGAGTTTTGCGAACACTCACGTTCCTATGATATTTTGTTCTTCATATTTGCATACGCATCATCTTTCTACTGAATTGCATGTTCCTTGTACTGACCGTAATAACCCCTTTTCTGCAATCAGATAATATATACATATACATACATACATACATACATACATACATATATATATATATATATATATATTGTAAATTAATTAAAACCGCAAACTACATGTGTTTGTATTTCCAAGAAGTATACAATCGATAGCAGTATAATAAAATTGTTTAATCAATATTTATTCAAGTCTTTTTTTTGAATAATCAAATAAGTTCGAGTCATTTCTTCGCAAATTAAATTTACAAAATGATTTAAATATATTTTACCAATAAATGCTCATTGAAGTTTCAAAAGATTTCTTGGTTGATAATAAACAACAAAACTTCTTTTCGACAACTCTTTTATCTGTTCATTTAAAAACATTGTCTTGAAAGTAGTTTTAATAAATAAATAAAAATATGCCTCCCCATTTCCTTGATATATGTAAACATTGTAATAAAAGACATTAAAGAAGCTTACAGATTTTGACAGTTTTCCGAAATCGAAATTTTTACTTAGCAATAATTTTGTTTTCCTTTGTTCTGAAAGAAGAGTGGAGATTTATTTAACTTGTCACTGCAATATAAGTTAACTTTACAGATGTCAAAGTAATTCTGTTGGTTATGACATTCTCTGATTTCAATCGGATGTGATACACTTTCTACTCTCTCTTCGTCTTGGCTCAAAGGGTCAAATTTTCTTGACACTTCTTAATTAGTGTATTTATGATATTGATATTTTTTGAGAGTAGTTTGTTGTTTATTGAGGCAAGTGTAAGAGAATTTAATGTTTGCTTTTCAATTAATTTAAATTGCTTGGATTTCTAAGAGTAGTACAATAATGGTAAATAAACGTATCCTGACAATAATTACGGTATTTTTTTAAGAAATGAATTTTTCAATCTTATGTATACAAAATAAAAGCAAAAAAAAGTGGATATTTTTGTTCTGTACTTTTTCCAATACTTTAAACTGTATGTTTAATTCATTCAGTCATTATTCATCAATTTATTAAATATTTTTTTCCCTTTTTTTATACTTTAATTAAGTACCAAGGCAAATTTATTTTGTATTTTATGTGTATACTATGATTTATTACTTGCACAGTATTCATCATTAAGAACAATTTATTACTTGAGACTGAGATTTCAAAGTAGCGTATTCTAAATATTTTCAAACAAAAAAATACTTTATTTTCTGTTATGATAATATGATCTTAGGATTTGATTTCCTTTTCAGAAGCAAATTGAGAAACTTTTTTCTTACTTTTTATCCAAGAACTAACATAGAATGATTTATGAAAACATCATTCAGTAAATTAACATTCTACTTCTTAAAATGTGGATGATTATAATTTTATTTAACATCATTTTCATACAAAAAAACATTTCCAACAGTGGAAAACCATTCAGCTTAAATGAAGCCTTTTGATTTTATAACTCACTAGAAAAAGTATCCATTCTTCACACAGGTGAATGTATAAAATAAAACTCAACAAAACTTTGATAATATATTTTTAACATAAATATTTCTTTTGGGAGCAAACAAATGAATAAATATAACTAACTCCTATTGTATATAAGGAGAATAATAAATTATCAGATAAGGGTGTCATCTGAGGTAATATTAACCAGAACTATGAGAAACGAAGAAGAAATATTTGAGAAAGTGTGAATGTGAGTGAAGTAACTGTAATGTTTAGAACACAAGAGTGGTATCTGGCTGTGTTGAGTGGAACTATTTGTACGTGTGATCTAAACATTTGAAAAAATTCAATAATAATAATAGTAATAATTGACTGACAAGAGGGTTTAAAATAAGGGATTATTAGAGTATACCCCTCCACACGGCTGTGAGTTACTCATGCGTAGCAAAGATAATAGATTTCATGGGGGGAAAACCTGTAAGAACAGGGAGGGAAGAAGAAGAAAAAAATTAATCTCCCTAAATTCTGAGCAATTAAAATTATGTATGAAATCTACAAATTGATATTTTTCCACTATTTTTGTAAAGAGGATCATTGCTCATTTCTTATACCAAGTGAATATCGTGTTTTTTTGGAAAGATATATTTAAGAGTTGAACAGATTAAACATATTTTTAAAAATCCGAATTTGACACTTTTCAGCATTATTTCTTTTTCCTATTATTTAGTTCGGGAAAAGTCAAATTTGGCTGGTCACCCTCCACTCAAAATAATTATATGTCCTTGTCGGTCGTAATGGAAAGAGACGGATTTGATGTCAGAGATCCGACAGAAGTTAGTTACCCTAGCTTCAAGTTCAACTACAAGTAGTTCAAGTTAAAGTAACTACTCATCAAGTATGAACTATTTCTGTGGCCAGACATCTGAATAAAGGTGGGCTATTCGACCGTCGTTCTAAATTATTTTATTTAACAAATTCCTGTAGTCAAAATTATTGTATTCATGGAATCACTAATTTTTTTACAGAGATAACACCATATATTCCTATAAAGTAAAATTTCAACGCTTCAGAAACGTTTTTTATTGTTTATTTTATTAATATTTAATGCAGTAAATTTGATGTCTTCTTATTTTTAGTGTTACATCTTCCCCATCATATCATATTCATTTCAAATGCACCATAAAAAATTAGCCTTTCCTTCAAGTAGATGCAACTATTATGTTAAATGACCATTTAATGCATCTCATGAGAACAATGTACATTAATAAATTTATTACATCATTTAATATTTACATTTAAAGGATTAGAAAAGGATATGCCACAGTATATTTTATACTTATTACGTAGATTTTCTTATCCAAAGGTACTTGATGTATGTATCATATTCAAAGTATATATATGTAAACTGTTGTTAAATATTTCCTTATTTTCTTTTTTGACTTGCTTGATTTTCAATATTACATCAAATTTATTTGATTTCAAAAACATTTGAGTAATAATAAGCAAGTGTTACGGAATTAATATAAAATTTTTAACATATTTTTATTTTTGTGTCTGATTAAACTAAGGAAGTTTAATTAGGTTTATTAAAATTCCGTAAACAGATATGATGTCCATTTACAATATGTGTTATTAAATTGCCTTTTGACTCTATAAAATATCCTCATATGTGGTAAATGAAAGTATTCTAAGAAAGTATAATATCATTCAGAACTATCTTAATACATCTTATATAACTTATGTAAAATTTAAGGTGAAAACACACCTTCAAAATACAAATTTTGGTATAAGTAGCGAGTTTTTATTTTTTGATCTTATATTTAAATAACATCTCTGATCTTTAAAAATCTATTTTATTTTTGTTTTTTTCTTACTTAGAAGTTCAGTCACAGTTGTAATATTACTTGATCAGGAATTTTTATGACCGGAAAGGCTCTAAAAACGAGTTTTTTTTTTATTTCTCATTACTTCAAAACACAATATATAAAATGTTATGCATAAACGAATCTGAAATTTTATTTATTTGTTTTTATAAGACATTACACATAGAATAGACTATTCTTGAGATTTCATATTGTGTAAAAAATTTTTGATATTGCAAGAGATGAAAAGTACACTGATTTCTAATGAAAATGTCAGGGTATTCGAATTTCTGGGAATTTGAACTACAATAGCTTCCTACACAAGCATTATATTATGAAAATAAAAGTTTATTCTCTAGATATCATTCCATCTCAAAATGTCAAAAAATTTCTTCTGGGTCTTCCTGTTTGGGGAAAGTCTAAATTTTTGCTTAAATTTGTATAACATGCCCTTTTCACAGTAAGATATTCAAAATTATTCTTGGATGTTTTTCTAATTTGAAGTTCCATAAGGTCAGAAAAAATTCATTACTTCGCACAATTTAGGTGAATTCAAAAAGTTTTCTTCATAGGTAACTTGTTACCTTTATAACGAATGAAATTCATTGAGCTAAATGGTTAAATTAAAAAACAAACTTTTACGAAGAAGTAGAATATTTATATGGGGAATTAATTTAATATTTATGTATTCTACTTGAGAAAAAGGAAATTGTTCTCAAGTAATTGTTATATTTTATAATTTAAACTAAAAATGAGATTAAAATTATTTCCTTAAAAATCTGAAAATTATTTTATATTTTATACACCTGCATTAAATATTTAGCAGTCTTAAATATATTTTTACAAGGTATAGTATTATATTTGGTGTTTATTGAAGCAATTTCACTTTAAATTATGTACATTAAATCTTAAGTAAATAAGTAAGCAATTAAGTTCTTGCTGTGTTTCTACAAGCTATATGAAATTATGAAAGTGGATTTTTTTTCATAGTGAAACTTAGATTAGTAAGCTTCTAGAACAAAATATAAGGAAATTTAATTTATGATATAAATCAGAACAATAGTTTTTAGTTATGTAATATACATAAATTGTGTTAAATATTATTATTTAAATTCATTCGTATTGCAATGATATTTTAAATAAGTATGATCATAAACTTTGTAAAACTTGTGATAAAAGTAACATATTTATAATAACAAGCCTGTTTATCATTTACTTAAAGCATTCAAACAATTATAAAATGATTAATAGGTAAGATGACATATAAAACATAAAATGTTATATGAAGTAATTAAGAAAACAAATTATGTTTGAATTTTCCTTTATTTAAAGAAATGTCTTTTGCAATCAGAATACATTCTTATCCGTCAATCTTCAGTAAGAAAAAATATATGAGTAAAATTTGAAATTAAAATAATATTCCACATGCTTAATGCATTAATTTTCTTTTAGCCATTTTATACCATGTTACTTCTATTTAAATTTATAAAAGTTTTCAGACTTAATTCATTTTGTCTCTTACTAAGCCTTCCCATTACAGGACTCTAATTTTTCATTCTTTCCCTTGAGGTGTTATGAGCAATAACACTTTTTTTTACCCATGGGCATTATAAACTGGAACAGGAAGCAAACAATCAACAGATAATGCTTTTTGTTTTTCCTGCTTGGCACGGCTCAGCTCTTCCCTTGGGACATCCCACATGAAATGGGAAGTTAACAGATTTCATTTTCCAACTCTGTAGCTCTTTCTCTCTCTTATTCTGCTTTCTTCATGAGTGAGAAGAGCGATACGTATTTTTTCTCCTATTTTGTTACTTCCAAGGCTGTATTTTTATATACTTTTCCAACCTCAAGTTTGTTGCAGCACACAGATGACCCCAATATTTTTGAGTTTGTTAACAATAAGTTTTTCAATCAGTCCTCTTACAAGAGGAACATCAGAATTATGCTTTGAATTACTAAATATATTAAGTAAAATTATTTATCAAAATAATACCGTTAAGGCTATAAATTCCTGATAATTAAGAACAGTTGTTGTAACCGTGTTTTAAAATGTAATTTTTAAATGCACGTACTCAGCATAATAGCAAAAAAAATTACTGTTTAGTTTTCAAAATCATGTGTACAATCATATTTTATATTTATCTATCACTTTTTACATTCATTAGAATTTTTATTTACTACGTAACAGAGCTATTTAACAAGTTTATCAGCAAAATAAGACTTAGAAGATTTTATTTTTATAGTTAGCTTTGTAGTACAAACCTTACAATATTCTTGGAACATATGAATTTTTCATTGGTAAAATATACAGAACTATAAATGCTGTTTAATAATTTTAGATGAACATTAAAAATATATCAAATAAGTAATGAAACAAATTAATTCATATTAAAAATGTATTAAAATAATAATTAAATAAATATTATATTAAAAGTAACTTTTAAAAATAATGTGTTTTATGATACCTGTGAAATACTTTATGTGCATATAATATAACTCTATTGTAGGTAAAACCAAACTTTCAGCTTGAACATTATACGACCAAATGATTTGTGGAGGAAAAAATAAATTTTAGTTTTCCATTTAAATTTACCAAATAAAATAAGTTTTAGTAACCAAAATCTTTAAAAGTCTTAAAAGAATAAGTTGATTCATAAAAAAAGAATCTGATATGAACTATCTAATTTTCAAAATATTGTAGAAAATTTTGAAATAGATCAATACATATAAAATTAGTATTACTCTCCTCCGTACATAAACAGTTAAATGCAGTATTTTCTATTCGTGATTACGGATTTTGTAAGTTTTCGAAAATCAACGCATTTAACTCGATATATTTTTTCGGTATTTTGTTCTAAAAAGAGAAGAGATTTATTTAACTTGTCAACGAAAGAGAAGTTAACATCCCTGATGTCAGAGTAATTCTGAAAGTTGTGGGAAAATAGCCTTAGAATCGTATTTTAAAAGCCGGAATATATTTTCTAATTCATTGAAATTCGTCAATAAAATGAACATACCTCTACGTTGTTTGTTTTGTAGACTTTTCAATATTAAATATTTTTAGGGATAATTCACTCTAAATTTAAAAATAGTTGATTATAATTATTCATTTAATTCACATTAAACATGAAATTAAAGAAAACTTTTATGAACATTTATATCATCAAATGCATTAATGCGATATTAGCAGAAAATGTTGACATTTTTAATAAAGTTTCTTATGTTTTAAAGCCAATCTCTGTTATGAATCCATAATTATATGTAAAATTCCATCTAAAATGTTCTGGAGAGGTTAAGTTATATCTACATTGACTATAAATAAACTCAATGGTTTCTCTGCATGTTTGATAAATTTAAGAAGAAAATTAAGGTAAATGATGAACAGTTAAAAATTACTTCTCTCCACAAAAACAATACATAAAATTAATTTTCATGTGATTCTCGAATGCAGATATTTTTCCGAACACCATAAAATAGATTGAAGTCAAATAAAGTTAAAAAAAATTCCATTAAAATTTTATAAGGAATGAAAAGAAAAAAATGATATTCTTTTTTTAGCTAATCAGGAAACATTTAACGTATATTTTCCTATTATTTATTTTAACATTTGTAGCATTTGTCTAAATTTTACGAAAAATAAATAACAAATAGAAGGAAAATAAAGATCAGGTAGAAATTACCTCCATTGTTAGTTAACAGTTATCCTTTTCTCCTAAAGCGGGTCTTGAAAGACTCTTAGTCACGCAATATCTTCTCTCTTACGGTAACAATGCCTTCTCTTGAAATAGGAAGGCACCTCCTTCCATAGGAGGGAAGGAATCCTTAAAATGTTCTAAATTTTGCTGACAGCTGCATAGATTCCGGATTCAGTAAGTTTTCGTTCTCAACAAAATCTCTTTTTGGGTATAGTGTGTTAAACATTAGTTAGCACGTTGAATGTTCGTAATTCATTCTAACAAGTTTCTCTATTTGAAAAAGTAAATCATTAGGTTGAAGAAAAACATACATATTTCCATGGAAGTGTTGTCAAAGCTATGTTCTCAATGAAAGGAAGTTAAACATTTTATTGAACGATTGGGAAGAATTATTTAAAAATATTTTATATTTCAAAAAAAAAATAACTCAAATCTGAATAATCCTGCACATTGTTGATGGAACAAAGGCGAACTCTGGTAACCCTTTCAGAAAGGACAAAATAAATTTCTTGATTTTTTTTTCAGAAACATAATTTGTGTAATGAAGAAATATTTCACGTTTGGTCAAATGCAACATTTTTCGTCTTGGTAGGATTTTTAAATTACATCCTCTCAAATAAATAGAAATTAGAAATAAATAAAAAAAAGTTTAGCTTCAGAAATTATTTGGTAAAAACATTTTATAATTTCTAAATTTTATTGTTAATATTTATTTATTCAACAAAAATGATTTTTTTTATCTTTCACTCAAAACTGAGTTTTTAAAAGAAAGAGGATTAAAATTTATTTAAAAATTATTCTTTTGGTTAAAATATATTATTTTTGCACAGAATGATTCTTAAATAAACTTTAAGTGTAAGAATAATTAAATTTATACAAATTTTTGAATATTTCACGCACTTCACAACCATTTAAAACTTAAGTGAGAATAAAATTTTTGATAACTCATTAAGCTCAAAAATTAATTTTTTTTCAAAAGTTATTTGTTGTTTCATACTACATGTCGTGAAAAGCATTTAGAACCTTATTCTTCTATTCAAAACTAATTAAGCTCAATCAGAAAAGAAAATGTATAATGTAATTGCAGAGGACATTTACAAAAATAAAATGAAAAACATCATATACTAAATTGGTATCATCATACATATGAATGCGTATAGTTTATTGCATGAAATAGTATTTGAAACATCAAATAAAGAATAAAAAACCTATTTTTAAAAACTACGTTCAAATATAAATATATATTAATAATAATTCGAAGAATAATTTTTTTCCTACGTAAAAATATTACCACTTTACTTTTTAACATTAAATTTGCATATACTTGATGAAAAATAATTAATTCCATTATTATGAAAATGATAAAACTTAATTACATATGGTTATATTTTCCAATATCATTCAACATTATCATTCTGGTTCTTAATAGGTCGTTTCATTAAATTAAAAGAAACGGTTTGAAATTTCTAATTAAATTATTGTCAATATAATTTATTCAGCATTAGCTCGAATTTATTCGTACAGCTAAATGTTTTAAAATCTTAACTGAAAAGATATTGATATTGCAGTAATGAATGCAGTCTTTATTCTATTTTACTTGAAACAAAACCAACATGCTATACGCATCATGAAACAAGTAATAAAAAAATCATTATTAAACAAATGTTAGCTTTTTTTATTGATTTCTGATACATTTAAAAAAAATACTTTTTTGCTAATGCGAAATTTAAGAAGTTACATTTTACTTTGAAATATTATGAAATCGTTTTCGTATTCAAACACGAAACATGTATTGATTATGTATATTGAACATTAAAAAGTAATTTCTATCCTACAATAAATGATTTGAAGAATACAATTTGATTATCATAATCACAGGAAATCTTCTACAATTCAAAGCAGTCTTGAAAAGCTGATTGAATATTTGCTTTTTCTCTCCATTATCTTAACAAATAAAGTTAATAATATTAACTTTAAAGGAAGTATAAGAATCCGACATATTAAACCCAATATTTTTACAACATAATTTACAAAATTACAGGCCAAATAAGATGGTTGAACCATTGCGTTCGTATATTAATGTAGCCATCTGAAATTTCTGTGAGTACCTAATATTATAGCTTGAAATACGGTAACATTTAAAATTAAATACCCTCAGAGTGTATAAAATATTAATTAAAATCTTTATTATGATACACACAACAAGTAAATTCAATCTTAAATTAAGTTTAATAATTAAACCCTAATAAATTGTAGGCTATTAAAATTCCAAAGCCATGAAGGAAAGTAAATACCATAAAATATTTATTGTGTATAAACAGCATGAGATGAAGACAAAGTAATTAAATTTGAAAGCAGTTTGGGGCAGTCTTACAAGATTCGAAAATTAGTAGAAACAGTTGCCAACCCTGGCAACTAAAATGGTACTTACCTGGTTACGCATGGAGTCGAACTGCTCTTGTATGACCAAAACGGGCTACATATCCCATGTTGTTTCAAGTCAATGCCACACTTTATGAAGCGTATTAGCTGGAAAGGGTGGTGGGCCACTCTCGAAACAACCTGCGACTAGATGTTTTAATGAGTAATAGATTTGGAGACCGTGTATGCCAGAGAAACAATCAAATACCCTGTGTTTCGAAGAAGGTCAGAACATGTGGTTTTTCATTATCTTGTAGGAAGATGGCGTTTACTGCAACACTTAATTTTAAGCAACACGTATTTTTCATTAAATCCAAATAATTTAAATAATATTCTACGTACTTGAAAAGTTTTAATTTACGTAATTTATGAATTTCTGGTTATTGCCTCATTTTGAAGCAACTGTAGTCATGGTTCTCAATCTCATTTTCTTAATCCATTCCTAAAAGTACTTCGAATCATTTTCCCTTCACAAATACTAGTTTTCTGAATGAACATAAATAGTTTAAAATAAAATAGATTAAATACTATAAAAAGTAAAATCAGACTGGTCTATATTAACTACCTGAATAGTAGTGTACGTTATAGTTTTGAGAGGGGTCGTGAACAACTCCTAGTCACGCGAAATCTCCTCTTTCTTATGATTACGATGCCTTGTTGAGTAATAGATGTTTGGTTCCTCCTTCCGCATGATGGAGTGAATCCGTAAATTACTATAAGACTTCTAGACGCCAGCAGGATTTTCTTGTACAGCTAGATTTAATATTTCACACGCGTTCCTCATAGACAGAAAAGGTTCTGAATATTCGTGTTTTGTTGAAACCAGTTGCTTTAGGGGAAAAAAATAAATCGTTAGAGCAAATGATGAGCACGTTAATAAATCGTTAGAGCAAAAAATAAATCGTTGAGCACATGTAATTTTTCTTGGATCATTTTTCAGAGACGAGTTTTGAATAAAATGAAACTGTACATTTTGTTAATCATACAGAAGGTACTAAATAAGCTCCTATTGTTTCATTCAGGTATCAGCTCCTAATAAAAGAAAAACTGATTTTGTTCATCTGGGAAAGTAATGGCGACATTTTTTGAGATAGTCATGTGGTCATCTAAATCTATTATCTTCGAACAGGAAAAAAATTACAAGAGCATATTACGCATCATTATTTCACAAGCTGATAGAAAAAAAATAATTATGTTTCATCAAGACAATGTGCTGGCTCACACTTCAGTGGTTGCCATGTTGAAAATCCATGAATTACAGTTGTAATCTTTATTCATCTTCTTTATTCACCAGATCTAACCACAAGTGACTTCTTTTTTTTTTAATGTAAACATTGAGCTCGGGGTACAGGAAATTTAGTCAAATGAGAAGGTCATTCCCTTCTTAAACAATTGTTTTGCAGAGAAAGATGCCGAAAAGTATTTGGAAAGGTTAGAGTGATCGGAGATTCACTGGCAGAAGTGGGCAGACTTACAAGGAGATTATGTAGAAAAATAAAAATAATTTTAAAGAAAAAATATCTTATATCATTGTTAGGTAAAAAATATTTCAATACAGAACTGTATTTGTTGATTTCTGTTGATTATCTCTGCCTGTCTATCTTAGCGAATTAATATTAAGATAAATTTAGGGCATTCTGACCGATTCCATGTGAAGTATTTTAATTAAACTCGTATACATATAAGTTCCATATGTAATAATTATGTGAAATATACTTCCGTGTATTTCACATAAGCGTTTGCCAAATTTTACTTTTTAAAATATTTTTTTTACCTTGTCATTGGCACATTTAGTTGCAAGAGGAGCCAGTGCCAGAAATTTAATGAATTAATTTAGCCTCCTCATTAATTCAATTTAATTCAAAATTTCTTAAAACAAAATTCTTTAGAAAACCTTTAACCTTAAACTTTAATTTTTGTTCAGCCTTAAGTGGATCGATCATCTATCTTTATCGATGGTTAAATGGTTTTTATTAGATTCATAGGTAGGAAGATATTTCATTTGATAGGAATAAAATAATCAGTTTTCCTGTATTATGCATGAATTCTTTTTCAAAATGATATTCAGAGGTTCTTAAAATCTGCAGAATCTCTGAAAAATTATTTTTGAATCAAATACACAATTTATAATAGTACTTTAGAACCTATATATTTTATTTGGCCATATTTTTATATACTAATGCGGCTTTTATCATTGTAGACTTAAGAAGTTGTTCATTTCACCAATTTCTGAAACCCTAAAATTATGTTAAGAGAGGATAAAACTACTATTATTTGTATTAAAAAAAAAAAAAAACTACAAAGTTACCAGTATGAAGTTATAAACATTTGTTATAGGGACTGAAATAACTTTTCCTAAGTTTCTAAATCTCAGTCATCCTCATGCTTTCCTAAATGACTTCTTCGAAAGCGTGAAGAAAAATAGCACTAGGCCAGTGTTGCCAAACTTGAATTAAGGGGTGACCAGTCCATCGAAAGTCCTGTGATGCAGGATGTAATATTTGATTCGAATATTGCCACCTAATTGTAATTAAAAACTTCGAACCTATTTTTACGTGTAAATAGCAAACCTGTGAATGACATCATTATACACAGCTATTCTCATAGACTTCAAACAAATTACATGGTTTGGGAGTGATATACACTCAATAGAATGTCAATATATCTTATGTATTTACTAAAATTGTATTAATTAAATACATTATACATGGAAATAAGGAAACGAGTGATAAAAATATAGTTCTCGAATGTAATGAAAGAAAACAAATTTCAGCTACTTTAATAAGAAAAAAAAAACATATTTAAAGAAAAATAAATAAGTTAAAATAATATATTCGTCACCGTTACTACATAAACTCAAGAGGTTTAATTAATAATTAATTAATTTGTGATAATGAAAAAATATACTTTTAAAATACACTCTATAAAAAAAATGATGCACCAAGAAGTAGTTACCCGATTGTAATTAAATTTCATAGGCAAAAACATTTGGACAGAATATACAAATAATTAAAATGTGGTGTTCAATGAATGAATAGTGGGAGCTACTGCGCATTGGAATTGTACACTCAGCAGAAGTATATAAAAAGCGATTCTCAATCGGAAGGTAAATTTTCTATTGCATTGCGATTTAGGATACTTTCCAACGACTAAAACATGCCTCTCCGCAGGATTCGCACTCATTACGAGCGACTGTCAGAGTTTGAAAGAGATAGTATGTTTGGATTCAAAAAGGCAGGTTGGACAAATCAGAAATTCGCTCATCATATGGGTCGAAGCAATGCAGCAATTAGAAGATGCCAGCAAAAATGGGTTAACAAAGGTAGATTTCAGCGTCATGATGGTAGAGGTTGACCTAGGACAAAAGCAGATCAGGGGAGTGAGTGATTGTCAGATCAACTGTCACAGCGCCTTATTCATCGTTATCAACCATCAGAAGGGCGGCCAGCACACGAGTGTCCACCATGACCATTCACAGATGGTTGATAGAGTGAAATCTACTCTCATTCCGAGCACTACGCCACCTGCCACTTATGCCTGCATACTGTGGATCGAGATTACATTGATGCTTGGATTGAACAGGTTGGAATGATGCTGACTGGGGATGTATAGTGTTTAGCGACCAACTGTGTCCTGACGATCATCGAGACGTTTTTGGACACGCCTAGGACAGCGTGTCGATCTTGCTTTCACTATTACAAACCATATATGCCCTTAATCAGTATTTATGGTGTGAGGTGCCATTTCCCTTTATAGCCGGACCCTTTGGTCGTTATTAGGTTCACATTTACAACACAGCGGTACATAGATGACAATCTGAGACTGTTTTAGTACCGTTCATCTTGGAGTTCCCTGGCCTTATTTTTCTGCAAGATAATGTCAGTCCACATACGTATCAACTGTCTTACAGCTTGTCAAATACTTTCTTAGCCAGCCAGATCTCCCTCCAATAGAGCATGTCCGAGATATGATGAAAAGGCAACTTTTTCTACCAGGGAATGTTGATGACCTATCCCGACAATAGGAGCTAATTTGGGAGGAAATTCCGCAGGAGACAATCAGGGAGCTTTATTAGACTATTCCGCGTCGTGTGGCACCTTGCATTTTTCTGAACTTTTATTCATTTCCTATTCTGTACATAATTTTCCTATCCACCAATTTTGTCTCCATTGGACAACTCCTTCTTGGTGCATGATTTCTTTTGTAATAGAGTGCATAAATCAAAATATAAGCGTACCTTTAATTTTTCCTATTAAAATTTATTTCTTAGATTTACTACATAAATTAGAAACGTTTCGTAAGAAAAACACTATATACGTTTTGTGTTTCCTCTAAATTTCAGTAATATTAGTCATTTCATCATACGAATATTTTTTTAATGTAAATTTGCATCTTTTATTTTCTTCAATGTATAATTAGTACAGGTATTTTGATTAATTTAAATTATCTGATATTTTATCTTTGGATATTTATAATGCCTTTAAATTAACAATGCGAAATAATAAAAATAATTGTAAGGAAGATCCATTAATTTGTTTTTGATTGGAACACATTCTTTCGCATATTTTTATATAATTTATTTCTTCCATTAAATGCATAAAATATGCAAACAAATGACATTTCAGACGTCTTCTTATCTTCAACAACAGTAATAATTTCAAGTTGGAAATGTTCTTATTCCTATAGTTTTATAAAGTATAAAAATTATCGAGATTTAAAACTTTTTGTTTTTACTTGTTTATTTAAATATTTTTATTAGTATATGAAGTCATAAATATTTTATTATGCCCTTTCTTATTTCCTCGTTTTTATTCTTTGTTAAGGAAGTAGTTTTCTCCGTTTCGCTTACAATAAAGTGAGAAATTTCATCTTGCTATGAAAAAGAGCTTCAAATTGAAAAGATGCGGAAAATAATATTTTTAAATAGCAGAACAGGCAATTGGTACTTTCCATTACATGGAAGCTCGATGTCTTTACTTGATTTCCTAAGAATTTCTATTTAATTTTTTATAACACCTTTGGCTGTAATATTTTCTTAAATTCAAAATTTACTTGGTATGAGTAGAATTTTAAAAACGAATTGAAATTGACTTAAATAGCATATTTATAAAATGTAAGCATCTAAGTATTATAAAACTGATAATTGTTTAAAATATTTAATAATGACGTTTCACGTAAAAATTAAAAAAGTAAACCTTTGATGGACTGTATTTTTATTGCCAAAACACTGATATAATAAATAAGATTACTTATTTTCAAAAATTTTAACTAGGAAAGACATTAAAAATAAAATATAAAAATAAAATGCAACAATACAAAAATTTGAACTAATTCTGATGAAAACGAAATTACTTAAGAATGTTAATTTAGACAAACTATAAATCTGTCTACGTAAAATAGCATTAATCTTAAAAAAATTTAATTGCTCCAATCAATAATCTTTTTTTCATGTAATTGTATATAACTCGTAAGCAGTTTTGTTCACTTCATTTCCATAGTAACTTCTTTTGTGTGAAAATTATAAATTATATTCCTTTTATGTTAAAAGGTAGTTTATAGAAGATTTCAAAACTATTTTTATTGTATTCTAAAATGCGATTTATTTATATAATACAGACCGTTTTACTAAACTGCAAGAGGTATCATTTGATCCGAATTATAACAGCATTTTCCATTGGTAAATATCTTGTAAATTTGAAGCAAGATCGGATACCCGATCATAGGCTGAATTGTACTCAATTTTCTACATCCTCACCATGACATTGGGAGGATGTTATGTTCCTGCTTATTTAATGTGCATTATCCTATTTATAAGACAGTCTTTGGTAGTGCGAGATCAACCTACTACTATACGAAACTCCCCTCCCCCCCTTAAGACTTAGATAATCACCTTTAACTGTTTTGTCAAATATTGAAATCGGAAACTCTAAAACAATAAATTCAAATATTCAAAAGTAAATTAAATATATAAATATTAAAACTTTGGAAACCAAATAGTAGTTACAAAAAATAATTTGTTAAGTTAAAAAGTTCAAAAAGAGAGTGAGAGAGTTAAGCGTACATTTTGTCACAGAGATTGGATTCAATGTAAGAGTTTGGTTTCTCCACTAACGTTTATATAATAGGACACACTTTCAGAAAAAATAATAGTTATCCACTGCATACGCGTACACAATGACTTGATAATTTTTTTGAGTTTTATTCTTCACACAACATATTAGTTTTTGATTAAGCACAATATTTGTTCGATTTTTGTCTTGTATTATATCTGTATCAATTTTAGTAAATAATCTTTAATTTCTCTAATAACTGATTTTACAATTAATATCCAGAACACTGATATTAGGATTCAACTTGGAATACATAAAATTTCTAGAAAAATAGCTCTTCCATTACAACTCATAAAATTTACTTTTTAACATTTAAAAAAATAATTTTTTTCTTTTTCTTGAAATAACTATTATTTCTTCAATTTTGAATGCTTTCCACATTTTACCTTTGTGCTGAAATGACTACATATTGAGGTATCCTTCAGCTTACAAAAAATATAAAAATATAAGAAGGGTGTGTATATTGTATGATTTGAGACATGATGACGCCAAAATTATTTTTACGCTATACAAATGAACAAATGAACATTGCACTATTACATATATGCACCAATACCCATAATTAACAACAAGCATCGAGGAGTAAATCTCTACCGAAATGTTAAATTAATTATCAATATTTCTAACAATGCAGATCAATTGAAAATCAACTTTGAACAAATTGCAATTAAAAACTAGCAAAATGCCCCACAAAAAAAAAAAGAAAAAAGAAAAAAAAAGAAAAGTTTAACTTAACATAGTTCTTAGTGTCAACATATATGAAGCAACAATGCTTTATAATTTAAGCAAGCATCTTATTTATCCAGTTAGAACATATAAATATATGAGTATTGAAGGGAAATAAATCTCAAAACCGAAAAAGATTAGCGCTAGATAACTTAATTTATGAGGCATGTTTGCATATCTGAAATGTGACTTATGTTCATATTTTGCGCCAGTTGAATATGAGTGGCGCTAATTATTTACTATGAACTAGCTAATAATGTTTTTCATTATAAAACGAGATATAAGTTCGAAAACATTGTTTATCTTCCAGCCTGGACACATTGTGATTTAGATATGTGTAAAAATTCTTTTAAATTGATTTTAACTGCATCAACAACACACAGAGTAAGAATGAGGTTTTGTAATTGGTCAATATGAAAAAGGAGAATTGGGGGATATTCTTAAGACTTAGATAATCACCTTTAACTGTTTTGTCAA
>BMAW01040781.1:333901-373196 GCA_019974015.1 Nephila pilipes
TATATTTCTTCGTGTATTTTGGTAATTTAAACTGGAGTTAAATGAAAAATACTAATTTTTTTTTAATTTTGTAAGTACTTTGTTACTTTTAAATAAAAGTTTTACATATAAGAACACAAATATTTAGATGTACGGTACAGTTAAATATATCATTTTGAAAAAAGTTTGTCTGCCTATTTAACATTTCTGGTTTTCGATTTAACTTCTCTTTTAAAGCATAATATCTCGTATTTTTTTTAATTTAAAACTACTGTTAGGTCTTTTCTAATTGTAATCATTTACCTTTGATGCATATCTGCCTTCAGTCAAACTTTTGTAAGCTGTTAATCATACTTCACTACATTTCTCTCATTATTGTAGAAATTTTTCAAGATTTTCATTTCGAATCCAAACGCGCTATATACAACAAAGCTTTCCTTGTCCAAGGGCATCTTAAACTTTAACTAGAAGCAAACAATCAATGGATAATGCACACTTCCTTTTCCTACTTGGTAAGTCCACTTTTATCCTTCAAGACATCCAACATGGAATGGATGCTTACAAATTTCATTTTCCAATTGTATAGCACTACATTTCTGATCGACTTTCATTTCTTCCTTTCTTTATTGCTGAGGATTTTTCTTATTTTTAATATATTTTTGTGTGCCGCGAGGAAAATATATATTATTTCTTTCACCATTGTTCTTTCCGAGACAACTATTTCTGTGAACTTACTTTATCTTGTCATTTGGATTGCAGAAGACTTTTTGATGATACCGATATTTTGTGTTTAACTTGGAGTTAGTTGAGAACAGAGTTTTCAAAAACTAGAAGAAGAGAGTTCAATTATATAACTATTGGGATTATACAAATGTATATAATAGATTTATATGCTCTTTAATAAAAGAATGGAATGTTGATACTAACTGTTATCTTAATAGGATGAATAAATAGATATAAAATAGAATTACACTTATTTTATAAGAAATTATATTACGAAAAAGACTTTTATTTTGGTATATTACTTCCTATAAAAATATCAAAAACTATTTCTAAGAAGTATATTAAAGTGTTCAATGAAATATATTTCGAAGTTTCAAAAAAATCGATAAAATTGTTTGTCTGGTGTTACAATAATCTTGAATAAATGATGTAATGTGTGATAGAATACAAAATGTTGCGTTAATATTTTGCAAGCTTATGATATTGAATTCAAAACATTTTTACAGTATTTCATAAAAAGTACTTAATACTCTTCATGATACTTTATAAAATTTTGAAAATATTAGTCTGAGCAACACAAATTTTTCACAAATGTTATGTAAGAATAAAATATTTCCCCTTATTTGTTGAAATATATTCATGAAAATAAAAATTAACAATGGCTTGTAAAGTTCATTCATGTCTAACATAATATTTCAAAATTTTATTTTAATAAATTATTTTTTGTAACTATTACGATCATCGATGATTACTTTCTCAACGCATTCTGAAACCCAAAATAATATAACAATATTAAAACTGAAAAAGAATATTTTATCAATACACAACTTAGCCTTTTAATAAAATAAGGAAAAATATGTATCGTTCCTCGTAAATTTAATTTACCAAATTACTTAAAATATTTATTACCAACAAATTTTATCTAAAAAATGTTAAAAGATTCATTTGCTTCCTGAGAATCAAATGTTTGCTTTCGACACCATTTTCATGTCTTTGAGATATCCAAAGTAGTTTTAATTCGAAGCGACTTTTTCTTAAAAAAGTATTTAATAACTTCCATATCATTTTTCTGAAGATTGTGACACAAAATCATTAAAAAAGGCCTAAAAATACTATATTTATGAAACAAAGTTGATTAAATTGAGGAATTTAAAGAACAATTTAATGAAATTTCTCAGAATCACAAAACACTCCATACAAAGTTCTGTTGCACTGATATAAATTCATATCAAATTTACCAATATCACTGCACAACATCATGTTTGAAATAAAAAGCATCAACTTTAAAACCAAACTCTTATTTCATGTAGTCTTAACAAGAATGTAAATAACATACAGCTCAAAATTTATACGAATATCTCTGTAACATTTTGTAAAATCATGTTTTAAGTAAGCAATATTTTCAACAAATCACGTTTTACAGGGAAAAAAAACTGTTTAAATTTACTTTTGTATTTTACTAATAAATTATGAAAGAACAAGCATTTAAAATCCTTCACATTTGTGAGTCATACTCTGTTTTCCTCATGTTCAACAATTTTTTTTTCTTTCTAGATGTCTGATTCTTTTCCTGACTAGTTTAGATTCAGGCAAAGAATGATGCTTTAATAATCAATGTGACTTTTTATCTATTTATTATATTGTTTCAGTATACCATGGTATGAAATGACTTCTAATTCCTGTAATGCTTTTAGTAATCTATAATTCATCACTAAATTCGATAACAGCTAAATTTTGGATCCTAAGTGTAACATTTGTTAGTTCAAAAATATTTTTAGGTATTGACGATTATAATATACAGTTAAAATAGTTTTGAGTTAAGCAATGAAGCAATTTGATAAGCTATTTCTAGTCACATAATGTAATGTATGTGGTTTTAACTATATTTACTAGATTTTTATGTAGACCATTATTGGTATCATTATAAAGATTCCCCAAAGCAATAGTTAGTTGATATTTGCACCAAATTTCCAAAATTTTGGGGCGCTATTCATGGTCCAATGTAAGTGGAAGCCGATGCATCGGTTTCTCTTTACTTGAACAACAATAGGCAAATACATAAATACTGATATGTGCCTATTGAATACATTTCTTACATTGAATCTGATAGCTGTCTCATTCTACTTTTGCATATTTTTTTCAATAAAATAATCTCTCAAGTTTCTTTAACTATCAAGTACTTTAGTGTTGCTTTTAATTTGAAAAAATACATTGTAAGTCTTTTTGATAATGCCCAATGTACTCTTAATTTTTTCATGGAGAGATTCATTGCTATAAATATCTTAAGCTACTACGAATCCTTTCGAATCTTCGTCGCTATAGATACTGATGTATCGATAAGGACCAAAATTTCAGGACTCTGAAATATACGATATACATCGACAAATTCCATGTTACACAATGATTCATAATATATTCAGTACGAATGAATATGTTTTATACATTTTGAAGACTTTTGAGATTTTCTTGTATTTATTGTAAATTCTAATAAGTTGTGACTTAAGAGAGTGTGACTTTTTCCATTCACAGAGAAATTCGTATTTATAATACCATTAAACGATGAGTAATATCGGCATTGCCATATTCCATCTGAAATCCCACTTGCCGAAATTTTATTTTATAATTTTTATACTGCAGTAACCGCTTCTGAAGCTACATTAATTAAACAGTTAACAACAGAAGCAACAATATGATGATTTTTTTTATCTTGTTGTCTAAATTATATGTTTGGAAAAAAAGGAAATATTCAGACTTGCGGCCATTTTCCCGAGTTGTAAGCATTTTCCAATGAGCTGAAGCACGTATACAAATCTGTTTTCCCTTCATTGTTAATTTTGATGATTTTAGATGTATAAAACCCCAAAAAAAGGGTAATTTTCCCAATATAAAGTCATATTAGAAACAAGAACAACTTATAATCCTCTACCAATTTCAAATCATTTTTGAGACATGGTGGGCGCAATAAAACAGTAAAAACACTAATAAGTACTTATAAAGCTAGTATTCAGACAATATTGATTTCTTTAAATGATTGCCATAATTCCAATGTTTTCAAGTTTCTGAAGTTTTTTAACACTTGTTATAATGGCAACCTTTGTAACAGAGTCAAATTCTTTAGCTACAATGTATCAATTTTCATGGCATTTTTGCTTCCTAGTACGAGTAAAACTTATTATCCTCATTTTTAAAATTCACTAAAAATTATGTTGCAAAATATTTCAGAGAAAACAATGAATATTTTATGAAAATAATATATTTAGTGGAGAATTTACATAGACTACAAGTAATTTCCAAAAGTGAGATGTAAATTGTATGGAATGTTGCCTAATTGAGTCATTTGTTTTGCAGAACTTCATTAAGAATATTTGAAATTTTCATGAGATCATTAAGGAACGTTTCACTGTAAAAGAACTATACATTAATTTACATTAAATAATTATAAAAATAAGATGAATCTTCAGATTTCTGGGCATTTAAATTACCTTAAATTGACACTTCATGTTTTGACAACAATGAGGTAATTTATAAATCATTATAACTTCGTTTCTGATCATTCTATACTCAGAATAAAAGCAGTTTTGAAAATTAATGAATTTTATTTAAAAAAAATATATAACAGAATACTAAGTTAATTTGTAAATTCTACATTTCTATTTAACAAATAATTTGATTTTTTTTTGTTTTCAATTTCATCCTACTTCATTCAGTACAAGACAAATGACCACATATTTCTTCATATACAAAGTAAAAATCTATAAAGTTAGATGTTGAAAAAGTGAACGTAAATTTATTCCAAATTGAATTCCTCAGTTTATTTTTCAAACGTAGTCAAATGGGCTAAGCAATTTTGATTTTTGTACTTCAGTCTTTTATAAATCCTAGTCACGATAATATGATGGAGCAGATTTAAAATAACACATCTATATCAAAGATAAGTTAGTGAACACACGATATACCGCGATCCAGGTAATATCATATTAGTTTTAATAACCACTCACAATCTTTTGACAAATAGCGTGGAAAATAAATTTGGGTTAGCTCGATAAATGATATGGACGGGTAAATTATCCAAGGATAGTTAATCACCAAAAATTATAGAAAAATAAAGAACTGAATATTTCACCTTTATTAGCATTCTTTAGTTAATTATATGGAATTGGAAAATGCATTTTGAATTTGTTTAGAAAGTAAATGCAGCAAAGTATTATTTTTTCTTCACATCTTTAAAGATAAGAACTCAATAACTATTAATTATTATATCTTTGAAATTGATTTTTAACTCTGAAAAAATATTTACCTGCTTTAATACTTTATATTTTTTGCACTAATATATAATCTTTAAAATTATTACCTTATTTTTTTAAAAAAATTATAACGTTATTTCAACTGTATGTGTTTAGAATCAATCAAGAAAAAACTGAAAAAACTTATACGTATAGATTAGGTTCTTTCATGACCCATTAGGTGAAATGTAATATTTTTAATCTGTAGGAATAAGTATGCACCCGCACTGAAATACACTTTCAAAACAGAAAAGCTGTAAATTATTAATTAATTCAACTTTGTTCCACACAAGACAATTCTATTACATTGGTAGTTCCCAATTTTAGTCGATAAAAACTAAGTTTTTGAACTAATTCATTCAATTCTATCGATTTTAAGAAAAATAATGACCTGTAAAATTTATGCGTCATTTAATATGATCCAAATGAAATATAAAAACTCGATATCTGATATTTATATTCAATAAGATAATAATACTTGAAATATGTTATTGTATGATTAATATATATATGTACAAAATACATACTTCCAAAATTTCATCGCATGTATCGTACATTCTATTAACGAAACAGCACATGTGGAGGAGTAAATAATCAAAAAGGGAAACATAGAACTGGTTGTTTTATAGATCTTAACCTTCCTATTCTAAATGGGTCTAATTAATTCATTTCTTTAAATTATTTTACGACACCCACCATGAAAATTTTGTTATATCTTACTTTAAGTATTCCTCGAGAAAAAATACATTTTTTTTAGTTTATAACTTTAGACTAGTAGTGCTATATTCTTCTTAACAAAAAAGGGAAGTATACTTCCCGAACTGGGTATAAACACGATCTAAAATACTCATAACACATCAATCAATAACTCCCGAGACTAACCCAGAGATGGCGCTCGTAGTAAACCAGTAACTTGGTCTTTCTAGAGTACGGACCTGTGCTTGAAACGTGTCAAAATTTTAAGTCGATCGGACCAGAAACAGCTGAGTTATCGAGGTTGGAGTAAAGTCGTTTTGTAGTTTGTTTAAAAAATGGAAAAAACCGAGTTTCGTGTTCTGATAAAACATTGTTTTTTAATGGGTAAAAACACCTTGCAAGCGAAACAATGGATTGAAAAAAGTTACCCGGACTCTTGTCCATCAAAAGCAACGACTTGTCGGTGGTTTGCCGAGTTTAAACGTGGTCGTACCGACACAAATAACGCGGAACGCTCGGGTAGACCTGTGGAAGCCGTTACACCGGAAAATGTGAGTGAAGTGACAAAAATTATAATAAAAGATCGTAAAGTGAAGCTGCGTGAGATTGCTGAGATGACACAGATATCTTATGGAAGTGTATTTACTATCCTTCATGAAAAATTGAGCATGAAAAAGGTTTTTTTCTAAGTGGGTGCCGCGATTGCTTTCGATGGAAAAAAACAGCAACGAGTCGATGATTCAGAAAGCTGTTTATCGCTATTTACTCGCAACAAAAAAGATTTCTTACGAAAAAAAAAAAGGAAAAAAAAAAAAAAATTGAAAAAAAATGTTGTTTTCAATGTTAGTTTTGGGAGTTATTGATTGATGTGTTATATATAAAAACATATAAAAGTAAATTTTGCATTTCTGGATTGGGCTTATTTCAAATAGTTTTCGATAGATGACATAAGGGTACTGTTATGTATGTATATATATATATATATATATATATATATATATATACTGAAAATTTATGAAAGAATAATTTAAAATATTTAAAAAGACAAAAATCCAGAAAAAATGTAACAATGAAAGAAAAATAAATGAAAATATGGAACCCAGCAAGTCAAAAAGCAATATCGGGCTGAGGTCCGATTAAGCAGGGTTAAACTAGTTTAATGGTACCAACCTTCCCCCTTTGCGACTAGGTAGGCTGAATTGGGAAATCCAAATTACAAAGGAGTTCATGATTAAAAGATGCAAAAAAATTCAGCGATAAAATCTACAAAAATAAAATCTATAACTCCTGGTAGGCTGAACAGGGAAATCCAAATTACAAAAGAATTCAATGATTAAAAAATGCAAAAAATTTCAACGATAAAATTTACAAAAATAAAATCTATAATTCTGAAAATTATCAACAAATCAAAATATAAAAATTACTTACAAAATTCAAAGAAATAAAGATTAATATATGTGAGTCGTAAGACGGAATTTTCTTTAAGCTTCAAGATGTATATCACATACTCAAAATGAAAAAAAATATAACACATCATAACCATATAAATTGAAAAAAAAGATTTAAATCATTGTTTGATTGGTAATAAAATGTAAAAGGATGCAAACAATTGGTTGGTAATAAGTTGTATGGTAAAGGAGTATAATGGTCCAGAGAGTGAGTAAAAATGTAAGCTGTGTAAATGTAAGTAAATAAATAAATTCTTCATGGCTAGACCACTAACATGCCGACTTTGTGGACCTATTGTTGTGTGGTGGATTTGAAATTGGATCATGATTCGCAAAGATGTTTAATATATTTGTGATGTATATAAGTATTTAAGAAATTTACTGGATAATCATGATCCAAACAGTTGTTGAAGTTTTTTTTAATGTTATTAAACTTATATATATATATACATATATATATATATATATTGCTTAATTTTAATTTTCTACTTGTTTCATATGCTTTGTCATTTTTAAGAAATTAAGATATGAAATGTTAGATATACAAAAGCAAAAAGATTAAGAGAAATAGACATGGCAAAGACTGAGAAATCATAATAATTATTTTAATTAAACTAATCGTAAAGCTTTGCTATATTATGACAATATTTATAACTCATTTTTAGAAGCATTTCCAAAAAATTAATAACAAAGGTCTTTGGAGAAGCATTCCCAAAAAATAAATTAATTAGTTAATGCAATAATTAATGCAATAATTAGTTAAATATATCAACATTAGTTGTTTTTTAGTTTCTCCTTTACAAGTATGTATTTAGTTTCATTTTTGTAAACATTATTTATTCGTCGTAACTAACTTATTATTTTTTTTTATTTCCTATTACAAGGCAATACAGAAGGAACAACAAAGATAAAAATACAACATGAACACAAAAGAACCAAAGTACAAAAAAAAACCGTATTAAAAATGATTAGTTATTGCCTTATTAAAAGTTCTCTTGCTCCACAATACAGTGCCGTCTCAGTGTCGCCATTTGAAATCTGAGCAACGATGGAGGTGAGCCAGATTCATTGGCTCCGCCTAATCACACACAGGATATTTTGTATGGTTAAAATTCCTAAAACGATGGAGGTGTTGTCCTAGACAGTCATGACCTGTTAAAAGACAAAATTTTGTTACAGCGCTACGATGTAGGACATTGGGAATGGACAGAAGATCGTCATCACCCCACCGTTTTCACTGCAAATTGCCAAGTAGTTGTACTAAAGTAGTTATATGGCACAACAACCTTATTATAAAAGAGGAATGGAATTTGTAGTTCTTGTACAAAATAATATCATATTGATTCAATCCTGTATTGAAATTTGATTTGAAATCTGAATAAGCTTAAGAGATGTGCGTCGATACTTATATACATTTATTTAATTCATTCATCTATTACAAAAAATCAATTGAAGTTACTAAAAATTCAAGTGATAATAATAAATAAGTTGTTTCTCTGAATTATAAATTTAGAAGTCTTAATAATGGTAGTTCTAATAATATTAAATATATATACATGTATAAACTTTTCTACATATAGAATTTAAGGTGATAAAGAGATAGGAATATTATATTTTTTGTGCAATATTTTACAAAAAATTTCGTATTCATTTTATGCACGGTATTAAATGCACATTCTCTTTTTCTCAGTTGCAAACAATTACTTTCTATCTCTTTTCTAGGACTGAATAACTACAAATGTAATGTTGGCAGTTAGATTTAGATGTAGTGTGTTTAATGACCATTTAATATATCTCACGCACAATATGCGTTTATTAATATATTATGTTTCTTAATGAACATATTTAAATGATTATAAAGGGCTTTCTCTAAGCAGATGATATAATCATTACGTAATTCAACTAATCCATGAGCATTTGATACATTTCTAACACTCTATTTTCAATTGTTAAGATATTTCATTTATTTCTATTTACTAATTTATTCATAGAAAAAAAATTATTTGACTGTGGTATATTTCATTTATAATTAATTTTAGAAATGTTGATACTAATTTTTTCAATTAAAATTTTTTGATTAAAATGTAGAATGTGTGATAAAAATTAAATTTCCAGCTTATACCTTATATTCATCCTTGTATTAAATATCAAAGTTATTAAGATTAAAATTCTTTAGATATTTATGTTGTATATTTTTTTTTCAATTTTATGATTAACATAAAATTTGAATTTCTAATAAAGATAATCCTTATATGATAAAGTTAAATTTCTAAAGTATATAAAAGGTTTAAAATTAAGCAGAACAATTTTAAAATAACTCATTTAACTTTCATGCTTTTTTAGAATAAGTGTAACGAATTGTGCTAAGTAATAGAATTTACAATAATTTTAAGTACAATCATAACACCATTCTAATTATTTAAATTTAGTATTTTAACTTTCCAAAAGAAAGAGATACTAAATTTGTGCCCTAATATTTATTACATGTTTGATTTTAAATTAAAACACTAATTGATATTAATGAATTAAAATGTGCAAATATCTTTCTTATTTTAAAAGACTTGGTTAAGTATTTAAAAGTATTAATTGTATTTACTAGCTTCTAGATATATATTGGATATTTATCATAAGATCCCTTTATTTTATTATCTACCGCAAAGCTTATTCTTAAATATCTATCTAAATTTTCTTGAAGTTTAGTGAAATTAGGATAAACAGAATTTTTTTCAAATGAACATTAGTTTCTCAAATTCACACATGAATCTTAATTACAAATTCATGTAAAATATATTATAACTTTAAGCAGAAGAATTCGTTTCCATAATCATGAAATTATATATTAAGTATTTTTACTTGTTCTCAAAATTTATACTTGTTATTTTGCAATGAACAAATCTATACGCTAAAAATTAGTATAATTTGCATTAAAAGTAAATATCATGATAGCCAACAATTATATCACTTATTTAGTGTATACTAGCAACTGAAAAAGTAATAATTACCAAAACCTTAAAACCATTCATTAATACATTAAATGAATAAGGAAAATATGTTTACTTCATTTCTTATATTTCCTACACATAAGCAATCTAAATACATAGCAACATTTCAATCTTTAATAAATAAATAACATCATATCAAAATTTAAATTTAAATCATTGTTCTGTAAGTTTGATGCATTGTCTTCCTTTCTCCAATATTTTGTTACATATTTCTTCCATTTAAATTTTTATATGATTTTGGCCTCAAGTCACTTTGTCTTTTATTTTCCATTCACATCACGGAACTCCGCTTCTTCCATTTCATACCTTGAGGAGTTATATGCAATAACGCTTTTCTTGCCCATGGGCATCGTAAAATAGAACGGGAAGCACACAATCAACGGATAACGCTCTTTTTTTTCCTGCTTTACACATCTTGGCTCATCTCTTGGGACATCCCACATGAAATGGAAGCTAACAGATTTCATTTTCCGACTCCGTAGCTCTATTCCTCTCTTATTCTCCTTTCTTCATGTGTGAGAAGAGGAATGTGTATTTTCTCCTATTTTATTATTCCCGAGGCTAATGTTTTTTGAACTTTTTTAACCTCAAGGCCAAGATTGTTATACTATAAGATAGTTTACTGAATCCAACATTTTTATTATGATGTTAGTTGAGATAAGTTTATAGGAAGTAATTCAATGTATTATGCTTTCTTATTTCCTGAAATTGAAAAAAAAATTACTACATGCTACGCTTGTGGTATCTTTAAAATCAAATAAAAATGATTTCGTGATATTTATATATGATCATTTCTAAGAATGGTAAGAAATATTTTAAAGTAATTCTATTAAATAAGTTTCAACTATTTAAGAATTGTTTGAAATTGTGTGGCTACTAATTGCCATTACATAAAATAAAAAGTATGATTTATAAAGTAACATATATGAATAACAATGATAATTCGAAATATTTATATTGGGCTATTTAAATAGAACAAATGTTACATATAATGTTGCATATGAGAACAAAACGATTTTGTAAAAATATCTATTTTATCTAGTTTAAATTATCATTACAGAAATATAATAGTTATATTTGTGAAATTTTAAGCTGAATAACAGTATAAATAATTGTTATGCATAATTTTTTGGATAAAATTTGGTATTTAGTTTGCGTAAAATTCTGTGAGAAGCGAATATACTTAAGGAAAATGAAGCTTGGTCATAGAATGTTAAAATAGCTTTTATATAAATATTTATATTTATTTTAGGATATATGTTTGCATGAAATATTCCTAGAAACGAAAACATTTAAGGAAAATAGAAATAAGTCATTGAATAGTACACAGATTCACACAAAAATAATGAATTAAAATAATATTCGTAGGAAACCAAGATCTCCAAACTATAAGATGGGGCCTGACATGAAATTTCTTTAAAGTACATAAAATCCTTAGAAAATTTTAGCAAGTCGGAAATTAGTGACGAAATTGTAATGAATTGATTACTGTAATGAGCAAATTAATTGGTATAAAACAGTTTTTTTTTTTTTTTTTACAAATTATGTACATTTCTCCATGTATAGTGTTATTAAAAACTTAATAGGAATTATATCGTCCTTTAGCAGAAAAGACCTACAGAGTGTGCTTAGGCATTGATTCTGTTAGCTTTGTTTATATAATTTTGATCTTTGTTTATCATGAAACCACACTTTTATGGTATTCTTAATAATGCACTCTTTTCTCCTGCAATGCATTTTGTTCAGATGCTCTTAGAAAATGTCTCATAGGATTTAGGTGTGATTGAGTTTCAAGCCAATCTAGAGCAGTTTTAGTTTCCAACACGAATCATCTGACAGATTTCAAATTGTGGTATAGTTCCAAGTCATATTGAAACGCTCTAGTAGATGTTTTCAAGAATGGCATAATCATACTCTTAAAAATATCTACATACTTAAAATTCATGATTCTGTCAGTAAAAACTAGATTTCCAGTGCCATCTGCAATGAAAAATAAAAAAAATATTTTTAGGCATTTTACAATTTATTGGATATGTTGAGGTTGTATTGTTTCATTCTGTTTTCGTCTAACAACGTTCGGTATGTTATAAGGAGCAATGAAATGTCTCTATTGAAATTGATCAAATGATCTTTTTTCATTCATTTATGATCCAATAATAATCCAATTTTTAGCCAATAATAATCATATTTTTCTTTATTTCACGTATTAAAATTTGGTTCTGATTTGCTTACTCGCTGTCCGACCAGCAGCGAGATATCTATGCTATATATTTAAAAGATTAATATTAATACCAATTGACAACAGACCTTTTTAAAGTCTTTGCTAATATTTGTAAGAGTAATAATGTTTTTTCTGAGTAGGGATTGATCAGAATTTGGAGAAGACCTCCTTCTCCATTTCGTCCAATCAGGGGGTCGAGCCTTGTAGCCACTAAAGACCTACCTTGTAGCCGAGGCTGATCCACGTTAAGTCTGTCTTCACTTAAAGCTCTCCAACTGGCGTGGTGTGGGAGTTAGAAGAAGTAGTTGCCGGCTCAGGTGTCCTCCTCGTCCCTTGATCGATGCTTGACGCTGTAAAACACTTCGTTTTGCTTTCATAGTATTTAATCTTTCTTATTTTCAATAAACACACCTCCCTATTCCTACATCGTTCCATGAAAATATGGAATTGTTTGAAACAATGTTGAAAGTCTTCATCTGTCAGCTCCTTCAGGACACATGCCACTTTCCCTTTCACTGTTTCAAATGACTCAAATTATGTTCCATTCAATGCATATTTCCCCTTAGTAAACAGATGAAAGTCGCATGGCGCAAGATCCAGAGAAATAGGCGGATGATCTAAAACTGGGATGCTATACTTGGCTACGAAACCTCTTGACAGACAATGCGGTTTGGTTTATCCTTCCAAAATTCACGTCATTTTTCCCTTACACTTTCACAGAGTTCAGTAAGAATGTAAAGGTGATAATACTGATTAATGATTTGACCATCTTCAGAAACACAGTGAAAGTACACAATCCCACAAATATCGAAAAAATAATCATCATTGCTTTGAATTTTGATTTACTCATTCGAGTATTTTTTGGCTCTCGGTGAAAATTGGCTCCTGCAGTGAATAAATTGTCACTTTTTTTCAGTATCACAAGTAATATCCCACGATTAATCACACGTTATTATTGCATGTTAAATGTAAAATTTGATGTATGGATTACTTGTCAATTTCTACTCTCAGCAATCGTATGAATGCTTAACTAATAGTCGGATCGAACCAGATTACCGCTTTTTTCGAAATGGTCATCCGATTTTGACTTAGAAGAGTGATGATGTTGTGAATCCTATTCAACGCCATCTCGGCCGTCTTGAAAACGCTTATACCACTGAAAGACATTTTCATGTGATAAACATTCATTGTTACACACTTCATTCCATAAATTATAAGTTTCAGTAGTGGGTTTTCCAAGTTTCATGTGAAATTTTAGAAAAAAGTCGTTGCTCTGTAGTTAAACTTATCATGTTTTGGGGGAAACAAGAAGAAAACTGCAAGGCGAACAAAGGTTACGACTATACGGATGTGTTTAGAGAAGCAAAAGGCACTGCATCCAAAATAGAAAGCTCCACTGTAGCAGCTGTGTGTCATTGGTGTTTCGAGCTGCGTAATTCTTCTGTAGCAGAGCCAGTCTCTTTGTTTAATAGCAACACTTCAAATAATCTTTTCAATTTTTCTACCACTAAAAATATTGCGCATCCTTTTTCTTTCAAAAATACTGTTTTTTTTTAATGATTTGAGCAGTTTCAAATGAAATAGATTAGCCATATACAGATAAGAGAAATAGATTAGTTCATAGCAATAAGATAAATAGATTATTTCATACAGATAAGATAAATATATTAGTACAGATTAAATAAATAGATGAGTACATAATTGTACATATAGATTCAGTATTAGTAATTTGGGTAGGAGCTCTTATATTTATTTAGCGAGGACCTTGAACTACCTATTGTCATATAATATCCCCTTTCCATGGAAATGAAAACTTTCATAGTTATTGATGCTTGACATCTCTTTCTGTACGAGGAAGTTAATCCATAATATACGTTAATTCGTGTAGATACCTGCCTGGCTAAATTTGGTATTCCACAAAGTTCCTCTGAGGCAGAGTGAGCTTATGTTCCTGAATATTCGTAATTTGTAGGAGAAAGTCGTTTTGAGAGAATCAATAAATCATTAGAGTAAATGCAAACTTTCAGGCTATTCTATATGAATATTTTTTGTAAACGAAAAATAATCACATCGAATAACCTGTAAGAACTTGACGTGAATTAAATGAAATTTAACTCTTTTGAATCGCGTTACCAGGAAAACGATAAAACTTTTCCTGCATCATTTTTAAAATCGGCAAAATTAATTTCTAAAGTTTTTCCAAGAGTATTTTAAAAAACGTGTGTTATTTTTTATTAATTTTCAGCTTTAAAATAACTAAAACTTCAAAATAAGCTAACTTAGCGTAAAGTAATTTAGCTGAACTCGTATGCATATGAGGTGACCGTAGTAGCCGAGTGGTTTGGGTTGCGGCTCGTGGATTCCATTACTTTTGTTGCGTCGTGAATTCATGATTTATGCCACTAAAGACCCTGTGTGTAACTTGACTGATGAACATCATTACATTGCAAGTCCTCCAGTTACGTAGTGCAGAAGATTGGAGAGGGAGGGTATCAATTCAGGTGTCAGCTTCATCTATCGACAGAGATTCAAAATGGTGAAGTTGATACACTCGTATCAATAACTTTCATAAACAACACAACAATACCAGTTCATATTAGTATAAAATATTCTTTATTGACTTAATGCCATTAAGTTTTGTCACAATTTATTCAGCTCAGAGATTCGTATTCATATATATGTTGTTCCTGTTAAAAGCGTATTATAAATTTCAATAGACGTTTATTCTAAAACTATTTGTTACTCGAAATTTCCACTTAATTTAAATTTCAACTCGAAATAAATAAAAGGAAGTTTTTGTAGCTATAATTATAAACTAATCCTTTTATTGATAAACTTTTTTTTCCTTTCATGAATCAACTTTCTAGTTTTCTACATGGTATATATATAACCCCTATTCCATATCTGTTAAATACATATCGATTGCAAAACCTATCTTGAAGAAAATGATATATATTTTCCTTATACAAGAAATATTGCAACAAAAAGGTATTCAATGGTTTTAAAACTTTCAGAGCATTTATTTACTAGTTTCTTATCAAAATCATTTTTTGCAGATTTACTATTTTAACTTGCGATAATTGCAGTATAAAACTTTAAATAATGAGCTATTTTGTTGTTTCCATCAATGATTAATACACATTTGCTTGTTAATGGTTCATATTTATGTTTACTCTGATTATTTTGAAATCCTTAAAATATTTTCAAATTTTATTTTTAATGCATACAATAGTTTCGAAGAGGATGTATACAATTTTAAAAATTAATTTAAAGAAGATCAAATATGATGCTCCTATTTGGTACGCATTATTTTCTAAAATTATATTTTATATACTCTTTAAATGCATAAAATATGCTTACAAACGACATTTTACATAATTTTTATATTCAGCAAAAACGACTATGCATTTCTAAAACCATTTTTTTTATTTATGTGGTGTTATAACCAATAAACATATTCGGGATTCAAAACTGCATTTATTTACTTATTTTTCCAAGAACTTTAATTGTTTTTGTTGGTATTTGAAGTCATAAATGTTTCATGATACTCTTTCTCATTTTATCATTTTATTACTAAACAAATAATTTGTTTTTCCTCGTTACTGCTTAAAACAAAGTAGAAAATTTATTTTCAGCATGAAATACTTTAAATTGAAAAGGGGGACGTGAGAAATACTATACTACTTTGATTCAATACTTTTGGCTGTGATGTTTACCTGAGTTCAAAATAGATTAGTTCTGAGAAGAGTTTTAAAAATTGATTGTATAGTGAAACTAAACATACGTTGAGTAAATGTTTTTTTAAATATTTAATATTATCTCAATTCATTCCAGAAAATCTAGAATATTGTTACTGAAAAACCTGAGATAACATATTAAAATACTGAGTTTTGTTATTTTATCCAAGAAAAAAAATGAAACATGTAATCAGATAGTATCGAAATTCAAAATCATTCTGTCAAAAAAGAAATAATACTGGAATGATAAATTAAATAGGAGCTATACATTAGTTTAAAGAAACTATTATCATGTTAATACTTTTAATTATATCCTATAAAAGTTTTCTTTTTAGTTGAATGTACTAGGGGAGCAATTGTGTTGATCTTGTTTCCATAGTTATCTGAAATATGAAATGTTATATATTTGTCCCACAATTATTTTTAAAGAAGATTTAAAAATATTTTCAAAAATAATTTTGATACTTTCTTGATTTTTTAAATACATAATTTGTAGCTAATTATAAATGATTTATTTACTTTTAAAAGAAAAACCAATCATTTTCACTTTCCACTTTCATACATTATATTATGCCCATATGTCTTATTAGTTAGTTTATTGGGAGACTATTTCAACAAGATTTTATAAATAATATTAATAAGAAATACAGAATAAATTTTCAAGAGAGAAATATTCTTTTAGTAAGGATACATAATATAATCAAAATTTCTTAAACAAGTTCCTTCTATTTCACTAACCAGTCACTAAAGCAAATATAAGAAAAATTACGAAAATTCCCTACTACTGAAAAAGGTTATAACTCTAAGTGTTAATAGACCAAGTTTTTAAACAATTAATCCCATTAAATCATCAGTAAATTAATTCATCAAAAATATCTAAGTATTTCTGGAATACAGCTGTTCAGGCTTTGATAAATTACATGAAATATAGAAAATATTCGTGTACTTGAAATCAACTGGATAAAAAAATTATTCAGACATTTTCACTTTAAAAGAAAATATTTATAATATTTGATCATTAGAGTGTAATGAATACAATAAAATTATAATTAATGTTCTCGAAACATACTCATAATATGAGAACTCTCTATTATATTCATCAACTGAAATATTGAATTAAATTAATATTCATCTGAAAATACCTAATACTTGTAAAATATTAGGACAAGCCTGCAATTAAATATGCTTGTGTTAACAATATATCAAGAAATTCAAATAGTAACTAACTATAACAATGATTTGTTTCACTGATTCTTTTACAATAGAAAATGAAACAAAAACGAATTTTCAATTTAATAATACTTTCTTCTGGTCTTAGACATATATCTCTTTTTGTTGTTGTCCTCCAAATAAATTTTGCATTTTCCCTTCGTATCGATTTTTTCTGATTTAAAGATAATTGTATTGCAGTTCGCTTAATCAAAGCTGTTATATTCTAACTTAAATAAATTATTTCTATAAAAATATCTTCAGAATATTATTTCACGCTATTCTAATTATTATATCACATTTGAAATTTGTTGGATTCAAAATATTTGTTTCGAAGTATTAAATAAAACTCACGAAGTTTCCTTGCATGATTAGAATACATTTCTTATTCAAAATTATACAAAAGTAAATTAAATAATAATTTCTGAAAAATCATTTTGTATGTTCCAATTGATTAATGGAATAGTAAAGAACAAATCTCTCTACACTAATGCTTTCATAGATACATTATTTTAGAAAATAAAAGTGCCAAACTCATACGTAATGATCCTTATTGTGTTTTAAACATTTGTAAAATATTGATGATCTTAAATTATTTGCATTGAAAAATCTAGAGAATGTAATTACAAATAATATTGTCCTTATATTTGAAGCCTGATTTTATGCTATAGAAATAATTGTATCAGTATAGTTTCAAACAAATAAGCATTTTGAAATTTTCTCAAATTGATGTATTTGCATATTCAAATAATCGTTTATAGTAATTCCGGCTTCGTTAATTCGTCTGGTTATAATTGATTTTTAATCAGTCCTTTCATCAAGACATGTTTGTTCATACGGAATTTCATAAGAACAATTGAATTGCATTAAAAAAGTAGTTTAATTTACAAGCAATCAATTGTAGTTAATAAAATAAATAACTTATTTTTTAAACAGTCAAAGTTTGTAAGATAATTGATTAATATATAACCAGACGGTTTGTGATTTTATTTCAACTAACGTCACATCGGAAGCTCGGAATTTGCACATCGATCAGGTGGTCACACATCAATCAACACACTTCATCTGTGCTCCCCTCTCCACATCCACACCTTAATTACTCGAGGAATCTATGTACTGGTAATCATCCAGTACATAGATTCCTCGTCATCAAAAATCACTGTCAAACCACCGAGCCACAAAACACACTTTGGAAGTATGAGACCCATACCACAACTATTTAGAATGAGCGTTCACATGGTTACAAGTTCGTTACTCTCCACCAATTTTGGTTTGAGAGAGCAAAATAGGAGACACTGAAATGTCGAAATGCTTAAGACTACAATATTCACACCAAGACAACACCTCAATCAACGGAATGAGATTTTGAGAAAAGAAATGTTAAATTGTAAGGCTCAAAAAAGAAGATTTTATCAAAAATTCAGTGGAGCCTTTTTTGGACTTAACAAAACGATTGTGTTTTCAATGCTTAGCGTTTTTGTAATTAAAAGTAATTTTACCAAAAAAAAATGTGATTCATGAGAAGGAATTTATAATTTTAAATGTATACAAAGCTTATTAGTTTCTGATAGAGAAGTATGTTACATTGGTTTTATAGTTGTTTTAATTCAAATCCAATGGCAATAAATTGATTACATATAATTAAGTTTTAAATACATTTTCCAGATTTTTCTGTAACATCAGATTTCACAGACGTTAAACAGAAAATTGTTTTCTTTCCTCAACTTTGTCTGGGCTTTTAGAAATTCATCCCATAATTGCGAGACACATAAAATATACCTTTTAATATTTAAATTAAGGAACAAGTTGTTTTTTTTAATTTTGAAGAAATAACTATTATTTCTTTAACTTATGAAATTTTTCCATGTTTCATAAGAACGATGCATGATTTTTTGTTTATTGGCTTTGAAACTCGAAGGAACACGAGTTTTATTGGCTATGTCCTTCATCATTTTAAATTTCAGTCAAGTTACAAGGATGGCACCTGAGCTTTCATTCACGTTAATATGAGGACTTGTAGCTTCAAATGTTTAATATGCATTAGAGCCTGTACCAAATTCGACGGAAAGAAGAACTGGAATGAGCTCTTGAGCTTGACTAATTTACTACTGTGGTCAAACCAGCGGCCTTAAATATTTAACTGACAGTTACTCTTTTGGGCTATGAAAATATTAATGAATAAGAGGGGATACAGTGAAATGCTAAACTTGACGAATACGAAATTCTAATTTTTACACAATGCGACATGGAAGTACATAATTAAACTTATGCATTTCTCTCAAGAATGTTACTTAATTGTAAACATCTTGATGTGGCTTTCAAGCAACCGACAAAATTAATTGCCAATAAACACAGCAATGTTGAAGACAAATACAAAACAACAATTACTGAGTTTTATCGAATACCATAACTTAATGACAAACAGCCCAAATTAACACTAACATATTTGATACAGCTCGTATATATATATATATATATATATATATATATATATATATATATATATATATATATGTAAGTGCTTGTGTGTGTATGTGTGTTTTTGTGATGTATGTGTGTGTTTGTGTGCGTAATAGAAGCAGATTTTTTGAAGAATTTTAATTCTAACTTTTGTATACAGATGACAATACTAGCTTGTAACATACATAAGTACTCTTTTGCGTATCAAATAAATATGTTTGCTGCAGCCTTTACACGTATATGTTGTTTAAATTTTACATGATATGTTTTAGAGTTGTTTTAATTTTATTTTTTATTATTTTAACTCTTATTTTAATATAATGCTGCTTATAATTTTGTATTTTCGATTGTAGAAATTGTTACTTAAAATATTTATTTTTCTCCTCCTATTTTTTTTCAGAGTGTCATATTTTCTCGAGCTATTAAATTTTTGATTTTTACCATTTCTTATAAATCTATCATTGCTGTTGTAGGTTCCAACATTATACATCCCTAAGCATTTAATGCTGTCTTACTCCCCCAGGAGTTTTAAAAAACTTTATTTCTTTTTGTTTATTTTTAATTTAATCCTCAATTTTCTATATTTTTATGATGCCTTATGTGATATCTTTTGTGTATTTTTCTTAACTAAGATTTTGCAATTGTTTGCTGTTTTTATTTAAATCTTTAGTAGAATAATAATTAAAGCATTTTTTCCAAATTAAAGCTAAATAATGTTTCTTAAAACTTCACTTTTGAATTATTTTATGTAGGTTTTGTTTCTTATATTCATTCAAGATTTATATTAGAGCTACTTATTTTTAATTTTAAGTATTTATGCCTCTTTTTTTGTTCAGTGTATTTCTGATTAACTGATTTTTACTTTTCGAATATATATATATATATATATATATATATATATACATATACATATATGGTGTGTGGAAGAATTTCGATACTTCGTCATAAGAAGAATTGTTTTAAACATTCGCTAATCTCATCGGCGAAAGTAAAGCGAGGAACGACAGGTAAGCTTTGTCAGAAATCACAAAACAGTAGTAGGACAGCATCACCGAAAAGTTTATCATTGCCGTTCAAATCTTGCATGGTTCTGTGCAATATTTCGAATGAATGTTTGTGAGCCATTGAACACTCATAGCAGATTATGATTGAACTTTTTCGCAACATTGCAGCTATTCCGCTAATCTTTTTAATGTTACATATTGCATTTGGTCTGTTATGAATGTCTAATGGCAGCTTGTATGTTGAATGTGCCGTTCACCCTCTAACTAGCAAAGTGGCAGCAATGCCTGACAATGCAACTACCAATGCGATTTTATGTTGCGACTGTATCTTGGAAAGGATTAATGATGTTAAAAATGTAGACCATTAACTGTTCGAAAAAATTAGATAGACGTTCGTTGGGGAACATTAACCATCAACAACCTTAAAAAGAAGCATTCACGTTGTTTTGGATGCACTGTGTAAAGCCGTCTCAATGTTTTGGCTTTGAATATGCCTGTAATTGAAGGATGTGATTTTCCCTGATTCCGTGGCTCCCATTTTTTTACCTGATTTGTTGCACATATAATAACGTGGAACATCAGAGCATTGTAATGTTTTGCGAATTGGACGAAAACATCAGGTTTCTGACACAACGTAAAAAATTTAGTTAGTATCGTTTTCAGAAGCTCAAGCGCTTTTCAGAGAACATTTTCTTCAGTGAAGTACACACGTTGACAGTTTTTAAGATGTATTATTAGATGCTGAACAGAAGGGTCAGTTTCGTGCATAGGAAAACTAAGAATATGCCGGATAGTTTCGTTGCTGCTGATGTATCTTCCCATTTGATATCATGTTATTTCGTCATTTTTATTTATGCTTTGTACTTCAAATACTGCCAAATCACTGCCTTTATTAACATATTTACAATTGCACTTAATCGATTTTATGACACTGCAAAGTTCGGCATTAATATGAGCCGACGCTAATTTGAGTTTAGCCCAACCACTTGGCGCGTTTTCAAAAATCGCCAAACTTGGCGATTTTTAGGCTGAACGTGAAGTCCGTGAAGCGGACAAGGGTAGCCACATTTGGCAAAATTCTGCCAAATAATTCCTGTCTCCAATGGTGGTTGGGCTAAATTGCATTCCAACCATATGAACCAAATGATTGGAATGCAGTTTATATGGAGCCATATACGTTTTTGAAAGCAATGGTGAGTACGGTACCACTCTTTGATTGTCAATTTCAAATTGATTTGTAGAATTTGACCGTCGCATTATGAATGTGTGGCCGCATTTCTGCGGCTATACAAAGGATAACGGATATAATTTTAGTAACAAATTAGATGCTAAGCCAAATACCGATAATTCGAAAAGCTTTTTTCCATTTTGAAAACTCCCAGGGCAATTCAACGAGGAAATAAAATCCTATAAAATTAGATACGTTATGATCTTTCTTTTCTAAATTATCAATTGTTTTTTAATTAGGCTGAAGTTTTGATTCACTTAATGTGTTGTAATATATCCATCAGTGTTCTTCTCATTTACATTCTGGGTGTAACTGTTTCCCTTAAACTTATATTTTCTAACAGAACTTCAATTTTTTCTATGAATTGTAACAAAGTACTAATGCTAACTAATAAAATCAAAACTATTTAACTGAAATTAATTTCTATCAAATTCAATCTCAACATTTCAAATGAATAATATCGTAAACACAGTTTAAACTTTGTAAACACAATATTGTTGCCAAACATTTTGAAGAAATTGGGTTTTGCAAATCGGCAAATCCTAAAAGCACAAAATAAACAAATAATTTGCAATAAAAAATGTTGTGATGTGTGTATTGAGATAAAAACTACCAAATCCCTCAAGTTGGTCCAAACTGTACACAGTGGGCCAAATTTCATTAAAATCGGTCCATTAGTTTAGAAGTTCATCTGGGACAAACAACATGACACTAAATTTATATATATAGATGTCAGTAAAATGTCCTTTTGAGTTTTCTGTTAACACCAATGAAATCAAATATTAAAAAAGGAGAGTACAAATGAGTTTCCAACAGAGTTCCGAAGTATTATGCACTGTAAGCTTAGCGGGATTGGGTAAATTGGTTAAAATATGTTGGCACATCAATCTTGTAATATTTACTTTTTCCAACAATGTAATGTTACAGAATGAACGGACTACAGAGTTAAAATCCGCATCTCAGATAAATTTTCCAAACCAGCATACATCGTTAATTAGAACAACATAATATCACATTAGCTATAATAGCAACTGCAATGTGTCTCAATTGTTTGACAAAGGGTGGAGATAAAAATTAAGTTTCGAAGTGCATGCAATACATACTATGAACTGGAATTAAAGATCGTTGGTTCACTAAACATGTTTCTTAGAAAAAATAAATTAGAGCTATTTTATCGGTGTCATTATTATTTAATTAATTTTTATTGTATCGTAATATGTGAATTTTCTTCAGAAAGTTTTTTGACATAAAAATTAACTTTGTTTGTATACAACTCTTAAAATTACGAGTCCAATATAAGTTAAATATTATATATATTTCAATATTTTCGTTTTATTTTAGCAAGCTCCTTTAAAGCTTATTATTTTTTTGTCCGTAGTGAAATCCTTTTAAATTTATCTTACAAATACTTTATGGGTTTTTTTACGTTTTCACCTGACCTTCAGAATAATTTTTGCTCATTTAATTCAGAAGGAATTACGTATTTAAACTAATAGATTTAGATAATATGTACTAATTGTTAATGTCATGCTTCTAATTTAATTATTTTACCTCAACTGTTAAGTAATAAATATTTTGGGTCTACACTTGATAATTTTTTCGACAGTAGTCCCAGATTTCTTTCCATTAAAAGGAGTCAAATGCTGTGTAAACCCTCGAGTGCATTTGAGTGCTCCTTTGTTAAAAAATATAGAAAAATGCTTCAATAAGATTAAACTTACATTTTTATGAGAAATTCCAATAATAAGTATATCTATCTAATTCTTGTTATTTTAAGAAGTAGATATCTATTTAATTAATGTTAATTAGTGTTATCTTAATTAATTAAGTATTATAAAGTAGTAATATTTTAATGCAAATATCGATTCCTAAATTCTGATACATCCAAATGGAATGTATTATATAAAATATTTCCACTTTTTTTTATTTCACCTATGTGCCTATTTCTAGGTGATTCTGAAATTCTGAAATAATTATTTCTCTTCTTCTTTTAGTGGTTAAAAGGTTTTAATTACGTATATTTTGTAGAAATATATTGCTTAAAATGAATCATTTAGTTACTGACAACTCACGGTTGATATTGTTGATCTCAATGTAGGTTCTTCGGGAAATAGAAATGCATAAATGATTTGTAAATAATATAAAAATAACACTAATGAGATTGATATATGATTCTTGAAATACATACATCTTAAATTCCAAAGCATCACACAGAAACTGTGTTTTAATCATTCCACTTAACTATCTTCCATTAAGCCTTTACAGTCATCTCTTATATTAAATTGTATGAAAGTGTTAAAATTACACATGGTTATGTAACTAACCATATGAATAGTTAATTATCCTTTTAAGCTATTTTTAAATATAAAGTTATCATCTGTTTTCCTTTTTCACACACTTTTACATTTTTAAAGTGTCTACAAAACCATTTTGAATGATTTAAAAAGAAACTGATGCAAGAAGTAGATACTGTTAAAATTATTAATCCAGTTAGTAATTGTTGTTATTTTTAGATTGGGTATTCGAAAAATGTCTATTCAAGGTAACACATAAAATCATCCTCTTTTCCCACTCTATGCTAATGATGTCCTCTCGAATAATGACTGCTTGACATTTACTTTCATGTACGGAAGTATATCACTAAATTGCACTAATGTTTATGGACTCCTACATGGTTTCAGAATTGGTAAAATTTGTGTTCCAGAATACGTTTCTTCAGGAGAGAGAGTATTCGCCTCCATAGATTTTCATTTCCTCTGAAACTAGGAGATTTAATAAGTACTGAAGAGTTCAAAGGGCTATAGTAAAATTTTAATAAAAATTAAGATTAATATTAAATATCTAAGACACCTGGATAAAATACACTCTGCATATTAATTGATCCTTATGAAAAATTGTTGTAGGTTACACTTATTCGTGTTGATTATTTTGGTTGAAAGAAGCCATAGACAAAAGCATGCATACAAGTTTAAGATGCTTTATTCTACAGAAACGACCTTTGAAAGGTAAGCAACGCTGAGAGAAATGTATACCTCTAAAGGATAATTAAATTGAGAAGTCTTAAGAATAATAAATAAAAATTAAGTTTTTTTCGTAATTACATTTCAGTTATAATTAAAAAAAATTACGTTACTACGGATTTCTTAAATCTATTAATATGTAGAATAATTTATATCCACTTAACTCGGTTATTTCTTGGTATTAATTAACATTTTACGATACTTCCTCGTCCATGTAACCATTTCAGAGTTCATCGGAAATTAGTTCTAAATGTAGTTCATTTGTTAAGAATTTATAAGACCGCTAATGAATTTGTGCATTTCTGAAGAAAGCATTATATACAAATTTTAAGTGCGGGTATTTAAAATGGATTCGGAAACACTTCCAGCGATAACTTTACTTTAAAAATTAATCTAAAACTTATAAATCACTAATTTTTTTTAAAAAAAAAATGCATAAGATGTCTGTCAGAAAATTGTAAGACCATCTCTGAAAATAGGCGAACTATGTACCAGAATAATTATAAAACGCATGCTTTTGTATTTCTTGACAGTTTTACTCAAGAAAGATAGGTGCTGCTTTTGATTTGTTAAAGGTAATTTTTATAAAGGTGCCTCGGATTAAAAGTTTTCAGCAGGTGAAATGAGACACATTTTATTTCATAAGGAAACTGGTAAATCTAAAAAAAGATACTACTATGTTAATTAATCTTTCTAAAACTATCATTATCAATACCTTAATTACAAAAGCTAATTCAAACAAAATGAAAAGAACTGAATAAAATGATTTTAATAGTACGGATCCGATCGACAGATTTCGACTATCCACTAAAAAAGAAATTTCGATTCCTAAAATTTTGGAGCATTTAAGGAGGAAAAAAAAACTTCACATGTCGCACTTTAGAAGAGTCTTAAACCAGATATTTATACAAAATAAACGAAGATTGATAAAACACTGAAGTTCCTAAAAAATCATCCAGATGGAAGACTGAAATTGGATAACAATGTCATATCATGGAGACCTTGAGTGTAAGAAAAGTTTATTTTCAGATCAAATGAAATATCACCTTTACTCTCAAGATGGCTGGAAACAATATTTGCATGACTTGAGGATGGAACCGAAAGCACATGTTTCAGTTAACAAAACGAAAGAGAATCCATTAATGGCTCAGGGAGTTTTTAGCAATTGGGCAATTTACAGCAAATTTTGGGATGTATTAACTCTGCATAATATTAAGTTATATTACATGATCATCTGATACCGTTTAGCCTTTCTTAAGTGGTGCTAACTGCTTGGAGAATGTTTCTTGTCTTAAATCTAATTCCATTCAGAAACAGCTTAAAAAATAATATTGATTTTTTGCCAAGGTTAGATCGAAATTCAGATGAGAAATCCGTGGAAAACCTTAGAAGAATATAATGTCTCAAAATTTATGCTAATAACAAACCTGGAAATAGCTACAGAAAGAAAAGGCACTTAATTTCTGAAATTGATCATAACCATCTAATCATTTCAATGAATGCTTTTATGCAAGTGTCTTGTAATTTATTAAAAGTGTTTTCTCTCTCTCTCTCATTTGATTCAAATATTTTTCTCAAAGTAATAATGTGTTGCATTATTCAAAATAATCGAAATCTAATTATAATAAACCTGTTGTAATATCGTATTTCATTTTTTAGTAATTATTTATTTCATAATTTTAAAAATTAAATTATGTTATACTTTCTTAATGAACTGTAATACTGAACATATACTTTGGTTAAGGCGTGGAGCGTTAGAAAGAATCACATCTGTTTCCTATTGTTTTGAAAGTATTAAAAGAAATGATTGATTCTTTGAAAAATTTCGAGAAAAAAAATTAGTTCACTGCATTTTAATTTGCTTCCGAAAGAAATATACAAATTTATTTGTGCGCTTTAAAGTAAAAAATTCTTATATTTTAAACTATATATAATAGAAAAAATACATTATATATATATATATAAAGTATGTTTTCAAAAAATTCAACGAATACATCTCAAAATCATTCCTCAGAAAGTGCTTAGAAATGACTAACCAATCGCAAAGAGAAAAAAACAATATGATTGAAAATGTTTTTTTATAAATAAAAATATTATAAATACTAACATTTTGTTGAAACGCCACTCAGCATTGTTAGTTTGTATGTGTGACACGTTTTTCAGGTACAGTGAGTAAATGCTTTGTGTGTCTGATGAGTAACATAGCACCATATTTAAGTGTTACTAAATTAAAAACACTTCAATATTGCTGAGGGATTTAGATAGAATGTCTGATATTGATCTGCCTTCTCCCAGATATTTTAAATGGTTAAGTGGTCTGAGGAATGGATTACACATGATATTGTACATATATATATATATATATATATTGAGCTCATGGGAAATAAATAAGCCCCTCCAACATGTCTATGTGCTTTATTTAATTGAAGCAGTGAGTTGCGTTTTCTCTACTGCTCTTAAAATAGCAGCAACATATAGTTAGCTACATGTCCACAAGCCTCCGACGATAGCCTCTTATGATTTCAGTGTGAAATGTTTACCATTCCGTATCAGTAATCTTAATACTATACCTATGTTCCAGTAGCATAAAGAGTGTGAAGCATTCCTTCCCCTTTGGTCTTCACGACTGGTGTCTATATACCTTTTACTGCGTCAAATCGAAATTTATTGCTAAAGAATATATAATTCCATTCTAGAATACACCAATTAGCTCTATCTGTACATTAGTGCAGATCATTCCTTTTGTGGATCAATGGATAATATTGTGTTGAACAATACAACTGTAATGAGCTGCTCAAACATTTGTTGCGTACTGATCAGATTGCTTTGTGTGATTGTAGGAATCATTAGCACTGTGGCGAATATGTCCCTCTGAGTCATTAGTCAGAGTTCGCGATGATCTCCCCTTATTTTAAAAGAGGAGTTTTTCAATCCGTCTTTAAGTGAACTGCTTCAATGACTGGATCTTACATTACCACAGCATTTTAACAGTGATCTCATTGCAACGAATACCGTGCACAACAATTAAAAAAAATAATGTAGTAGTATAGAGCCGCCACCCTCAAATACAAAAAGGCTATTTTCTTCTAGCTAGTAAATTTTTAACGTAACTTTCGGCAAAATGCTGTGAATAGTCAGAAGAAAAAATATCGAAACGAAGGATAAAATAACTAAATGGATAAAATAACTAAATGTAAAGACAGTCTTTTTCTCGACCTAAAACCTTACTTGACATCAATTCACAAAATATTGGAACGTTGTATTTCAATATAAGCAACTGTAGATTTTATTTTCCATAATCCCTGCAACTACATAGAACTTTTCTCGAAATTGTGTTTCTATATACAGTGTTCTTATAGTATCCACTCTTTAACAAAAAAACCCGATGCATAGAGAAAGATTGAACCAATGGAGACAAAAATTCACAGATAAGAAAAATGTATTTAGAATATGCTTGTTTGGAGAGAAATCTGCCTGGTCAAGGCAGGTTTGCGAGCTGTAAGACAGATTATTGCTACACGTTCCGTATGTGGTCTGGCATCATCTTGCTGAAAAATAAGGCCAGGGTACTGCAAAAGGATCAGTAGCAATAAAGGGTCTCAGAATGTCGTCGACGTAACGCTTCTCTGAAAGTGTGATTCTAATGACGAACAAAGGAAATGGCCGACTCTCAAGGGAAATGGCACCACAGACCATAACTTTTGGCTGACGGACTATGAAGCGTGCGACAGGGAAAGCAGAATCGGTACGCAGTCCTGCGCATCTCCAGACACGTCTTCGATGATCGTGAGGACACAGTTAGAAGCGGGATTCGTCGCTAACACTTTACGTCCCTAGTCAGCCTCATTCTATCCTGATAAAGCAAACACCACTGTAATCTAACGCGACGGTGTGCAGGCGTGAGTGCCAGGTGGCGTAGCGGTCGGTACGAGCGTAGATTTCACTGTATCAGCTGTCTGTGAATGGTCATGGTGTGCGGATCGCATGTCTGATCGCATATCTGAATCAGGTGCTGTGATAATCACTCGGTCCTCCCGATCTTCTGTGGCTCTAGGTAGACCGCTATCATCTGACGCTGAAATATGCCATTTCCCATCTATTGTTTCCAACATCTTCTAATCAATGCATCGCTTCGACCCATATGATGAGCATTTCTCCGATTTGCCCAACCTGCCACTTTCAAACCTATGATGCGACCTCTTTCACACTCTGACTGTGGATGATCCCAGATGAAGCACATCGCATCCCAGATGAAGCACATTTTTGCAGTCATTTAAAAGTATCCTAAATCGCAATGCAATAGAAAATTTGAAAATCAGATTGAGAATCACTTCTATATATGTATGTATGTATATATATATATATATATATATATATGAATGAAAATGAAAATAAATGAAAACTGTTTTTAGGAACAACATATCTATTATATTTCTTTGAAGCATTCTATAACTTTCAAGTGTAACACTGACATTCTGATTTGTATGTTGTATGTTAAATAACAATTTATAATACGTTTCTCACTCTCAGTATAACTTTATAATTATTTTATATCCTTCATGGCAAATATTTGTAGCACTATAAAAGGACATCTCATCACTTTTTTTAGAACTTTTAGAGAAATAAGTTAATCTTTTCTTTTCCTAGTACATTTGACATTTATGCTACATTCTTCGTTTAAAGATTGTAAGATTTCCTTACTTTTCTGTTTGCTAGTTGAATTTCAAATATAATATATTTATTTGATTTCAGAACGCAATTTTTTTTAATTTGAATTTAATTTACTGCAATTTTCTTTTGGTTTAAAAATATCCTTTTATAAAACAGCTTCAATAAATTATATATATTGTGTCACCTTTATTAGTAATAAAGTTTTGAAATGAGTCATTGAATTTATTCCCCAAATGATAAATAAAAATATTCTTATTAAAAAGTTAAACTCTCAACCGAACAATTAAAATATTTCTGATATTGATTTAATACTACATAATTGAATAAAACTAATGAACTAAATTAACAAATTTACAACACATATAATTAAGAAATGCAACGTTTTCTGGAGTATTAAATTTAATATATTTAAATTGTACCGGAAAGGAAATGAAAAATTGGCTATAACATTTCTGATATTATATCTTGAGACCCAACATCTATTCTATTGGACTTTTTTATTCTACAGGCAGAGAAAGAATTTAGAATTTTATATCCTAAAATCAGTCACTCCGTTATACTAGATAGTCCAGGACTGTCATCTATTCCGTAAAATTGAAATTATTTGGTGGAATCCTTATTCCACAAGTATAAGGAAATGGTAGACAAGAAGAAAGTAATAATTGAAGTTATGTCAGCAGTTTTAATTTGGTTTACTTATAATTTAATCTCACATTTTTTAATAAAAAATAGCTAAAATACAATGTTAAATGTATGAATGATGACATTATGTTATATGTTAATGTTATATGTTAAATATTTGATTAATTTTATATGATAGTCAAAGTTATGAACTTGTCTGTGTCCAATACAGTGGACATTGAGACAAGATCATTTAATTATGTGCTGAAAATTGCATACAGGAAAATGTAAATTTTGGAAACGAATAGCATTGTTATTGCACAAATAACATGTTAAGCTTAAAAATGAAAAATAAAAAGTTAAATAATACTTTCAACTTACTTAATAAAATATTTATGTAAATTTATTGTTTCGGTGAAACAATTTAATAAAATGACTGACACTGAACACCAAATTTCAGACCGTAATTGAGAAAGTTTGATTTCTGTGATATATTGTGTATTGTAATACTTGTAATATATATTTCATAATATTAACAATTTACATACTTTATCAGTGAGTTAAAATAAGTTTCAATAGCTATATATATATATATATATATTACTTTTTCAGAATATTTTCAACTAATCTCTAGCTTGCATTTCTGAATTATTTAATTGTGTAACTAAACTTCGAATAAATGCAAAAAAAGTAAAAATTAAGTGTTAAAAAAAGAAAAAAAAAATATTTTTCTCTAAATGTTATTACTTGTATTAAATTTTGAATGTTATATTCTAATTTTGGTTCATTTTGTTTAACAGAAATATTTGGTAACCGGTAATATTTAGGTGCCGAAAAAATACTCAAAAAATCTTGGAAGCCATAATGAATGTGTAAAATATGTTTCAGACATTGATATTAATGATAAAGAATATGATTATATATATAATACTAAATATGATAAAGTATCTAAAAGTGAAAAAAAAAAAAACTAAAAAATATCAAATCCAGGGATATAGAGATTGACAGTTCCAAATCCAGTAATAAAAAGGACACTCTCATTAATTAAATGAAAGAAACCGCCACACCACAAGGACAAGTCTCAACAAATAGGTGTCAGTTTTAAAAGAAAACTGAAAAGTAACCATACATTTTAAATCATTAATATTAGCATGTTAATTTTTTTTATGTGAGTCTAACAAATGCCTCAATGATGATGAGAGAAGATGAAAACTCAAATGTAGGTTCTAAATCCATGCAATTTTTTAGATTTCAAAATATTAATAGCCGATTAACTCATGAAACCATTTCAGATGATTAATTCGAGCGATGGAGAAGAAGAAATTATCAGTACAGGGCTGAATATACGAAAGAGAAAATACAATATAAATGTGACACCCCTTTCGAATTACAAAAGTAGTAAAATTAAACTTCTTTGAAAATTAAGAATTTTGTGAGGAACAAAAACAAAAGTTGCACCAACCAAAAAAACGAAAGTGAGGTGTTTCAATTGCAATATGTACTTCATTTTAACAGTTCAAAAGGATAGTTTTATAGAATCGCATTTATAAATGTCTATTCAGCTTTGTTTTTTTTTTACAACTATTTTACATTTAAACATTGGATTTTCCATTTATTTTCTCTCTTTTCATTCTTTTTATTTTCATTTGTCTATCACATTCTCCCTTAAACTATACATTTATTACAATTATTTTATACTTAATGTCTTAAATTTGATGAAAAATAATTTTGTGCTCTTTGAATTTACTTAAAAATATTAAATAATCATAATGTTACTTTTTTATTAATTAGAACTATTTTTCTGTATAACATTCTCAGATTTTCAATAACTAAGACCGATTGTCCATTATAATGGAATGGCTAAAGATTGTATTTTTTAAATTTTTTTTTAAAACAACCAGCTGCATATACTGTCTTGTATTACTTTTTAGATAGTTTATTCTATATTAGGGTGGACATTTCTCGAAGAATGTGGTCTTGGGTTTCAAGTGAATATCACATATAATAAACTAAAAAGATTAATAAATATTAGCTCATGAAAACAAGTAAATACGTTTCCTATTGTATAAATTGAATTAATTGGTTGAAGTGTAAACCTATCTTTATAGACTTTTTTACAGTGAAAAAAAAATTCCTATTTAACATAAGATCGTGTAAAGCCTACTCATTTAAATCTCACTAAAATGTCTAAAACTTTTGGTAAATTATAAGGTTTGGAAATTCTTACGAGATAAGGAATTCTTAAATTAAGGAATTCTTACAAGATAAGATGAGATTTACTTCGAAATTCTTAAGTTAATCTCATTTTCCACATTTAATGAAATATTATTTAAAGTAAAACTTTAAAATGCACAAATTTTGCATGTAGTCAGAGCAATATTAATAGATATTCAAAATGAATCAACCTATTTCAAAATTATTTGTTTTCATAAATAAACGACACATAATGATAACTAATACATGAATGCAAAGAGAAAGCACGAAAGATATTATACCATTGTTCGATATAACTTCCTTTACTAACACATATAATGTCCATTTCATATGTTAATTCCTGCCACACGCATTGTAAATTGTCTGTGGTAAATTATTATATAGCAGCAGATATCCATTTTTTATGTGTTCACATTAATTTGTGGATAAAAGTGGGCACATACACTTTATCTTTTACAAACTCCAATGGAAAAAATTGCATGATACCAGACCGTGTGATTTAGCTAGCTAGCTGTGTAACATCAAGTTTCTTGGTCCTCTGTGACCAATCCAACTATGAGGTAGCTTCGGGAAAATCTCTAAAACAGCTTTCGTGAAATAGTGTTAAGAAGAAAATATGAAGTCTATAGATTGTTTTCGACATGAAACTACCAAAGTAGTTACGCATGTTTTACATATCAATGTATGTCATTTGTTTTCAAAATACGAAATTTTGAAATCGAATGATACATTTTGATTATCTCTGTAAATTTAATATTAGTGTATGATACTTTCTTATCCTTTGGGAATTAGAAAACCTGTATGTTAAAAAATAATGCTTTTTAAATGAATCAACCTATTTCAAAATTATTTGTTTTCATAAATAAACGACACATAATGATAACTAACCTATCTTTATGACTTAAAAACAAAAAATCTATCTTAAAAACAAAATGTTTATCATTTATTTAAAGTCTGCTAAATTTCTTTACATAACCCAAACAATAATAAAAATATTTATGATACAAAGTATCATGGTTAAAAATTTAGAAATGTTGGTTTACTAAAATTTTTCAAATTTAAAATCGAAATGTGTTGTAATCCTTCACTCTTTAATAAATAAGCAACATCACAGCCAAATTTGAATTTAAAATACTGTCCTGTAATTTCTATGCATTATTTTCCCTTTTTATAAAGTGCAAATTTCTTCTACAAGTATTAAAAATTTTAAAAGTTGTTAGCCTCAAGCATCTTCGTTTCTTATTTCTTTTCTCATCAGAGCTTCTCGTTTTTTTAAAATTTATCTGTGCATTGTATGTAATAACACTTTTTTTTACCCATGGGCATCGTAAACTTAGCTGGAAGCAAACAATCAATGGATAATGCTCTTTCTTTTTTCTTGCTTGGCACGTCTCAGATCTTCCCTTGGGACATCCCACACGAAATGGAAGCTAACAGATTTCATTTTCCGACTCCGTAGTTTCTTCCCTCTCAGTTATTCTCCTGTCTTCAAGGATAAGAAGAAGGAATATTTATTTTTCTTCTCCTCTTTTGTTCTCCACGCTGCTAAGACATCATCAGTTCAGATACATAAGGTATTTTGATAGTTCTAATTTTTTTGAGTTTATTGCAGTTAGCTGTGAACGGATCATGTTTACAGAGGAAAACATCCTTTTTCTACTATCTCTAGGAAATTCAGTGAAAAACTTATGTCTTTTAAGTTTTTTTACAATAGAACTAGAATGTCTTTGAGATCTTATTTCTTTGTGATGACAATTTACACTAATAGTATGAAAAATTTATTGTACTTGTACATTTTGAAATATATTTCTTTAATATCTAATATATTCTACCATACAAAATATTTTAGTGTTGATGACTGCGTGTATGTATCAAACAGTTTCCTGGATGTTATTCAAATAGTTGATAAAAAATTTACAATTAAATTTACAAAATTAAAGTTTTCTTAAAATGAGAAAATGAAATCACAAGCAAACCTTTCTTTCCCAGTCCACTAATTTCTTTGATTCATTGGACTTATTATCTCATGCAACATTAATCATTAAAATGAATCACCAGAAACTGTGATTTGTGAAACTAGACTGGGAAATTCCTCATCCAGAATAGGAGAAGAAAAGTTATTTAAATTCTTTAAATAACTTTCTTAGCTAACTTAAAAATTTTGAAAGTGTACAAATTCCAAGATGGTTGAACACGACTTTAAAACTGATTTAACTGTTTGGCATTTGCAATGCATCTGAGCTGGCATTATTCTGTTACAAAATGCAATTAATCCTCAAGTCAGTATTATGGTTGCTAAAACTAAGTTTAATCCCAACAAGCATATTTCTATTTGTCGACTTGAATTCCTTGTGCACTTTTATTTCTTAGACTTTCTGGTACTATTTTTGAAAACTACCCTAATATAGCATTATTTTTGAGCTTGGACAAACTTATCAGCAGGGTTATCTAGGTTAACTTCTGACCCTTGTGTTTAGAAAGATTTTGTTGCAAATGCAATGTTCGAAATCTTTGACATTATTCCAAACGAACTGGGCTTTCACGTTTCGTCAAAAGAGAACCTAAAGATATGGAAACTAGAGGTGTGAATACTGAATACTTAACTAAGTCTTTATTGGGGTTACATTTAGCATTGAGGAAACATTCTTGAATGATTTAAAACCAAAAACTTCATGTAACCCGTCACTATCGTTATTACAAATACATTTAATGCTTTATTTAATAATCTCTCTTCCTTGTCTAAGATTATTAACAAAATTTATTTTTAATTAATATTTATTTTTAGAATGAGAACCAAATTTTACATCTGTTGATAAAGTTCTCACTCATTCTTTATTATCATTCTTTAACACAAATTAAAAACAAAGATCAAAAAAATTTATGATTTATGTTCAGTCTATATATTTTCAGGCTGATAGAGAAAGAATTAGAAATGATAAGTTTGTTACTATAAAGCATCTAATGACATAAATATATCTTTTGTATCTTTTTCTAGATAAGATAGACATTTTAATGTTTGGAAGTAATCTGAAGAATTATAATTAAGATTTGTTCCTAAGCATTCACTAACAATGCCTGTTAAGCATAAATTATCTGATGTGATTATAATACAATTTGTGCTATGCATCTTCATGTCAGATCAGGTGTATTGGCAAATATTTTGAAACAAAACCATCTGATTATTAAAGGAAGAATCTTATTCGTAAAATTATTCCCACAATTGTATTTCAATTGTAATTAGCTAATGGACAAATATACTCCAACAAATAGTTACTCTCAAAAGATCACATTTTAGTTTAGTATTGATTATGTGGGTATGTAATAGAAAAATTGAACAAAAATTATGCGTTCAAGAACCACTAGTGGTTATATTGCCATATCTGTGTGTCTTGATAATAAGGTGTCTTATATCAAAGTGATTTAACGGCATGCGCGTTCATTGCTGCTTTCAGATGATTTGTTTCCAGAAAAGACACTCCTAGATATTTGTTATGTAATAAAGTGGCAAACTCCATATGTTCCAATATAATAATGTCCAATTTTATAGCAAAATGTTTAATTCAAGTATTTCTGATACATATTACTCAAATTCCAAATTGTGGTATTTAAAGTATTGGTAACTTATCTAAAAAATTAGTTTAAGTCTTGGAAGAGATTCCAAGTATGTGGACACTTTACAGCAGATATACAAGTGGAAAACGGATTCAGTTAATCAGTCTGTTGGTTACAGTGTATTAATTAGGGAGAAAATCATGCCTCTAGAATTGTGTGGCCATTAGGTCACGTATCTGAAGTCTACACAGGAAATGATGATACTGTTCCAGTTGTGACCAAAAATATTCAAATGGTTACTTAAAACGATCTATCCAAACCATCTTCTTTACCTTTGTATGAAAAATAATTTTTGATAAGGTGGAAATATGTTTGGATCAAATTATCTTTTTGTTAATAATTATTTTAATTTGTATTTCACCTATATATATAAATATATATATATATATAATATATATATATGTTCAATTTCTTAAATTTTTCATTAAGATGCTTTTTATGTGAAGTAATTATATTGTCATGACACTCACTAGCGTCATCTATAAAGTATTTATCTTTTATCTAGGTGAACTATATTTTTATTATTACCTGTCATTTAGTATATTTCATCTATATATAAATTCAACTTTTTTTCATTGTAATGAAATAACATTTATGTAAATATTTGTAACTATTTTGGGTTTAGATTTTACATGAAATTTCTCAAATTTCAAACATTTTAAGGAAAACTAAGTCATAACATATTAAATAGATTCAGACAATAATGATGAACTAAATAAATATTTCTTTGAGACGAAAATTCTCATAAAATAAGAAAAGGCATGGTAAGATATTTTGTAAGAAATAAAGTTAAGATACATAGAAAATTAATAAGTGGAGAGTAATGGAAATATTATTTTTTTTTAGAAACAACTGATTCATTATGATTATGTCTTAGAATTTAATGATATTTTTATCAAGTACCACTTTAATTTTTATGTAGTATGCATTAGAACCACACATAAAGCTGAAAACTATAATAAGATTTAATTTTTACTGTCTAAAATATTAGACATTAAAACACTGATAGAATATCCGTTATTTTGCTTAGATAAACATAAAACGTTGTAAATGTTAATTAGTGAATTGAAATAAATATTCAAAAAGTAGCCAACAATATGTGCTATAAGTCGATTACTATAAGACGGAGGAACAAAAATATTTAGATAACAAATACCACAAGTATCGAAAGTATATACGTTGCTTTATAAATATATAATACTATACAATATGCTTATTTCTCTTGTACCTCAAGATAAATAGGTTCCCTCTTGCTAGGAATAATAAGAATCTCTATGGAAATGAAATAAATTTTAATACTTTTGTGTCATCCATAAAAAGCATAACAAAACAATTTATTTTGAAAGTTATTAATTTTCATAATTTTCTAAATCCAAATTATTAGCATCGATGCATTTTCTCAACACATCGTTCGATATAATAGACAGATGAAATTTTTTTAACTGACACCGCAACAGAAGTTAAAATCATTTAAGCCAAAATAAACCTGAGAGTTAGGGGATAAGATATTTTAAATTACTTCAGCTTAGGTTGATGTTTATTTTTTAACTCGTCAATATTTTTCAATCAATCTGAACATTTTCTATATTGATTAGATTGGTAAAAGGATTTTTTTTTTGAAAAAAAAATATATTTTTAAATTATTTTATTTAAGAAAATATTTTCAAATATTTTTTTAATTATTTCACTTTAAGCGTATAAGTGCAAAAGGACGAATGTAAATAACTTTACCGACAAATTAGTGAATTATTTCTAAACACAGACAAATATTACAATATGTCTAAACAAATAGATTCTGTCTTCCCAATGAATTTTTTTAAATATTCGATAACATTTTAACTTTAAAAATTTAATCCTATAGATTAATTAGCACAAGTATTAAGACTTAACTATGTTACTATTCTAAACTTCTCTTCAAAGTTGAAACCTAATATTCCTGAACATGTCTTTAAAAAAGTTTTAAATAACAATAAAATGATCGAAAAATTACTCTTCTGGTTGAATAAATTTTCAAATTTCAATAAAAAGCAAGGAATATAACTTGAAAAATATAAAAAAACAAACCAAACTGAAATATTATTTCCATGTAAAATTACAATGAAAGAAAGTATTTTTGCTTAGGTTCTTGAGTGATCTAAACTTATATATATATATATATATATATATATATATATATATATATATATATATTTTTCCAGATAATTTTCAAAATATTATCTGTATTTTCAACATACTGTAAAACCATTTCCTCAATTACTCAATAGATCGCACCACTAATTAGCGTCATTTGATAGCTCACGCAGCGCCCCCTATTCCTGAACAAAAGTGAGAAATGTTTAGTTCTCGCGCTTTCTTCTCCTCTGCTCTTCTCCTCCTTCTCCCGATAGCTGAACTACGAACGTCAGCGCGAGTTCCAATGCCTATCGTAGATATGCGATAAAATTGGGTAGTCATCTATTTTTCTCGTAGAAACTAGTTATTGAAAATATGTCAACTTTTACACGGTAATTTTGTAGATATTTTTCCTTCATCTCTCCTTCTAATAAACGAAGTAAAACAATATAAAGCCTCATCATCACTGATAAATGTCGACCCCCCTAGACACCGTAGCATCAGGAGGTGTCTTGCAAAACGGATATCATCCATCAAAATTTATGGAAGTTCGGCCGGGTTGCCTTTAAAATTAATGGGATATTCCCCGAGATGATTACAAGAAGAAAAGAAAATTAGACGGTCTGCCAGAGGTCAAGAAAATTTCAGAGATGCTAATGCGGACATATGCATCTACAGCAAGAATAGCCAGTTTCCAGCAGCGACAGACCCATTACATTACTTATCCACATTCACAACTACTGTTTTTTGCTATGACCTTTTAGTCTCATCTACAAGTAAAACTGTCAACTAGAATTTACTAATAGTTTTCTGCGAAGACGAGTGTGTTCCAGCGCGCGTTCCAAAGCCGCCGATATGCCTTAAAGTTGGGTAACCATCTATCTTTCTCAAAGGAACTAGTTACTGAAAATATGTCAACTTGCATACAGCAGCTTTTGTAGATATTTGTCCACTGCATCCCTCCTTCTAATAAACGAAGTAAAACAGTTTGAAGCCTTTTCATCACTAGTAAATTCAGACCCCCCTAGACACCGAAGAACCAGGAGGTATCTTGC